>OY821521.1:39298536-39898536 GCA_963682025.1 Cordilura impudica | reverse complement strand
ACTTTAAATGCAATTTACCCAAAATAAAGGACAAAATTTTAAAATCTGTAAACCTGGAAAACAGCTAAAAAGAAATACCTTTCAAATAATATACGTTTGGTCAAAATCGGGATAAAACGGTAGAACAAAACATCGGTCACAAGAAATCGCCTATTAATATTATAGATATCATACATGATTAGTACGACTATTTCTTAATTGATATTGGAACAAATCGATCGACAAATACTTTCAGATCTTATAAATAAATTGGTTTATACGCGCTCAATTCAAATTTGTTTATACCGTATTAAATATAAAAACTAATTAGTTTACATATTTTCATAAAATAACGAATAAATTTGAGGAATTTTATGAATACATTAAATTTGTTTTATTTAAAAAAAAAATCCTGATGAGCAAAATATTTATAGATTTTCATAAAGAGTCAATTTGATTCAAGAGTACCCCATCGGTTAATTTTAGAAAATAAGTCCAGAATATAATTTTTTAAAATTATTAAAATATTATCAACAAGTTTTGTCGAAATCCTTTCACAAATATATATCATTTCGATATTTTGTTAAATTTGACTTTTGACCTTAAAGAAGGACAGTTTATAGTGTTTCAATTTAATCTTAATTTACAAGATTGCGAACTTATATCAAGCAGTATAATAATTTGAAAAAAGATATTTGAAATATGAAAACACCAAAAAAGATGTAGCCTAAAAGTTGAAAAATTATGAAAAATCACATTTTTCTTCAAATCCGCTGAAATAAAAACGCTGTCCTCGCCAAATTAAGAACAGGATACCTACAATATTTGGCATTTTAAATCACATATATTTTGTTAATAAGACCTTAAAAGTTTAATCGTTGATTTTGGAAAATTTCTTGAACAAAATTTTTGAAAAAATAAAATTGGAGATTTTGAAATAGTGCTAAAAAATACGTACCGTTTTGACAGTAATTTAGAACGGTAGAACAATAGGCAGGATGCAAAATACTTTACATAACATCATTTTGGGATCAGAAGAATGCAAAAATTTTGTTGTTGTAAATTATTGCAATATCTTTAAAAATGTGAGCTCGATTTTCTTAATCAAGTGGTCTGCGCCTGGGGAACTTGATATAACTTGGCTGTTTTTCAACGGATATTAGATTTTGTTTTATTAGAAAGATAATTTACTCTAGATGATGGTTTATTAACTAATTTAATTGAAACACAATTATTAATATAAAAATTTTTGTGAAAAATTACTTTTTTCATAATTTTTACATATAAATTCATATTTGAACTTCGAACTCAATGCGCGTCCAAAAAGCATTGCCCGATTTGGCCCAAATTTTGCGCACTAAAGTTTTAAATCCAGTGTCACAATAATCCGCACACCTCAAAATTCGACCAAAAATAAATAAATAAATAAATATGTAACCATAACTCAAATAAAAAAAACCCTTTAATTCGTAACTTTTTTCTATTTACCTCTATAAATCGAAATCTCAACAATTCGTAAACCCCTCCAATGCGTAAAAATTGTTGGTCCCTTGCGATTACGAATTATCGCGATTCTACTGTAATAGGTATAAATTCGGCCTGTATCTTAAGCTCAACCACTGTTGTGTACAGTTACCGTTTTAATACAATTGCCGATAATTAACCTTTAAACTCGATTACCATTTAAATTAAAAATGGATTGGTTTTTTTTTTGTGACCAGTATTTAAAATATTTTCTTATTTATTGTTTTTTTTTTTATAAAGCCAATGATGGTATTTTTATGGAAAGAACTGACTTCTATCTGAAAAATTGCATTTTCTTATTATTAGAGTAGAAAAACTATTAAGATCCCTTTTTTTAACGCAGCCGACGCACAGTGGACCATTTCACGAGAAGGCGGTCAAAAATCCATAACTTGTGATTGGAATGGAATTTTGATATGCGTTTTTTTGTTTGGGAGGTGGGACTTTAGCCTTTAATTTTTGCTATAAAACATAAATATCGACCGATAATAAAAACATTTATGGAGGGTTTAAAACACATTTTCATTTTTAGTTGAATTTTAGTATAAATGTGAACTGTTAAAAGGTTAAAAAAGTTTTTTTTTATATATAATGTCTTATTTTTTCAATTAATTTTACAACTATTATTTTTTTAAAAATTTTTAAGTTAAATTTTGTCAGAAAATGCCAAACTTTAGTCCCCGTAAAGTTTTTAGTCTTAATGCTCACAAGGGCCGAAGGTTGGCTTTTCTTTTTCGAAAGAGCCCGAGTTAAAATATAAATTATTAAGCAGCGAACGTAAAAGTTACCTGATATTGGTTCAAGATAGAGAAGTTTCAATGAAAAAGTCGTATGTTTTTACTTTAGTTAAAAATTATGTAAAATACAAATTTTTATCTTTTATTACTACTACTATTATTTACCTGGTATTTAAATTTTTTCCCCCATTTTATCACTATTAATCATTATTATTTATCACTATTAATGTTTTTGAAAAATACCTATGCAAATGTACTTGTCAAAATAAAAAAGATTTTACCCATTAATATAATTTAACAATTTAGCGCATTATATCTCAACCCTTTTTTATAAGTATATAACTAATCGTGCCAACTCTACCGTTTCCTTTTTCTGTCAGTATAAAAAACAAATACTCACGCAAAAAAAAATACATCGGTACGACTAACTTTTGTATTCATAACATACAGACGGACGGATGGACATCGTTAAATTGACTCAGAAATGGGTATAAGTCCAATATTTTAGGTACAAACATCAGGGCAAACTCATTATACCCTAACCACATAGTGGAAAACTTTTGTATTCATAAATTTTGCACAAAATATCTGACCTTGGGTCAGAAAAATTGTTCTGGTGCAAACGGGCGGAAACTGGCGGGTATAGAATGGGGTATAGGAGTGTAGGGGAGGGTTCGGACTACAGAAGAGTGCAAGATTTTTTTGATGGCTTTTGATGGACAGGCGTTATGCTCTACAAGTAGGAGATTTTCGGGAAATTTTGACCATTTAAACAATTTTTTGTTTAATTTCTAAACGACTCAGTGACTTTATATTTCTAAGCTATTAATAGCTTAGAAGTTACAAAATTATACAAATTTTATTTTACTTTAAAATCTTTTAAAACAAAAAAGTTACAGTCATTTAAAAATTAAAATTGACAAAGAAATTTTTAATTTTTGCAAAATACTAAGTAAGTCCATTTTCGAAGACCCTGTTCACCGTGATATAGTTAAAATAGAGACGCAATTTTTTTGCTCTCGAGGTTCACTGGTATTTACTTTCAAATGGTTGACATAACTTTAAAATCGGTAACCATAAAAAATGATTTTTGGCCGCCTTCTCATATTTTCCTCCGCGTATGGATTCATTACGTAATTTAGAATTTTCGTGAAGCAGTCTGAGAACATATTCTTAGTTAATGACCTCTTCAAGTAGCATTTTTGGACATTTTTGGCTCTCTTGCTATTAAATTATCCCTGTGCCTAAATGGTTTATTGTTACCGTATCTCTTTCACGATATTGCTTGATAATCTTTTAAATTATTGCTTTATTCATACAATATATCTTCAAAAAATTTCTTTGCTTAAGACTAGCAGTAGAATCATATATTATTGTTGTTTTTACCACATCACCAAACTTTATTTTATAATAATTAATTATAAGATTAAAACATTGAAAAACACAATTGTATTTAAAAAACAGCTGAAAGAAATCGTCAGAAACTATAAATAACGGTTCAGTTTTTATACATTTTCTTTTATACCATCTTAAATTTTTATTATTTTAATCAACTCTGGTACAGAAGTTTAAAAGTTTCCATTGTTTTTTCATCACTAAAATAATAATCCAACCCATAAAAACAAAGTTTTTATTAAAACTCTTTCCATCCTTATGCATATGAGTTTTGAATATCTCCGTGACTATGTGTGACTTGTGTGAATATCTTAAAATTAATCTTTGGCCACAACAAGTCCATGGACAAAGTTTCAGATCGATCGGATAAGGGGAAGTGTGGTTTTAATCTCTCCGTCACTGTGCGTGACTATGCGTGACTATGTCGAAGTTATTCTTTCTTTACAGAAAGTATATCGACCAGTTTCAGATTGATTGGATGAGGGGAAATCAGTTTTAAATCTCTCCGTGACTGTGCGTGACTAAGTCAAAGTTAATCTTTTTTCAGAGTAATTTAGATCACTCAGTGACTGTGCGTGAGTATGCGTCACAACAAGACTATGGGCCAAGTTTCAGATGAATTGGATAAGGGGGAATGAGGTTGACCCACGACAGACAGAGAGTATGAGTTAAAAGAAAGAGTTTAAAAATACTTTTTTCCATTTATCTATTTTTTAAAATTATATTTTTTGTTATGTTTATGTTTTTTTTTTTTTTTTTTTTGTTAACCAACACTCAGGGGATGCCCCCTGTAAATGCAGTGCATTGTGTTGATTTCAGGAAAATAGGTTATGGGAAGGAGGAGAGAGGGAGTAGTGTTTCTGGATATATTACTTAAATTTAATAGATTATAACTGACAGGAAAGACCTGTGCGGTCGACTAATAAATGAATTATCTCTGTAATGCGTTGTGCGGTCAACTGTACAATAGACTACAAACGTATGTGATTTACTAGAGAAGCGGGTAGAGCGAACCGAAACTCGGGCATTTGAAATAAGTTCGCTAATCTCAGAAGAACATTTCCCATATAGAACAGTGCTACACAACCCACATTCCGACGATGTTCCAATGATTCAATAGAGTTGGATACCCTACTGTCATTTATGAGCGCCAATGCCCTCCTTTTCACACGGTCCAGTAGCTCCAAAATACACTTTGAAGCTCCCGCTTATATACGGGAGTTGTATTCCATTTTCGGTCGGATATAATTGGTATAGATTTTAAGGAGATCAGAAGGAGTGAAGTAATTTTTGCACCATTTTAGAAAACCAAGACACTTGAATGCTCCTTTCGATACTTGAAAAACATGCTCATTCCAACGAACATCACATTGAATTCTCATGCCTAGAACATCAAGAGTATCCGATTCCTCAATACCTATACCACCCATATATACAGATAACATTGTTGAATCCATGGCCCTATGGATCAACATACAACATTGAGTCTTCATCGCATTAAAATCAACCCTATTCGCTTTACCCCACTCGGAGATTGTTAACAGGTCTTGATTGAGTGTATCATTCATTGTCCGCCTTTTGCCCCCCAACCTCCAACAGGCTTGGCCTACAATTAAAGGAAAATGAATAACAAATGCTGCTTTCATCTGCGAAAGAGTATATACAATTAAAAGATTGACCAAGAAGGTTGTTCAGAAAGATAAGGAAAAGAGAAGGAGAAAGAACGGAACCTTGGGGTAGCCCTGAATTAGGCTAAAACTCATTACATGAGACCCCATCAATAACAACACGTATTGTTCGGTCTCTGAGAAAACCCAATATAAATCGAGAGAAATCATTACCAACGCAATAAGCTTTAATATCAATGCACCGTGACACACACGATCGAATGCTTTGGAAATATCTAGCGCAACCACTTTACTTTCCCCAAAGTTGCGAATGAATCGACACCAGCGCTCAGAAGGTAGAGCTAACAGGAATGAATTCTACGGAAGCCATACTGAAATCGCTATGAAATGAGAACTAAAAATATACTTCGCATTTATCGATTTCGATTTTCCCCGATTGCAAATTCAATTTTTGTTCGAAAAAATCTATTTTTATTTCATATTTCTGGCCATTGCATTTAAAATGCTAATTAGATTCGAAAACAACGTTTCCATTAATTGTGGTGTTTTTTTATTATCTGTATATTGGCATCTTAAGTATCCCGATCTGTTGAGATATAGTCTAAATAGTACAACTACTACGAAAAAGAGAGAAAAAAATAAGAAAAAATCATAAAAAATAAATAAGAAAATTATAGTCAATCTAGACCAGCTATACAATCTCTATAACAGTCGTTTCGAGAGAGGGTCCTGGATCCAACTTTACTGAGGCAATATCGTGATATAGAAAATCAACACAAACCAAATTTTAGTGGTTTTTGTTTTTATTTGTGGCGTGCAGATATAAAAAAGTTCATATCTGATGTTATTTTTATATGGTGACTAGATATAAAAATGGACTGACCATGACCATATTTAGTAAAGTCATTTACTTTTCTCAAAAATTATTGTTCTTTGATAGATTTAAATGAAGATCGGGAATTGATTTATATGGGGACTATGACTAAAAATAATCTCATGAGATTTATTTTTGGACTACTGATTAGTGGGTAAATGGACACATATACACCAAATTTTATAGATAGGTCTGATAGGGGTTATTTGTATTGGGGCTACGTCTGAACATACACCGATTTTCACCAATTTCAATAACGTTCGCGTCCTACGATCGATAAGAGCTTATATACCACAATTCATCAAAATATATTCACATTTGCGAACTGTAGTTTGATTACAAGGTTTACATGGACAGACAGACAGACAGACAAACGTAAATGAGGGATGACGGACGGACATCGCTAAAACGACTTAGAAAATTATTCTGAGTCGATTGGTATAATAAAAGATGGATTAAGGTCAAGTGTTTTTGGTAGTTACAAACATCAGCACAAACTCATTATAACCTCAGCGCATAGTATAATGAGTTTGTAGCATATCTATAATATTAATAGGCTAGGCGATTTCTTGTGACCGATGTTTTGTTCTACCGTTTTATCCTGATTTTGACAAAACATATATTTTTTGAAAGGTATTTCTTTTTAGCTGTTCACCAGACTTACAGATTTTTACATTTTTGCCTTTATTTTGAGTAAGTTACACACAAGTTGCTACTAACACATACATAAAATTATACAATGCTATGTGTGTGTTTATTAAATTTGTTAATGTGTTTCTAAGTTTGTTTTCTTCATTCACAATAATAATAAACCAAAAAAAGTGTTGGTTTGTGAAAAAAGTTGCCTAGAATTTGCACTCGAATTTCGAGCGCTGGAATCTGCTAGTATGGTATAAATAGTCGCTCTTAAAGTGTAGATTTTTTAATTTGTTGTTTCTGGGTGTAATTATTAAATATTGATAATATTTGGAAAACATATTTCGTATTTCGCAAGGCTAAAATGATTTCGAAAAAATTTATTCATTTATATTGAGTAAACTCTTTCAAGTGAAAATTATGTATGCTATAGTTTTTTCGTGCACAAACCATACCGTTTTTGGTTACTGACCGGGGTTTACTCTACAGATATGTCATCAATCATTGATATTTACTTAACTCCCACCTTACTCAAGTTATACTCAAACGCGATTCTTCCCTGTACATTTCTTATGGGACACATTCACTCAAGCAATTCGAATTCTCATAGCTCCTCTTCTCATGAATGGATCTTGATCGTTTCACTCTCAGAACACTCAGTGGATCAAGCTATTTTTTTGAGCTATTAACTGCTTAAATTCGTTGAGTTTGAGGAAAGTTATGCGTGCACAATTAACTTTACATTCAATATTTTCAAGATTTTTTCAATATTTTCCTTCACTCAAACCTTTATAACTAGAGTTGACACAAGTCTAAGAACACTCAGTGGATCAAGCTCTTTCTTTTGAGCTATTAACTGTTTAAATTCGTTGAGTTTGAGGAAAGTTATGCGTGCACAATCAACTTTACATTATGCAACACGAAAGTTAACGTGCAGATTTCATTACAATAATTGCATACCACATACCCTGTGTTGAATTGTGAATTGGCAAAAATTTTAATACCTTTAGGTGGCATACAAGGTGGCCTTTATTTCTGTGTGTTCAACAAATATTTATAATGAAATAAACTTAATGAATTAAATAGATTAAAAACATTGAAAGAAATCAATTGAATGATAAAACAAAATTTCCTAGAATTTGCACTCGAATTTCCAGGGCTGGGCTCTGCTAGTTTTTATTATTCTGAAACTATTATTTTTGATATAATTCTGAAATTGTAGTTTACAAAAAAACAATTTAGGAAAAGTTTATGTAAAAATTATTCTTTTTATTTATTTTTGTAAAATCTATGTATTAATGAAATTAAATTCTTTCTTTTGTTATATAAAAAATGTGTTATCCATAAAAAACTTTCTGATTTTAATTGGCTATTTCTAAAGAAAAATTTGCGAAATACTTTTCTAATCCATTAATTTTTTTTCTCTTCCCTCAAAATTCTTTTTCTTAGTTATCAGCATTAAGTGTCTTACTCCTAGGCACTTTCGTCTACAGTAAATCATTGCCAAATGCGGAACCACAACAGTCCATAAATCCAAAAAATAAATTAGTAGTCGATCAACAAACATCAGCATCTCAAGTAGCCAATTCCCAAGTAGCACAACAAAGATACGATTTAGACAGCTTCCATGATGATCATTACGAACACCATGAACACCATCACGAACATCATGAACATAATCCGGGTTATTGGAAAAAGAAGGTGACATGGAAGGAAGGCTGGAAGAAAACCTGGAAAGCAGCTAAAAAAGAGATATGGATACCAAAATGGAAACAAATATGGAAACCCATCTGGGTGCCAGTAAAAGTACCAGCCTGGAAGGATATACAAGTACCAGCCTGGAAACAAATATGGAAACCAGTATGGAAAGAAATACAAGTGCCAGCTTGGAAGGAGATACAAGTACCGGATTGGAAGAAAATATGGAAACCAGTTTGGGTGCCCACGCAAGTACCAGCCTGGAAAGATATACAAGTGCCAGCTTGGAAACAGATATGGCTGCCCGTATGGAAGGAGATACAAGTACCAGCCTGGAAGGACATACAAGTGCCAGTATGGAAACAATATTGGACACCCGAATGGGTAAAAGTCGGTATACCCGGCGAGAAGTATTTGGGCAAAGATCACGATGGCTGGGAATACACCAGCCATGATTTATGGAAAAAGAAGTTAATTTGGAAATCGCACTGGAAGAAATTATGGAAACCGTCTAAGAAACAAATATGGGTGCCGAGTAAGAAATTGGAGTGGAAAGAAGATTGGAAACAAATCTGGAAACCAGCAAAGAAACAGATTTGGGTGGAAAGTAAAAAACTAGAATGGAAAGAAGCCTGGAAACAAATATGGAAACCAGCCAAGAAACAGATATGGGTGCCCGACAAGAAACTCGAATGGAAAGAGGACTGGGTGAAAATCTGGAAACCGGCTAAAAAACAAATCTGGGTCGAAGATAAAAAACTCGAATGGAAGGAGGCCTGGAAACAAATATGGGTGCCCGGTTGGAAGGAAGTATGGGTGCCAGACTGGAAGAAAATCTGGAAACCAGTTATTATCTCTGAATGGTTCCCCATCGATGATCATCATGAGCATCATCATGACCACCACGAAGAGCCACAACACGGTTGGGATCGTAAAGATACTGGAACCGATAAAGTAGTATGGAAACGGGATGATAATGCAGCGGCCGGGGCTGCCAAAAAAACAACCCAACTACAGCCAGTACAAAGTGTAGACATTCAAAATAAACCGGCCGATATTACACAAGAAACTTCTAAAGCCTTAAAATTTCCAGGAACGTAAAACTTTTAAGTTTTACACATTTAATTATTTAACGTTTATAACGTTCAATAGGCCATTTTGTTAAGGAACTATTTTATTTGTCTATATATTTTCCATTTTAAAATTTCATCTTCTTCCACCTACTACTAATTTTTCTTCTTCTTATTCTGCTTATTCTTACACTTGTATAAATTAAGGCCATCTGCTGTTTTCTCCTCACCGACTCCTTAGAATAAGTTTACAAAAGCACAAATGCTATAACATTAAATATTTAAACGCTGCTCTCTCTACTCCCGAAACATTTGCTTTTTAAATTATTTTATTATTAATATTTAATTGTATAATTATAAAAAGTTAATTGAGTGTCAATTTTTTCTTTATATTTTACTTAGAATTATTTATTCTTGTTTAACTTGCTTAGCTCTAAGTCATAATTATTATTTAGTTAAGGTACAAAAGAAGAAATAAAAAACACAATTATTTAAAAATATAAACAATAAATAATATTTGCATTTATTAAAAATAATATGGCAAGGTTGGTTATAAAATTAAATAGTTTTTAACATTTATGGATAAATTCCTCACAAAAACTGAAGATTTTTTTTATTATTTTTGTTATAGAAATGAGAATTGAGAAAATTTTTGACAGAGTTTTTTTTTGTGAAACGTTTCCTAGTCGCCTAGAAATGCTTATAACAAACTTCTTCAGTAACGGAGAAATTTATTTTCTTTGAAGTTGAGAAAACTATAGAAATAAGAATTAAATTAATTTTGTCAGAATAGCTGAGAAAATTTTTAAAATAAAGGCCTAGTTAGCAACACGTAACCGTAAGCAAACGTATCAGCTGTTTTTTCTGTTACATGAAAAGCATTTACAGCAGTTGCCGAACTCAACTGTCACTTAACCGGAACGTCCCAATCTGTTGAAAATAGATTTTTGGCTACGATTGTACGTGACATTTGTAAACAGCTGATAAAGTTTGGTTAATTTTACACGGGAACATGCTGGTTCGTTTTTTACGTTCTATAATTGCACTAAAGGCCAACGTTACATTTACGGCACGGATACATTTTAACAACGTGTGGCTAACTAGGCCTTAACTTTTAAATGCAAAGTGAGAAATTTTATGTGATAATGTCTTTTTTTACTACTCTCCGTGTAATGTTCTCTTAGCAGAGAATTTTATTACATGAAATATCTCTCAGTAGCAGTTATTTTAAAATTCTTACATTCAAAATGTTATTCAGCTATAAATGAGAACACTTTTCAGAAACACAAAATGTTTCTCGTAAAACAAACAATTCATTTGAACTCAAAAGTTTTCAAAAATATTTTTTTTCTTAACTTTTTATAAATAAAATACCCAGAGTTCTTAAGACAATTCTTCCTAAATTATTGTAAAGTAATTATCAGAATCTCGACTGTTGCTAAAGTTATAAATTCATCGGAAATTTTTAATTTTTTCATAGAAGAGTAATTATTTTAATTTTGTTTAAACTTACAATGTGAATAAAAATCTAAAATCTTCAAAAATTACAAAAGAAAAAAAATCTGATATTTTTAAACAAAATACAGACCTGGGGCCAAATCACCGCATTCGATATCGAGTAAAATCAATCGAAATTCCATATTTTGGTTTATTATCTGAAGAAGACGGACAAACGCTCGACCACGATTCGCTTTTCTTCTTAATCAGAAGCCAAAATTTTTCAACTGTGAAAAAGAAAAATTATTCTCAGCATTTTATTTTGGGAAATAATAAAGTGATTTCGATCGAAAAATTTCGATAACGAATGCGGTGATTTGGCTCCTGACTTAGAACGCTTTGAAAACGCTCACAAAAAGTGCTGTCAGTAATTATTTTGCTAACTTTAAAAATGTTTTTCAAACCAAGATATACAGGAAGCACTGGCAAATCACTTGTTTATATGCTTTGCCAATATTAGCAAAAGGAGTTTTGCCAATACTTGATTCAGAAATATAGCAACTGTCTGAAAATTAATAAAGCACTTTTTTGAAATACTTTACCAAAATTCTTTTTTTTTTTTTTTTGCTATTGGAAAAGCGCTTTACAGTTTGTTTTGCAAGTGCTTTGGCAACGCTTCAAAATATAAACCGCCAAGTCCAGGTCGATGCTATCATTTTGAGAGTTTGCAAAGCAATCACAAACTAAACTTACTGAGTAGTATGAAGAAATCTCCTGAAGAAATAAAATCTTCCCAAAAAATTGGAATTGAATTGGACAAATTCATCAGATTCTCAAAATTTTCTTAGGAATTTTCAATATTCACAATAATTTTTATATAAACAATTCTCCAAATTTCTATGGAAAAAATTACCCAAAAGAAATAATAAAAAAAAATATTTTTAGGAAACTGTGATAAAGTAGTTCTACGAATCTGTTAACATTCAGACAGACTTTAAAATACCAAAATTTGTCAGGAATAGTTCTGAGTTATAATTCTTTTTTGAGTTTTGAATCGAAAAAAGCGATCTGAGTTACGTTCTTTTTGAAAAATTTATGAACATTTTTAATTTTTTTCTTTTTTCAATGAAGTTTTTAATAAATCCTCAGAATATCGGAAGTATTCATTAGGAAGTTATCTAAATCGAAGCATTGTGTTTAAAAATTAAAGTGTATTTGGAAGGATCTCCACGGGTTTTTGTATAAAACAAGGTTCAAAAAATACACACATCAAACACATAATGTTCTGTGCTAAAACAACCAATACATATTTTTAATTTCATGTCAATTATGTGTGTTTCTAAATTTTGTACTTTGCCGAACACAATCATGAATGTGTTTCGTTTTAATACTTGATTGTGAACACGAACATGTTTCTATCACGTATTTTTTTAGTCGAACACACATAAACCACACAGTTTCGAGTGTAGCAATATTTTGAGATCGTGTTCTGTTCGTGTTCTCAAAAAACAAAAACAGAACATGAACAATACACATATTCGAGTGTAGCTTTATTTTAAGTTCGTGTTCTGGCACATACATATATTCAGTGTGTGTTTTTTCTGAACTCTGGTATAAAAAACCTTTTTTAATTGATAAATTTTCGTAGAAAGAAAACAGTTAATACAATCTATGAATTTTTCTAAAGAAAAATAGTTTTCCTAATGTGAAAATTTGTGTCTAAGAAAAATTTAACATAGTTTGAGGATATTTCTGGATTTTTCTTCAGGTAGAACAATCGAAGAATTTTTCTTTAAGAAAACTTATTTTAATATAAGCATCATTACAAGGTAACATTTTATATTGTAATATGATCTTTCCATTATCTGACTATGTACCTGAGAGTTTTTCTAAAGGAATTGTCTTTAGAAGTTGTGGAATTTTTCTTCAGAAATTCTCATGCTTTTTGAAAATGACAAGATTTTTTTGAAAATTTGTTGAAAAATATAGTTTGAGAATCTTTTCTTTCTTAATTTTTTTTGAATTGAAACTTTTCGTACCAAAAATATCCTCAAAATCTCAGAATTTTTTTAACTTCCATAAGTAATGGTATTCAGTAATCTTAAATTAACATCTAATAAACTTCTTGTAGTTTCGTTTTACCGCTTGATCTACCCCAATCGGGTGGTGTATTAGGCAATGGTACCCATTCTTTTTGTATAAGAGGAGTCCAAACTTTTTTCCAAATTGGTACATAAATTGTTTTGGGATGCCAATATTTGACCCAACGTGACTTCCAAGTCTTTTTTTCCGACCAAAACCCATCTTTATCGGGTTCGAAAGAATCTGTGTGTTTGACACTAAAATGATTAAGAATATTTAATAAAAAGTTGTGTGGAAAATCTGTGAAAATGCCCATATTAAATTCTATAATTTACTTACATTTCAGTATGAGTGGTAGAAGAAGCTCCCGCAAGAGATAAACAATAAAATCCAATAAACCAGATAAATATCCCAGCTTTAAACTGAAATAATTCAAATTTTTAATCACAAATTTTCTTTTTCTCTGCCTCAAAACTACTCACTTTCATATTTGTTATTAAAAAAATACTGCTTTTCTAACATTTGTTTCAACTTCCTTTTTTTAATTTTTATTTCCTAATTTTCTTTCCGTTTGATTTTCAATTTCTTGCCACTGAACACTTCAAGGTCTTTTTTAACAATTTAAATGAAATCACTTTCGTTTTAGTATTAAATACCAAAATTTTGGCTTCAAATTTATTTTTTGTTAAAACATCTACATATTACTTAATTCACCTCATAATCTTTATAAAATGAATTAAAAATTCACCACGGTTTACTTCCAAAAATCGTTAAAATCACGACTTTGTTGCAGACATGAACAATTTATGTTCATAGATTCAAATGTTGTTATTAGTTTTACATTGTTCATTGTGCCATTAACATTAATTTTATGCAGAGCACACATCGCTATAACAATGATTTTTTAAAAGAGAGTACATGCGGTGGTAGTCAGTCGGCTTTAAATACAGATTAAAATTAAATTCAAGAAATAAAATGTTTGCGGTGGTTTTCAATGAATGGGCGTAGGACTGACTGCAAATATTATATAATGCTCGTATTGTTTTAATTATTTATACATTTGACTACAGAATGTATAATCATTGTATAATATAAAGACAAAGACAGTTCTAATCGCAAGGCTTATAGAAGGACAGTAG
The DNA here is from genome assembly GCA_963682025.1 of Cordilura impudica. Lineage (NCBI taxonomy): Eukaryota > Metazoa > Arthropoda > Insecta > Diptera > Scathophagidae > Cordilura > Cordilura impudica. The sequence goes on along the minus strand of OY821521.1, from coordinate 39,884,337 downwards.
AACTCGTGGTTCTTGTATAAAAATAATAAAACGTAAAGGGTGTTTTTATTGCTTAGATAGAACTTGCGAAAGGATTAGCTGTCAAACGAACTTTCATACTGCGCTCACTTTCTGACACTTATGATCAATATACTCTGGCAAATCATCATGAATAGATTCACAGAATGAACAACGCTACTAAATTTTCCAAATTTACTTTGAAAATCAGTCGATTCGCGCAACATATAGACAACTTCGTGATTTTTATGCCGCACAAAATCGTACATCTAAGACAGCCATCCGTCGAACTGGGGATATATTTCATACCATACTAGAGGACCCCTGCTGCTCCGCAGCATTATATTATATTATATTAATTTTTATAATATAATACCAAAATTTGCCAAGAGAAGTTAACGTACAGTAATGCCTAAATATGCCAAGAGAAGTTAACGTACAGTAAATGTAAAGTTGATTGTCCACGCATAACTTTCCTCAAACCCAACGAATTTGCCAAGAGAAGTTAACGTACAGTAATGCCAAAATATGCCAAGATAAGTTAACGTACAGTAAAAGAAAAGTTGATTCTCCACGCATAACTTTCCTCAAACCCAACGAATTTAATAGCTCAAAAGAAGGAGCTTGATCCACTGAGTGTTCTTAGACCTATGTCAACAGCCTACGTTAATTAGAACTCTAGTTATAGAGGTTTGATAGAAGAAAAATATTGAAAAAAATCTTGAATGCAAAGTTTATTCATAAATTCTTTTAATATATGTATAATATACTCTATAAATGATGCAATGACACCAACACGCCGAAGGAATATGCGTATTGAAGAGAATATCGCCGCTGTAAAGGAAAATGTCGAAGAAGATCCAAATTTATTCATTCGTCTTCGATTACAGGAATTGGGGCTCTGTCCGTCCACTACGTGTACAATTTTGCGCAAAGATCTTGGCCTATACCCGAATAAGATCCAGCTCGTGCAGGAATTAAAGCTACGAGACCATCATATGCATCGTTCTTTCGCCTATTGTGCTCTAAAGCAGTTTGAAACTGACCCGATGTTTTATCGCCAAATTGTTTTCAGCGATGAGGCTCTTTATTGGCTTAACGGGTTTGTTAATAAATAATTTTGCCGCCTATGGAGTGAGACCAATCCACAACAGATCCTACAGATCCCATTACATTCAGAACAACGCACCATTTGTTGCGGTTTGAACACTGGTGGCATCATTAGACCTTATTTCTTAAAGAATGAAGCCGCGTTACGGTCAATGGAGATCGTTACCGCAACATGATCAATGATTTTTTGTTTGAAAATATGGATGACATTGATGCGGGCGAGATGTGGTTTCAACAGGATGGCTCTTCGTGCCATACGCGGACCACAACCATCGATTTATTAAAACCAAAATTGGCGGTACGTTGATTTCGAGAAATGGATATGTCAATTGGCTTCGTGCGATTTGGCAGCTCTCGATTATTTCCTGTGGGGCTGCGTGAAGCCACTGGTTTATGCTGATAAGCCAGCAACAAAGGATGCCTTGGAGGCAAACATTGTTCGTGACATACGGCCAGCAATGCTCAAAGTAGTGGCCCAAAATTGGATGTCCGGAATGCGCTTCATTCAGAACTGCTGCGGTGCCCGAAATTATTTTCAAATGATAATGCCTTTCGAATAATAAAATGTTTTTGATTAAAATTTAATTTTTTGTGTTATTTTTTAGAATTTCAAGCTCTATCGGGTTAAGAAAAACACCCTTTATACATACCTCACAGTGTCGCCGAGCGGCTGATAATGGCGGTAAATTGGGTGCAGCCGCAGACTTTTGGTGTGAAGAAAGACCTGCTAGCAATATGATACAGCACCGCCTTGTTGTGGTTTGGAAGACGACCTCTTGTATATTGGAATCTAGCAGATCTAAGTGACCAATTTCGCAATATCACTGCTGACCTCGTCAATATCACCAACGACCTCGGCACCTAAAGTGGTTCCGGGGGAATTACAGCAGGACGAAACAACCAGACTCAATAGAGGGAGAGCGACCGCAGATGCAGATTGAGGAGAAGCTGGTGGAAATTAAAGCGTTTGCAGAAGAGCTAAAACGATAACTTCATCAAGTGTTGGGAGGAAACAGCTGTGTGGCTTATTTCTCCATCAAAAAAAATAAATATTGACTTGCCAGATGGAACGACCACGCGGTGGGAGGGAGTGAAGAATTGTTTTCGAAGAATTATGTTTTCAAAGAATTTTCCGTCGACCGGACAAACCATGACTTCTAGTATCAAATTGGATGCTAAGTTCTCTTCGTATACGAGAAATATCTGTTGATATGGATAGAAGATACACTCAAAAACGTATACCACATGATACCAATATCGATAAGCAGAAGGCTTTGAGAACTTATGACCAAATTAAAAAATGGAGCCATTAACGTCCTCGAAAGCCACCGACGCACCGTGGACCATATTTTGAGAAAGCGGCAAAAATAATTTTTTTTATGGTTACCGATTTTAAAGTTATGTTATTCATTTGAAAGTAAATACCAGTGAACCCCGGTAGCCAAAAAATTGTGACTCTATTTCAACTATATCACGGTGAACAGGGTCCTCGAAAATGTACTTTCTCAGTATTTTGCTATGACTGTAACTTTTTTGTTTTAAAAGATTTTAAAGTAAAATAAATTTTGCAAAATTTTGACCTTCTAAGCTATTAATGTTAGAAAGATAAAGGGTCAAAACTTCCCGAAAATATTTTACTTAATAGAGCATAACTCCTGTCCATCAAAAGCCATCAAAAAAAATCTTGCCCTCTTCTGTAGTGCGAACCCTCCCCTACACTCCTATACCCCATTGTTTACCCACCAGTTTCCGCCCGTGTGCACCAGAACAATTTTTCTGACCCAAGGTCAGATATTTTGTGCAAAATTTAGGAATAAAAAAGTTTTTCACTATGTGGTTAGGGTATAATGAGTTTGCCCTGATGTTTGTAACTACCAGAAATATTGGACCTAGACCCATCTTTTATTATACGGATCGACTCAAAATCACTTTCTGAGTCGATTTAACGATGTCCGTTCGTCCGTATGTGTGTTATGAATACATAAGTTGGTCGTACCTGTGTATTTTTTATTTGTTTTTTATACTGTTTTTTATACTGACAGAAAAAGGAAACGGTAGAGTTTACACGAGTTGTTATATACTTATAAAAAAGTGTTGAGACATAATGCTCTTAATTGTGTCCAGAGTATCGAGATTTAGTTTCTGTCAAAAATGAATGTTTACATTCACAATCTGCTATTAGTGTCACTTCAAGTTCAGCAGAAATTAAATTGCAAGATCTCCTTGAACATACTGCAGAACGATTGCTAAATACGCTTGATACTGATCATTAAAAAAAAATTGAAAACGGCAGCATTACTTTAATTTCTAAATGGGGATGTGATGGATTCTCTGGTTAGAAACAATACAAGCAATTTAAGGCCGAAAATTCATCAGATGCTAATTTATTTATGGTATCTTTCGTTCCATTGCGCTTAACAAAAATTTATAGCCGGCTTGGAGCCGTCAACAAGTAGTGCCACAGAAATTTATGTATGGAAAAGTGAAATTCCTTCTTCAACAAAGTATTGCAGACCAATAAAAATTGCATTCAAAAAAGGAAACCAAAGATATCACAACTGAAGAAGTTCAAAAAACAAAAGATCAAATTAAAGAATCGCAACCAGTTATATTTGAATGTGATGACCAAGGCATTGAAATAAATTTTAAAATGTGTCCCACAATGATTGATGGAAAAGTTGCACAAGCTTTAACCGTCAAGCTTCATTATATGCCAAAAGACATCAAGTCACTTAAGGCAACCCCCACCACAAGACGATAGTTTTAAGAAAGCCTACGAATTTGGAATGTCCCCTCTTCATGCTAGAATGCGTTTTATGGAGCATATTCTTAAATTGGGTTGTGATTTGGAATTTGGTCCGTTAGGCGAAACAGTCAGAAAAAACAGGAAAAAAAAAACAAATTCAAGAAAAATATCTACAGCTAGGCCTCATAATCGACCAACCAAAACAAGGAGAAGGGAATTCAAATGGTTTAAATACTGCAAGATTTTTTTCCGATCCAGAAACTGCAGCATCTATCACAGGTGTAGATCGTGAATTAATAAGACGATTTAAAGTCATATTACAAGTTCTAGCATGTAGCAGAAATATAAATGCAAAATAACGAAAAGTACTCTTGGAGATATATGCCATCCACAGTTCATAAAATTTTGTACCATGGGGAACAAAAAATTCAAAACAATATACTACCAATGGGAGATATATCTGAAGAAGCGCAAGAAACAAGGGGCAGATTCTTTCGCGAGCATAACACAAGAAAAATGTCCAGATGTTGCACTAATGAAGACCGTATCACTATTTTGTTTTGCACTTCAGATCCATATATGTGCAACATTCGACAAAAATGGAAAACTACCTCTATTTAACTAGACGAAGAAGCTAAACAACTTCTAGAAGATGAAAATCAAGGCTATTTAGAAGAAATATTTACTAAATTTGTTCGATTTAAAGTCGTTTTCCAGTTTTTCAGACTAACAATAAGTTATACTCTTTTTTATGTAGTTAACAACTTTTCTTGATTTAAAAATTTATGTATTTTATAAATTTACAATAAAAATTGATAGAGAAATATTTAAAAAGACAACAAAAAAATTTTACCTAAAGTAAAAACATACGACTTTTTCATTGAAACTTCTCTATCTTGAACCAATATCAGGTAACTTTTACGTTCGCTGCTTAATAAATTATATTTTAACTCGGGCTCTTAAAAAAAAAGCCAACATTTGGCCGTTGATAATATTGGCAAATGGCTAGAAAAAAAATTGATTTTGCCTAAGTACTTATTTATTTTTGTTTAAATTCAATTGAGATTTACTGCCCACAGTATGTCTCCTAGGCAATCGCAGCACATCCAAGAATTCAATTAAGATCCTGCTATAGAAGTTATAAGATAAAACTTGGAATACGCGGTGTGGACCGGCACAGTAGTTAAACAAAAATCAAGTATTGATGCATGCCACCAAAAAGGAATTCTTGTCTTTTCTACTCTATCCTTTTATAAAAAACACAGATTTTTTTCAGACGTGATATATTTTATTGAGCGCAAAAAGAGATTACATATTAGCATCATGCGAAATATGCTGAAAGAATAATCTGTAAAAGAAATAAACAATAACAAAAAATCCCAACAAAAAAGTTTCAACAATTTTGAAATAAATTTTTCTTGTTATAAAGCTCAAACCAAAATACTAAAAGGGATCTTAAATTTTCTTGAAACTTAATTTGAAATTTAGCTTGAAACCACCTTAATGAAATCTTGATTTTCTTTCTTGAAAGTTGCTGAATTAAGTTTCAACTTTTTGTGTAACTATATTTTTTTCTAATCTGAAAATAAAAATAATAAAATTATATGAAACTCAAAACAATTTAATTAAATTTTTTTCTTCAACCTTGCTTAATATAAGTAAAAAAATTTTCTTGAAACCTTCTTAATGAAATCTTGAGTTTTCTGTCTTGAAACTTGCTTAAATAAATTTTTAATTTTTGTGGTAACTAATTTTTTTCCAAACTGAAAATAAAAACAATAAAATTAAATTTAATTGAACAAAGTAATTATATTAAAACATTACCTTTACGTTTTTGTTTTTATTTTTTTTTTATTGCGTTTTATGATATTTTTTTGATCTTATTTTTTTATATTTACGTGTAAACTTAATAATAAACAATATATTTTTTTTTTAATATTATAATTCACAAATTATTTAACATGATGCAAAAATTGAGTAGTGAGTATCTTTTACAAAATATATAAACTAATTTCACTTAAATTTAAAAAATGAAGTATAAAAATGTTTATAAAAGATTGAAATCTTAATTTGCATGTTTCGTTATGTACATATTGTATAATAATTAAGTTGCAAAATGAAAAAAATAACCTAAAAAAAATTTAAATTATGTAATGCCTCAAATTTAAATGTTTTCAATACTAATCATTATAAAAAAAATTCGTTGAGTTAATATATTTTTTTTATATCATATATATATATATGTAAATTGAGAAAAGCTACATTTATAATGAAAACAGAATTACATATTACACAACAAGTATTTGTTTAATATTAAAGAATTCGTTTAATTATTGTCAGTCTTAGAAATTAAATAGTTGTTCATGTTCTTTTATATTTAAGTGTTTAGTAATGCGAATGAGTAGTGTGGTGATTAAGAGGAGTATTTATGTTTTGTTCCTTTAAGGAGATTACATGTAAAAAAAAAAACAAACAATCGATTTGTTTAACACCATTTCCAGTATATAAAAAAGTAATTTAAATGTAGTTAAATAATGTTGCACTGTTCATTTTATTTTAAAATATGTATCCATATTCATTTTAAAATTTTATTTTAAATTTAACAATATTCAATATGTTTAATTTTAATCAAAAAATTTATTTTTATATAAAAATTTTAAAATTTAAAAATTGGAATTTAATATTCAAAATGTAGAATTTATTTTTCAAAACTTTCAATTTAAATAAAAATTTTCAATTAACGTTTTTAAGTATTTAAATTTATATTGAAAATGTTCAATTGAAATTTCAAAAAATTCAATTTAAAATTTAGTGTAATCAAATTAACTTTAAAATGTTCTATTTGAAATTTAATTTAAAAATATTAAATTTGTATTTAAATCAAGGTTCTGAAAATACACACATCAAACACACAAAGTTCTGTTCTAAAACAACCAACACATATTTTTAATTTCATGTCAATTATGTGTGTTTCTAAATTTTATACTTTGCCGAACACAATCGTGAATGTGTTTCGTTTTAATACTTGATTGTGAATATGAACATGTTTCTATCACGTATTGTTTTATTCAAACACACATAAACCACACAGTTTCGAGTGTAGCTATATTTTAAGATCGTGTTCTGTTCGTGTTCCTCCAAAAAAAAAACAGAACATGAACAATACACATGTTCGAGTGTAGCTTTATTTTAAGTTAGTATTCTGTCACGTGTACTGCGGAAAAACAGAACATGAACAATAAACAGGTTCGAGTTCAGTGAATAACAACAGTTTAATTTTAACCACACAGAGAAATTTTTATATTTTGTTTATGAATTATTTTGGTTTTTTTTTCTATTTGTTTTTTATTTTCATTTTTTTATTTTTTTTTTTTTATTTTTTTTTTTATTTTTTTTTTTTATTTATTTTTTTTTTTTATTTTTTTTTTTTATTTTTATTTTTTTATTTTTATTATTTTTTTTATTTTTTTTTATTTTTCTTTATATTTTTTTTGTTTATTTTTTTATTTTTATTTTTTATTTTTATTATCTGTTTATTTTTATGTTTTTATACTAGCTAATGAAATATTTTAGATTTTTGAAATAAATTTGGTTGAAATAATTGTCGTCGGTATTATAGGGGTGTTTCGAATTTTTCCGATCGCGAGTGGATAATGTTTTAATTTTTTGATGTACGCGTTGAAGAACATGTTCTGTTTTTTTTAGCAGTACACGAACTTAAAATATAGCTACACTCGAAACTGTGTGGTTTATGTGTGTTCGAAACAAAAAATACGTGATAGAAACATGTTCGTGTACATAATGAAATATTAAAACTAAACACAGTCATGTACAACGGCACCGTACAAAATTTAGAAACACACATAATTGATATCAAAATAAAAATATGTCTTTGTTGGTCTGAGCTATGTTTGTTTACATATATGTACGAGTTTTTTATACAGTGTGTGTTTTTTTTTCTGAACTCTGGTCTCAATTCAAAATTTTGTGTGTTCACTTAAACTTCAATATGTTTAAATTGGATTATAAAATATGAATTTGATTTAAAAATTAATAATTTTAATTGCAAAATGATGAATTTTATTTTCAAAAATATACAATTTTCAAAATGTTTAATATTAATTAAGAACTGTGAAGTTCACTAAAAATAAATAAATATGCTAAGATTTTAATTTAAAACTGTTTATTTAAAAATGTTCATAATTCATTCAAGAATGCAAATTTTTAGCTTTAAAATGTTTAATATTACTGAAGAACTGCTGAAGTTTACTTTAAAAATGTTTAATTTTAATTAAAAAAATATGGAATTTTATTTTAACAATTAAAATTTTTTAAATTTTAATTTAAAAATGTTCATAACAAATGTAAAAATTTAATTTTAAAATATTAAATTTTAAGTTATAAAAGTTTAATAGGAATTTCAAAATGTTTAATTTAAATTTTGAAATGAAAAAAATTAAATAAAACAATTTTGTTTTTAAGTGGAAAGTTTTTAAACAAAATTCCTAATTAATAAGGATAATCTTTAAGTAAAAAATGAAATTGGCACACATTTAAAAAGACAGAATATGTAATGAAATTCAAAATTTCTAATCAAAAGTGGAAATGGTGTTTTAATGACTTTTTTGTTTGCATAAAGCTGAAAAAAATTAATTAATATGTTTTAACAAAACTTTTCCCTACTTAAGCTGAAACGAAAAATAAAAACTTGGCCGGCTACAGTTTCCTCTAAGTAGTTAAGTTTTGTTTCCCTTTAGTAATTTCTTTTTTTTTTTTTTAAATAAATATATACTAATCCCTTATTCAAAGGACATTAAGTTAATGGGTAATGTTTTCGGTATACGATTTTGTTGTAAAGCTAACTTACAAATAGTACTACACCACAATTGTGTGGTCTGAGGATTATCAGTACGAAATTTATAGATGGTGCCCAATGTACGATGATACAATTCAAATGAATTTTTATGTTTTGGATTGTCAATGACTTGGGCAAACCATCCATCGAGTGGACACACCTTACAGGGTTCTCTTTTAAAGTCACTGCGTTCACTGCCTTTAAAGGATTTGGGTGGAAAGTAAACCAGCGAATTAGCCCATATTTGCAACCAATAACGCTGCCAAGAGGCTACGGCTGGTTTACGTCCCTCCTTTTGTACGGTCTTACGTCTAACGCAGCCCTGTAAGGCATTCACCTCATCTGTGGGTATATTAAGAGTATTGACATCGAGTAAATGGCATGAGATAACGTCCGATGTGTCACTTAAGTTTATGTGAATGCTGCCACCATTAGGTGTGGCACACTGGTGTTGTTCCAAAACAGAATCGTCCAGCAAGTGGCGTTGCTGTAGTTGTTGACTTAAAATATTATGATCATTATTATGATGCGCATCGAAACAACCACTATTTTGACCAGTCGTACAATCATTGGAAAAATTTGACTTACCAAAAATGCTGCAAGTACAAAGAAGACAAAAGTTTTAATAAGTTTTAAATAAGAAAATAAATATAAATATAAAAATTAGGAAAGCGTTAAAGAATAGTTTTTAGACAAATAATTTAAAGGCAATAAATTTAAAGGGCTAATAAAAAATGAATCTTTGAATAATAATATATAACTAATATCTTCGTTAAAAAAAAGAGTTTAATCTAAAAATCTTAAGAACAATTTAAATAATTAAGAAAACTAGCAGATTCCAGCCCTCGAAATTCGAGTGCAAATTCTAAGAAATTTTATTTTTTCATTAAATAAGGACCCTAAGGTATGCTAATTAATTATAGCCAATTCACAAATCAACACAACAAAACAAACACATTAATAAACACACATATAGCATTGTATAATTTTATGTATGTGTTAGTAGCAACTTTAAATGCAATTTACTCAAAATATAGAAAAAAATTTTAAAATTTTTAAATCTGCAAATCGGCTAAAAAGAAATACCTTTCAAATAATATACGTTTGGTCAAAATCGGGATAAAACGGTAGAACGAAACATCGGCCACAAGAAATCGCCTAGCCTATTAATATTATAGATTATAGTCGGTCTCGATCGTCTACACGATACCCTATACCATGCGTTTAGAGACCCTATTTTTTAGATCCAACTAATTAGATATAGAAAGTCAACATAAACCAAATTTGAGTGGCATTGTTATTAATTTTTGTGCCTTCGGATATGAAAAAGTCCATATCGGATGCTATATTTATATGGGGACTAGGTCGTAAAATGGATCGATCCTGACCATATTTTGTTATATCACAATTATATTTTTGAAAAACATATACCAATCAAATTAGAGAAAAATCTGTGTAATATTTTTGTTTTTGATGGGTTTAAATTAACAGGAAGAAGGTTTATGACTATGACCAAAATCTATATAATTTGGATCTTATGGGAATTTAAGTCGATCTCATAGGGGTCATTTGTATGTCATTTGTAGCGTTCATCCTATGGCCGATAGAAGCTTATACACTGAATTTCATCAAAATATATTCATATTTGCGACCTGGGGTCGATTCGTCTCATTCGTTATCGAAATTTTTCCATCGAAATTTTTCAATCGAAATTATTTTTTAAACTCTTTCCTTTAACTTATACTCTCTGTCTGTCTATCTGTCGTGGGGGCAACCCCATTCCCCCTTATCCAATTGATCTGAAACTTGGCCCATAGTCTTGTTGTGACTACAGATTAATTCTGGGGTAGTCACGCATAGTCATGCACAGTCACGGAGTGATCTAAATGTCATTTACCCTCATTCGATCGACTTGAAACTTGGTCCATACAGTTGCTGTGAAAAAATGATTTACTTTGATTTAGTCACGCATGGTCTCGCATAGTCACGCACAGTCACGGAGAGATTTAAAACGGATTTCCCCTCATCCAATCAATCTGAAACTTAGTCCATACACTTGCTGCGAAAAAAAATTAACTTCGACATAGTCACGCACAGTCCCATTTCCCCCTTATTCGATCGATCTGAAACTTGGTCAATAGGCTTGCTGTGAAAAAGATTAACTTTGACATAGTCACGCACAGTCACGGAGAGATCAAAACCTCACGGAGAGATCAAACCTCAAAGAGTTTTAATAAAAACTTTGTTTTTATGGGTTAAGTAATTTATTTATTTATTTTAACTGCTCGAGATTCTATTTGTATTTGTATTTGTATTTATTTATTAAATTTGATTTTCCATTACAACAGGACACAGTATCTTATAAATTACAGTAATGGAATCAGATAAGTTATTCATTATATTTAACATCAGTAGTTCTTAATCTAAATTTAAAATCAGGGTTTCGAACCGAACCCGAACCCGTAACCCGTTCCGGTTCAAGCTTTTTTAAAAACATTTTGAACCCTGAACCTGAACCCGTTCCTGTCTGAAAATGAGTTCAGGTTCAATATTTGATTTTTTTTTTTTTTCAGAGAAAAAAAAATATTGCAGTTTCTCTTTCCCGATATTTCATTTTATTATTCGATGAAAATTTTTTTGTTCATTAACATAACGTGAGAAAATTCTAATTCATGAATGAACAAGATAATGTTTGTTTTCTTTGTTTTCTCTAGTAGTTTGTATTTTTGTATTTCCCCATTATAATTTCATTTGGTTTTTAGTTTTCTTAAGTGATGCAAACAAAATTTTTTAATAAGTAATATAGGTACTTAAATATTTTCATAAAAATGTACAAAACGTAAAATGTAGTTTTTTAAATAGTGTGTAATAATTAATTTTTTTTAAATAGGGTAGTATGTAATAATTAGTTACAGGTTAAACTTTTACGATAATTATAAATTAACAGCCTGTAAATGTGTGATTTTTTTATTGAGGTACCCAATTTTAATTATTTTAAATTAGTCTTAGTGTTATTTACTGTTTTTATTTACCCTATAGATGTCGGAAAATCCTGTTCAGAAAAGTTTTGACTATGATTCTACCACAGATAAGTCTATATGTAAAAAATGCTCGTTTGTTATGAAAGGTAAACATTCTGCTAATTTGGGTCGACATCTCAAACGAAAGCATCCAGATGAATATCGAATTTTTTATGAGGAGACAAATATTCGACCGTCAACGTCAGAAAGTTTTAAAAAACATAAAATGCAGGATAAAAATTCAACTTCCCTGGAAAATTATTTTGGATTAATCAAAATTAATATGATAGCAAAATGTTTCACGGAAGCTTGCGTTAAATTAGTTACTATTAATGGTCGCCCGTTTACCATTTTTAAAGTCGCCCGTTTACCATTTTTCAGGGATGCGTGATATTATAAAGGGTGTCCCAACAAGAACGCAATTTTTATATCTGGCAACATTCGAAGTGTCATTGTTTGACATTTGAACAATTGTTATTGTTTGCTAGTAGAAGGTACGAGGTTAGTAAAAATGGAGCGCTACACGAATGAACAACGCATTCTCATTGTGAAATTGTTTTACCAAAATGGTGAAAGTTTTGCGGCTACAGTTCGCAAATTGCGATCAAGTTGGGGTCACAATAATGCTCCAAAAGAGTCAACTGTAAAGAGATTAATGGATAAATTTGCCGAAACTGGGTCTGTTAGTGATGTAAAGACAACAACGCGCCATCGACCAGGTCGATCGACGGAAAATGTCGCAGCTGTACGTGATGATGTCGCTCAAACTCCATCCACCTCAATTTGACACCGAGCTCAGCAAATGGGTGTCTCCAAATCCACTATGCAGCGAATTTTGACGAAAGATTTGCATCTTCATGCATACAAAGTTCAATTGACTCAGGAACTGAAGCCAGCTGACCATGGACAGCGAAGGGAGTTCGTTAATTGGGTATTGGAGAGACAACATGAAAATGCTGATTTTGCCGCTAAAATCATCTTCAGTGACGAGGCCCATTTCCATCTTGATGGCTTCGTCAATAGGCAGAATTGTCGCATTTGGGGTGAGGAAAATCCTCGAGTGATTCACGAGAAGGAAATGCATCCTCAACGTGTCACTGTGTGGTGTGGTTTTTGGGCTGGAGGAATCATTGGACCTTTTTTTTTATGAAAATGAGGCAGTTCAAGCGCAAACAATCAATGGTGTTCGGTATCGTGAAATGATAACCAGTTTTTTCTTGCCTCGAATTGAAGAAATGAATGTGGAGGGCATGTGGTTCCAACAAGACGGCGCCACATGTCATACAGCCAGAGAAACAATTCAATTGCTGCATCAGTCATTTTCCGTTCGTGTTATTTCGCGTTTTGGAGATCAGAATTGGCCGCCTAGATCGTGCGATTTAACACCATTAGATTTTTTTCTTTGGGGTTTTTTGAAGTCGATGGTTTACGCGAATAAGCCAACGACGACTCAAGCCTTAAAAGAGGAAATTGGACGCTGCATTAATGAAATACCGCAGCATTTATGCAAAACGGTCATTGAAAATTTCATTAAAAGATTGTGTGCATGCCAGCAAAGCCGCGGCGGCCATCTGCACGATATATTGTTCCATACATAACCTCATTCTGTCTACTTTACGATATAATAAAGTTTCACGATTTTTTTTAAAATATCTGTGTTTTATTTAAAATTTAAAAATTGCGTTCTTGTTGGGACACCCTTTAGAACCTATAATGAAATCACTGCACCTTACTGTATATTCAGAAAATATTAAGGATTTAATAAATGATAAGGCAAAGAAGTGAAAAATATTATTAAAGGTGAAATTCGAAAAAAATTTATATCTCTAAAAATTGATTCAGCATCTCGGTTTGGTAGAAGCGTAAAAAAAAAACTAGGAATAAAAAAAGAAATCCTTGATTGTCCAACTCGGTGGAATTCTACTTTTGATATGCTCCATCGCTTGTTAGATTTCAAAACGTTTTGCTCAGATGTAATAGATCCTGAACTAAGCATGGATGATAAAATGTGGGATTTTGTTTCAGATTTCATTAAGAATTTCGAGCCAGTTAAAAAGTTAACATTAAAATTACAAAATGAACAGATGAATTTAGGAGATTTTTATGGACTATGGTTGAAATTTCAATTAGATTTAGAGAGATATACCAATAAACAATTAGGTGCTGACTTGTACTCACATATCCTTAAACGTGAAAACTATTTTTATTGAAAATTAACCAAATATTTGGATCCTAGATTTCGACTAATGTTAAGTAATGAAAATACTGCCAAAGCTGAAAACCAAATTTTAACAACAATAAAAAACTTAAAAAATTTATATCTACATATGGAAAAGCAAACACAAACTAGCACAGAAACAACGAATGCTGAAGAAACTAAATTAATATCTAGTTCTTCGGATGAGGAAGACAGCCTGGAAGAATTGTTAAAGAATAAGGAAAAAAGTCAATTGCAGATGCTGCATTAAAAACAAAAAATAGTACCAAAAAATGCACTGTTGATGTTTCGATTAAAAATGAATTCGAAGTATATGAAGCCTATCCCAGGATTTCTAAAGGAAACAATATTTTAGAATTTTGGGAACAAAAAAAATTTGAAATTCCGCTACTTTATGAGGCCGCTCAAGTCGTATTATCTGTCCCTGCAACACAAGTCAGTGTTGAGCGAACTTTTTCAGCACTGAAATTTGTTTTATCGCCACAGAGAGTGCATTTGACTGAAGAATCATTAAGAAATATTTTATTTGTTAGATTAAATGAAAATTTTTTCGAAAAATAAATAACAAATAATAACAATAAATAATATACTTTTATTTACTTTTCTATAATATATTTTTTTAATTTACCAGAAACATTTTGATTTTGACATTAATTCGATTTTTTTGGTAAACCTTTTGAACCCGAACCCGGACCTGAACCCGAACCTGAACCCACCAAATTTAAATTTGTTGAACCCGTACCCTTACCCGAACCCGAAATTTTCGGGGTTCGAAACCCTGTTTAAAATATTATAAATTACAGTTGAAAAACATTAAAAAATCAAATAAAATCAATTAAAGTATTGATATAGTAATTTCCTAAACCCTATTGCGTTGCATGGTCTAGAACGACTATACGATACCCTATAGCATGCGTTTAGAAACCCTATCTCTTAGGCCCAACTAACTGGACATAGAAAATAAGCAAAAACCAAATTTGAGTGGGATTTTTATTAATTTTTTTGGCTGCAGATATGAAAAAGTTCATATCGGATGCTATATTTATATAGGGACTAGGTCCAAAAATGGACCGATCCTGATCATGTCTCTTGTATTTTGCAAAAATATATACAAACAAAATTTGAGAAGAATCAGTGCAATATTTTTGTTTTTTAATAGATTTAAGTGAAGATCGGGAAGCAGCTCTGAATGGGGTCAAAGGGATCATTTTTGGACTACTCATTAATGGATGTAATGAACGCATACAAACCCAATTTGAGTAAGATCTATATGACAATTTGGATCTTATAGCAATTTATGTCGATTTCATATGGGTAATTTGTATGGGGGCTAGGTCTGAACATGGACCGATTCTTACCAATTTCAATAGCGTTCATCCCGTGGCCGATAAAAGCTTATATACCAAATTTCATCAATATATATTCATATTTGCGACCTGCAGTTTGATTACAAGCTTTACATGGACACACAGACGGACGGACGGACGGACGGACGGACATTGTTAAATCAAAAAGTGATTCTGATTCGATCGGTATAATTAAAGATGGGTCTAGGTCAAATATTTTTGGTTGTTACAAACAGCAGCACAAAGTCATTATACCCAAACCACATAGTGGTATAGGGTATAAAAATTTACCTTTTCGATTTCCTCTGGAAGATCTTGCGACCTTAATCGTCCAAAAAGATATTTTGTAGCCTTTGTTATAATAGTTTTATGTAGGACTATGTTTTTGAATTTAATATAGTTGTCAAAAGACATGTAAGACATGACACGAATATTGCGATACATTATCAAATTTTCTTAATCCAAAGATATAGCGAATAATGTTACTGAAAGTTACAGTTAGTTTCCTGTTAGCCCTAGAGTTGGAATCTGTGAAAACCTCAGATGCATATAGTAATGTTGGTAAAAGATATGTTTTAACAAGTAGCAATCTTATTTTCGGTGGAGTAAAGTGCTGTGTTAACCGTAAACTTCTAATCATACTATAAATTCTGCCACAGGATTGATTAATATGATCTGACCAAGTCAGAGTTCCGTTAAACACAACACCGAGATTTTTTACAGAGTCCACGATGTCAATTTTAAGGGCCCTCCAAATGCATCACATTCTTCTTTATTATAATACACTTAGATTTATTTGGATTAAGTCGTAGGCCATTTGCCGTTGCCCAATTTAGAATTCGTTTGAGATCACAATTTAGTTCTTGAGTTTTGAAAATAATTGAATCTTTGGTACTACTTAAATATAGCTGAATGTCATCAGCGTACATCTGAATCTTAGAGAATTTAATTTGTTTTGGAAGATCATTGTCATATATCGAATAAAGTAGTGGTCCAAGGATCGAGCCTTGTGGTACCCCTCTTATAACTTGCAGTGAGTTTGAAATGGTGCTACCATTAGCAACAGATTGGGATCTGTTTGTGAGATATGAAAACATGAGTCTAACTGCTAATGTAGAAAAGTTAAAAACCTCTTCAGTTTGAGGCATAAAATTGAGTGATGCACCGTGTCAAATGCCTTTGAGTGATCCAATAAAACCAAAAAAGACATTTTTCCATCATCCATGTTACTTCTTAACTCCTCAACTACATCAGATAAAGCTGTTATACAGCTATGTTGTGGCCTGAAACCAGATTGACGCTCTGTAAGTAAGTTGTTGTCGTTTAAATACCTAAAGATTTGTCTGTGTAAAAGGTGCTCGAAAACTTTTGAGAGATATGGAAGAAATGCAATGGGGCGGTATTCGTTACCCGTTTTTGGTATTGGTATAATTTTGGCATGTTTCCACTCCATTTATTTTTTATTTTTGTAACCTGTAGTTTTATTATAATGTTTACTTGGACGCAGACAGATAAATAGACAGACGGATGGAAGGACATCGGTAAATCTACGCATAAAGTGATTCTGAATTATCTACCGTGTGCACATCAGATTTAGCTCCCAGTGACTTTTTCGAGACATAAAAAATGACTAGGTGGAAAAAGATGTTGCTCAATCGATGAAGTAATCAATGTCATTTTTAAAGGCTACACAAATTCTATTATTCGGAGGGAATCACAGCTAAAAGATTATTAAAAAAAAGTGATGACATTTTTTTTTTGGGATTTATAGAATAGATTAGATTAAGAAGGCTCTATGCACTGCGACCAATTTGCACTTTTGTGCAGCCCATGGTTGTCCTAAAGTTTAAAGCTCCTTATAAAGCCAGTTACCATATTTGATATGAGATACCATATGTCCCTCTAAGTGCAAGTGTTCTTTTGCCACTTAGTCTTGGTGATTCACAGAGAATGTCTGCTGCTGTTTCCACCCCCTGTTCTCAGAATCTGTATGTGTCTGTAACAGATTGACCTTTTTTTCGTAGATGATATCTAAGATTACAGTGTCCAGTAGGGTGGCCCTTAATAAAAAAAGTGTTCAAACTCTCGGTCTTACCCCCTAGAAATATGTTATATGAATCGATATCAATACTAAATTATCTTTTCAAAAAGCTATATAACTTCAAAATCGAATAAAATGCGTCATATCTAAAAATTCAACAGCACTTACAAAATATTTGATTTTTTTTAATAAATTGTCTTTCATTAGCTTGGGGTCATATGCGACCTCAATTCCAAAAGGGTTAATGGGGTCATATTATTTTTTTCAGAAACCCTAGGCTATGAAGATAAAATATAACATTTAAGAGTAGAAAACTGATAAATTTTTGATACAAAGTAATTAAAAAGGAGTATATTTACTGAATATTTCACAAAAAACTCATGTTTCTCGTTTTGTTTAAGAAAACTTTTTAAAACTTAAAAAAGGAGTTTTAAAAATTTTATCAATAAAAATTTCCATCTTTGATCTTATTTCGCAATAGGTTGACAACGTGGTAATAAAACAATACTTCATATCTGAGTACTTATGGTATAGAGACCAAAAAAAGATAATGGCTTTAATTAATTTCTTAAAGTTGAAAAAATTTCCGTCAAATTTCACATTCTAGTTTCTTTTCGAAACAAAAGTGGTCTGGGGTATTTTTAATTTCTTGGCGAGTTTTTATTCGATTTTGAAGCAAGGTTCAGAAAATACACACATGAAACACACAATGTTCTGTTCAAAAGCAGCCAACACATATCTTTATTTTCATATCAATTAAGTGCGTTTCTAAATTTTCTACGGTGCCCAACACAACCATGACTGTGTTCGTTTTAATATTTCGTTATTTACACGAACATTTTTGTATCACGTACTTTTTGTTTCAATCACACATAAAGCACACATTTTTGAGTGTTGCTTTATTTGAAGTTCATGTTCTGGTACGTGTACTGAAAAAAAAACAGAACATGTACAATAAACAGGTTCGAGTTCAGTTTTATTTTAAGTCGTGTTGTGGCTCGTGTTCTAAGAAAAAACAGAACATGTACAATAAACAGGTTCGAGTTCAGTTATATTTTAAACACGACTTAAAATATAACTGAACTCGTTTATTGTACATGTTCTGTTTTTTCTTAGAACACGAGCCACAACACGACTTAAAATATTACTGAACTCGAACCTGTTTATTGTACATGTTCTGTTTTTTTTTTTTTCAGTACACGTACCAGAACATGAACTTCAAATAAAGCAACACTCAAAAATGTGTGGTTTATGTGTGATTGAAACAAAAAGTACGTGATACAAAAATGTTCGTGTAAATAACGAAATATTGAAACGAACACAGTCATGATTGTGTTGGGCACCGAAGAAAATTTAAAAACAAACATAATTGATATGAAAATAAAAATATGTGTGTGTTGGTCTAAGTTATGTTTGTTTACATATATGTACGAGTTTTTTATTCAGTGTGTGTTTTTTTCTGAACTCTGTTTTGAAGTCATATAGCTTTTTAAAGAGATAATTTAGCACTGAAAGCGATTAATATACAAGCTTGCCGAAAAAATTAAACTATAGAACGATATTTTCATAAAATCTGAAGAAAAAGTCATATTTTCCCCATATAAACACACTTGAAATTTTCAGTCGCGTTGAGGCATCACTAAATGTTTTTTTGATTGACCCATAACTTTGTATTTCTCAGATTTTTTGCTATTCACATATTTCTAGGGGGTGAGACTTTAAATTCGAACACTTTTTCCCCCTCCATATAATAAAGGGCCACCCTAGTGTCCAGTAAAGAATCTTTAAGTCCTTCTTATCAAGGGAAAGTAATCTTTCCGATTGGAGTTATAAATATCTTAGCTTGCCGTTGGCCGGGACTTTTGTCCCAGTGTTCGGTAATTTTTGATTCCCTCCAATTCTTAATTTTTTCTTGATGTATCCTATTGGAACACCACAGAATGGTTCCGGACCATGTCCATGTCCTTCTTGTCCCGAAATCCAGCATAGAGTTAGTTTGTTGCATCTGCCTAATTGGTTGAGCAGTTCGATGTAATCCAAAACCTGACTGTCGGATAGTATATAAATGAGTGCCCTTTTTGCCTTTCTTCTAAGACATTCCGTCACGCATATGTAAATAGCGAAGACTTCCGCTTGGAAAATGGTTGGGTTGAAAATTGGGACCGAACATGTCCGCGCCCGAGTCCCCATTTGATTGTTTTGAGCCAACTGTGAACCACACATGAGAACCCTGCTCTGGTTCCCAGGTTATACTGGTCCATAAGCTCCGTTCCAGTATCATTGTTTTAAATTCTCTGATAAATATCTTCGATGACCGAAATATGCAATGGTGTGATTTTAAGCACGACACCGATTGCATCGATTGCACACGTTCTGTTCGCCCCGGTAATAACAATACAGGCAATGGGGTATACCTTGTTCAGGATTGCCTTAGCATTCGCTTGCTCAACCTTTGGCCACCATGCAAGAGCAGAATAGATAACCATTGGTTTCGCTATAGTTTTAAACTACCAGTAGATCATGTGAGCCCCACGTTCTACCATATAGCCTTTGACAGGCGTATAAAGCCCTAGTGGCATTTTTTGTAATTTGATCTAAGTGGTTGCTCCTTGTGACGGTTTTATCCAAAATAACTCCAAGATACTTGACCTCGTCCTAGAACACTATTGTCAAACAGTTCAGGCTTGATTTCACAATGAGGTTTTTGATGAGGTTTCTTCATTTAGCAAAGGGTTTTTGGGATCATCTGTTTCTTAAAAGTTTTAAACTGGTTCCCTTCAGTGAGTCTTCGCAGAATAGTCATTGCCCGCCCTATTTGTGCATTCTTTTTTTAACCAAATCTCAGACAGGCATTTATTTGCCTTAACTACGTTCACTGTTAATTTCGTCTCTTGTTCGTCAGGAGTTGTTTGAATTTTTTTCTTTTTTTGCAAAATCAAAAGCAATTTTCTCAAAAGTGGTAGAGGAAAGAATTTATTTATATTACATTTTCGGACTCCTTTTATCTAACGAAACGATTTTAATTTATCTTTTTTAAATCATTGTGCTTCATTGTATAAATATCAAGTTTGATTTAAGATTTTTAGATTGGTTTTGATATTTTAAATTATTATTATAATAAAGAAAATTTCGCAATATAAAAAAATATAATTAACAAATGAAAAACGTTAGAGCAAATAACACAAATGGAAAAGCCAATAAATAATTATTATTATTTCGTTGCAAACAGAATATTAATAAGCATTTGAAATTGTTTAGCGAAAAAGCGGATGACCGGAAACTCACCGACATGGACATGGACAACGTTTATGTGTTGCAGTGGTAGTAGCATTGACAACAATGCCAGATTTTGTTAGCAATATAAGTGAGCAATGACACTTTTGTGAAAAATTTCGCGGCAAACTGGTGCTACGAAACCTACAGATAGATTAAAAACAATGAAGAAGAAAAAACAAACAAAAAAAAAAAAACATAAACAAAAAGCTCTCACGCACACAAACACAATGCAATGGCAACAAATATAATAGAATAGAATTGATAATGACCATATTTGTGATACATTTTGATTTTTTTTTTTAAATGTTTTTTCATTTCAGATTGAAATAAATTGATCCAGTAGTGATTGTTAGTGATAGGTGTATGTTTAAATAGGGTGGACAGCACAGAAAAAATGGAAAGGATAAAAGGAAACGATATATAGTGAAGAATTTAAAAATCAATGAAATAAGAGTGAAAAGTATAAGTATGGAAGAAAAAAAAAACTTACTTGGTGCCTAAACTGCGACACTTTCGATGACCGGGTATAAATTTAACAGCTGACGATGAAGGCAGTCGTACAGAACCCACCGTTTTGGCTGGTGATAAATTTAAACAAGCCAAAGCTGGGTTTACAACATCCACATTAAATGATTCCTTCGAACTACAAGATGAAGAGCTAGGAACCAACGAAGAAATTGGTTCAAGTTTTAAGGATTTTCTAGAAAATTTCGAGAAAAAAAAAATATCATTTATAATGTATTCAAGGATATTCTCCAAAATGTATGCTTACTTATATTGTTCTTCCTCAAAAATATTTTGCAATTCTTCGATGTAACGTATCGATGTTAAATATTTTTGTGTTGCCTCTATTGGTTGTATATGAGTATAATTGGACTCTTGATAATTTGCTATGACTCTCAAGATGTTATTCATACGTATGCGTCTTGATTCTGGTTCGATGTTACCCTTTTGTGGGTATGCCAAATCTATGTATATAAGATCGGTGAGAAATAGACCCAAATAGGGTATGCAAGGTAAACGTAAACTTTCCAAATAAGCTCTTAAGTTTTCCCAATTATTGTGATCGCTGAAAATGTCACTTAAACGTTCGTAACTTTGTCTGTCCTTTTTGGCAAGACAAGTCCAAGTTTTTTTCAATCGATAAATGCTGGCACTTTGCATAGCCGAAATGATGGCAAAGAGAGAGTGAAGATTATTAAGTTCGTGTAGTTTTTTGGCCACCTAAGGGGAGAATAAAAAAAATGTTATAATTCAAATACGAAGATATTTACGATAATTTTCTTAATAAAACGCTTTTCGTCTTTAAAACTTAAAGGAAGGAAGGACCTATTGGAATAAAAATATATCTAATGAACTAGCTTTTTAACTTAAAAAGATCTGCGATTGCATCTTTCACCATGAAAAGACAACTTTAAAAGCTTTTCGATATTAAAACATTTTTGATGTGTAAATTTTTATACGCGCAGAGGGGGGGGGGGGGGTAAATTTCTATTTCACAATACAATCACAAAAACAGCGTAACATGTGAGCCGTAAGACAAAATCGGTGTGACTTATGATTTTATTGGTGCAAATATTATGATATGTAATAATAACCTGTTTGAAAATGAAAATAAAAAAAAAAAAATGAAAACTGAAAAATAAAAAATTAAAAATTAAAGATTAAAAATTAAAAATTAAAAATTAAAAATTAAAAATTAAAAGTTAAAAATTAAAAATGAAAAATTAATTAAAGATTAAAAATTAAAAATTAAAAATTAAAAATTAAAAATTAAAAATTAAAAATTAAAAATTAAAAATTAAAAATTAAAAATTAAAAATTAAAAATTAAAAATTAAAAATTAAAAACTAAAAATTAAAAATTAAAAATTAAAAATTAAAAATTAAAAATTAAAAATTAAAAATTAAAAATTAAAAATTAAAAATTAAAAATTAAAAATTAAAAATTAAAAATTAAAAACTAAAAATTAAAAATTAAAAATTAAAAATTAAAAATTAAAAATTAAAAATTAAAAATTAAAAATTAAAAATTAAAAATTAAAAATTAAAAATTAAAAATAAAAAATTAAAATAAAAAAAATTATAAATAAAAAATGAAAAATGAAAAATAAATTAAAAATACAAAAATTAAAAAAAAAATCAAAAATGAAATATAAAAAGTAAAAAATTAAAACTAGGAATAAAAAATTAATAATGAAAAATAAAAAATTAAAAATTAAAAATAAAAAATGAAAAATAAAAAATGAAAAATAAAAAATTAAAAAAGAAAAATAAAAGATGAAAAACGAAAATGAGAAATGAAAAATAAAAAATGAAAAATGAAAAACAAAAACGAATAAACAACATATAAAATTTCTCTGTTTTCTATTTTATTACTATCTTTTTATTTTTATTTTTATTTTTTTATAACTGCTAATGAATTATTTTAGATTTTTTTAATAAATTTATTGAAACAATTGTTGTCGTTATTATAGGGGTGTTTCAGATTTTTCATATCGCGAGTGGTTAATGTTTTAATTTTTAGATGTACGCGTTGAATAAAAGAGTTCTGGTTTTTTAGCAGTACACGTGCAAGAAAACGAACTTTAAATAAAGCTACACTCGAATCTGTGTGGTTTATGTGTGTTCGAAACAAAAAATACGTGAGAGAAAAACGTTGATGTACATAGATAACGAAATATTAAAACGAAACACAGTCATTATTGTGTTCGGCACCGTACAAAATTTAGAAACACACATAATTGATATGAAGAATAAAACATGTGTTGGCTGCTTTAGTAGAGAACATTGTGCGTTTGATGTGTGTATTTTCTGAACCTTGCACATACCACACCAGCATGCTGGTGCAATCATTTCTTTGCAAAGAGCGTATTGAAAACATCGATACGGATAATGACCTTAAAAAAATTTTTGTTTTATTTTTTACATTTATTAACTAAATACATTTCTAATTATTATATATTATTTTATATTTAAATTATACGATATTAATTATTAAGTCTAAAAATAGATATTTTATGTTCGTCATAAAATTCCTTCATAAAATTTATCCATGCGCGATGTTTGTTCTTCAAAAATTCTGTTATAATGAGAAATATGGCCTATACACGACACCAGCATGATTGTGTTCAATCACAAAAATATCAAACTCATTTTGATTTTGCACAATCGGATGGCACAATCACACCACAGTCCCATATACGGTCAATAAGCTGGCGCAATCACTTGATTGCGCATGCATGCTGGTCTCGTGTATGGGCACTATAAGCAAAAAAGTTTCTTAATTAGCACTATATTTAAGGACTAGAAAAGTTGTCCTGTATAAAAACGAATTTTGCACTTTATTTGGGTTTTGACCGCTAAAAAAAGAAAATTAAAATTTAATGGGGAACCTGTTTACTTGAAAGCTTTTGACAACAAAGAGAGGCTTTAGACTATTAAAAGCTTCGGCAACAAGAACTATTTTTAAAAAGTGTTCACTATATAAAAACAACAATTGGCCTTAAATGATTAAAACTTTTTCAAAACTCTATGGTTCAATGTATTCTTTACAGAAAATAATGAATAAAAAAAGATTATTATTAAGTACAATATTTAAGGTCAAGATTGAGCTTTCAGAAAAAATTTTAAAAATTTATCTTTCGACCATAGAAAATATTTTATGAAAAGAACTGTATTGAAATTTTTAAAATGTGCAAAAATTCACCTATTTATATAAAAAAAAGCTTTTAACGCTGTATACAAATCTGTAGTTTTTAAAGTTAACTAAGTTATTTACTGTATAAAAGCTTTAGAAATGAGATCTTTGATTATAAATATATTATATGTAGCATTTTATATTTCAATATATCTTTAATTAAAATTTCTCAAAAATTAAAGAAAAAATATTAAAAGTTTTGGGATTTAAAGATCCATAGTTACATATCTATAATATTAATAGGCTATGCGATTTCTTGTGGCCGATGTTTTGTTCTACCGTCTTTTTAGCCGTTTTGCAGATTTTCAGATTTTTAAATTTTTTCCTTTATTTTGAGTAAATTGCATTTAAAGTTGCTACTAACATATACATTAAATTATACATATGCTATGTGTGTTTTATCAAATTTGTTAATGTGTTTGTTAAGGAGTTGGTTATCTTCATTCACAATAATAATAAACCATAAAAGTGTTGGTTTGTGAATAGGCTAAGTTGAAAAATAAAGCTGCCTAGTAATTGCACTCGAATTTCAAGCGCAGGAATCTGCTAGTATATTATAAAGAGCTTACGGTGTAACATTTTGATATTACAATTAATTCCATAATTCAGGTTTTTAACATTTGGAAGCCCAATGAGCTTTTAATATTAAAATTAAGCTGTTAGTTGAAAACTGAAATAAGTGTTACTTGGGCGACAAAAAAAATTTTTGACTTTTAAAAGCTCTAGTTGCATAATACCATTAAAAACTTGATGAGCTTTTTTACTAAAAAAAAGTTTAACTTTTCAGCCTTTGTCTGAAAACTTACATAAGCATCACTTTTGAAATTTTGACAACGAAAGACTTTTAAGATTTTTAAAAGTATATTTCCACAACTAAGCTTTTAAATTAGAACAGTAAGAAACTGTGTTAGGTGTGTAACATTTTATAGTTGAGCTTTTTTAATGATAGCTTCTTTAAGTTTTTACTTGAAAGCTTAGATACTTATCAATTTTAATGCCTGGTTTTCATTATGTCATTTTCAATGGCAGTTGTTGTCAATTATTGTCAGTTGTATGAAAACGAATTTTAATGTCTTGTCATTTACAACCCCTGGCAACATTTGACATCTGAAATGAAATTGCCAGCATGTTGGCAATTTGTTTGTGTTTCACAGCCGGATTTTTTGTTCGTTTATAAGATGTAATCACTACGTAATGAATAGAAAATTACGAGATTTCAGTTGAGGCAATTGTTTTTTTGTCAGCTTATATGACATAGTGAAAACCAGGCATTTGCCTTTAGTTGAGCTTTAGTTGAATACTGAAATAAGTGTAACTTTGGACTTTTAAAAGCTCTAATTGCGTAATAATAGCAATAAAAACTGGATATTATTTTTTCTACAAAAAAAAACTTTCACTTTGACCCTTCGTCCCTTTTGAAATTTTGACAACAAAAGACTTTTAAGATTTTTAAAAGTCAATATCCAGAAATTAAGCTTTTAAAGTATAACAGTACAGTTGAGCTTTTTGCCTGAAAACTTAGATACGTATAACTTTAGAGCTTATGACAACCAAAAAAAATCTTTTAGACTTTTAAAAGCTACACTTGAGCTTTATAGCATAACAATAAAAAAGCACGATTTGGCGTTGGAAGAAAATAGACATTAAAACTGTTTCACTTTAAGTATTTAACTTTTAAGCTCTTGGTTGAAATATTCAATGAAAAAATCTCTTCAGCTTTTGTCTAGAAAAAAATACCTTTTAGATTTTTAAAAGCTCTAGTTACACAATGGTTTTCAAGTAGTCTTATAACAGGATTTAGGAAATTTAATGTAATTTAATGAACAGTTGAGCATTTTTACTTAAAAAAACTCTGGCTTATCGTCTGAAAACCTAAATAAGTTTAACTTTTGGCAACAAAAAATATTTTAGATTTTTAAAAGCTCGTCTTATAAATGAGCTTTTAAAGCATTTAAGGATTGCAGACGTTAACTAGTTCCACAATTGAACTTTTAGATTTTAAAATCACAAATTCTTCTTTACTACTACACGGACTTTTAAACAATAAAAACGCCTGTGAATGAGATTTTAATACGACTATAAATATAGCTTCAGTTTACCTCAAAAAACGGACTTATCGAGCCCTGCACTTAAATAATGAAGGTTTTCTACGTGTTATTTAATAATATAATAAAATCGTTGGCTTTAAATTATACCATTTTAGATCTGATTTCGCAACATCAATAGTTCAAAATTGTAAATATACTAACCTTTATAAAATGTGCCAATATCTCGGCCCTTGGCTTTGGCTGGTCACCACTCAAAATCTCTTGAACTACCCAAAAACTGGTATGATTAAAACGTTTTGTAAATGCAACAATATTCGGTGTAATAACATGTTTATCTTTTTTGGTCCAAGCACAACTGGTCAACTCATCGGGTTGTATGGCAGCGAATACAGGAAAATCCAAAAGAGTCAACTGATTTGCTAATTCATCGGCGGGTATACGTAAAGCACTTAAAATAGTTGAATCCAAAGATGATTTACTAGAAGCATGTCCAGGTAAGCTATGAGATTTCAATGAAGGAGGACCACAGCTATTAAGTAAATAGCCCGCAAATGTTTAGATAGAAATGTTTTGTTAGAAGCATAAACCACAACAAACTTACCCCACGCCATAGTAGTTGCCGGGTGAATCTGGTGATGATGAAAAAGCATTAAGACAACCAATAGAATTCTTTCGACGCGATCCTTTTATATTCAACGATTTACTGATGCCATGCTTGTGTGGCGATTCCCGATCGAATTGACAGCTTTGCGTTGATTGTGTAGAGTCTTTACGTTGTTTAACATATGAAATGGTGGCAGCTCCGTTAGCTGTGCCATTTACACTGCCATTGCTGCCGCCACTGCCAGAGAATCGTTTCGAGCTGCGTAGACCCGCATAGAAGCCACTTAAATTCGTTTTATTGCCCAATGAAATATTATCATAATGATCATCATTATCATTGTAACGCTGTTTCGAATGCTGACGACGATGATGACGACGACATGAAGCGGCTGGTGACTGGTTCATTAATGGACCACTACCATTCGATATGTCACTCATGGGTGAAGTTTCCCTGGTCGAGTTTAAAGGACAATCATCACCAACAACCTGGCCGCTACCAAATTCTGCATAATGCAAATTTTCATTTGATAGTTCTCTGGATATTTCCGAATAACGCATCATATCAACTTATGGGTGTTTGCTTCCAATATTGAAATTCAAAATTACACCCCAATTGCTATATCGAATTCAGTTTTATTTACATTTTCTTATCAAGTACCAGCTTGTACCCATGTTTATGCTTTTTTTTTAACTTGCTGTTTATTTATTTTGATTTCCGCAAAGATTTTGTTGAATTCGATTTTTTATTTATTTATTTTTAAGTTCTATCGTTGTTGGCGTTTGCTAAGAAATTGAAAAGAAACAAAAATTATTCAAATTTAATAATCACATTCCAACAATTATTAGTTTAGTTTAGTTGTATAAATGAAATGTTTTGTTTGTTGTTGCCGTTGCCGTTGCTGCTGGTGATCGTTTAAAACGACGACGTCATATGATGATTTTATCGCAACATTATGGCCTCTGTAACCTTCACTAATTACACATTTAATTTAAGATCAACCAGACATAATTTATATACAGCACAAAAAAGATGCCGTTGGTCGAACAGTGTTTTAATTGCAAGAAAATAAAAATAGGAGAAAACCAATTGTATTACATTAATTGATGGAAATGTTTCTATATAATACTGTGCACAGATAAAAAAAGATAAATTTTCAATTTAAACTTCTCGGGTTTATCGATTTCGGGAAATATTTTTATAGCCTCTACATCAAAGTGCACAGGATTTATATAAGTTTATCATTCCGTTTATAATAATTTGAAAAAATCTAGACACCACAAAATGATCCCTATAACATGCAGAGTTTATATAGCGATGTCTATCTGTCTGTCCGTCTGTGGAAATCATGATCAAACCCTTAATAGGTCGGCTGAGTTGTTTGTCTTCAGTGAAAAGGATTCATTGACATCCTGAGCAGGTTGCTATTTAAAATAATCAAAATCGGTTCCATAAGTCCCGAGATTGCCATGTAAATGTAAATAATACTCTTGTTATTGTTATTATACCCTATACCACTATGTGGTTTGGGTATAATGACTTTGTGCTGCTGTTTGTAACAACCAAAAATATTTGACCTACACCCATCTTTAATTATACCGATCGAATCAGAATCACTATCTGATTCGATTTAACGATGTCCGTCCGTCCGTCTGTGTGTCCATGTAAAGCTTGTAATCAAACTGCAGGTCGCAAATATGAATATATTTTGACGAAATTTGGTATTTAATCTTTTATCGGCCATGGGATGAACGCTATTGAAATTGGTGAGAATCGGTCCATGTTCAGACCTAGCCCCCATACAAATGAACCCTATGAAATCAACATATATTGCCATAAGATCCAAATTATCATACAAATCTTAGTCAAATTGGGTTTGTATGTATATATTACATCCTTTAATCAGTAGTCCAAAAATTATCCCTATTGGACAACTCTTAGTCATAGGCACCATATAGAGCTGCTTCCCGATCTTCACTTAAATCTATCAAAAAACAAAAATATTGCACTGATTCTTCTCAAATTTTGTTTCTATATATTTTTGCAAAATACAAGAGACTTTACCAAACATGGTCAGGGTCGGTCCATTTCTGGGCCTAGCCCCCATATAGATATAGCATCCGATATGAACTTTTTCATATCTGCAGCCGAAAAAATTAATAACAATCCCACTCAAATTTGGTTTATGCTTATTTTCTATATTCAGTTAGTTGGACCTGAGAGATAGGGTCTCTAAACGCATGGTATAGGGTATCGTATAGTCGGTGTAGACCGACTATAATTTTCTTACTTGTTTTTTATTTTTTTTTTTATGTGATATCTGTAACCGAAGTAGGCGGCAGAGTAAGTCTAATATTTGCCTTATTAACAATTTCATTTTAAAATATTAGTATCTATAATATTAATAGGCAAGGCGATTTCTTGTGACCGATGTTTAGTGCTACCATTTTATCCCGATTTTGACCAAACGAATATTATTTGAAAAGTATTTTTTTTAGCTGTTTTCCAGATTTACAGATTTTTAAATTTTGTTCTTTATTTTGAATAACTTGCATTTAAAGTTGCTACGAACACATACATAAAATTATACATATCGCACCTGTACCAAGTCAAAATTTTTCAAATTTCACTTTTTGCAAGAAAAGATCATATCTATCCACTGTAAAAATCTTACATCGATTTTTCTAGTCTTTCGCAAAAAAAAAATACAGTTGTGTTGTAAGAGTAGCTTCTTTAGAATCCACTAAAAAGATATATTTTGAGTTCCACCCAAAAAACTTGTTATTTTTGATGATCACTGAAAAAATCGCAAAAACATCTTACTGTTTTATACTTATTATTCGCAATTCTTTATAATGAAACAACGGTTTTTAAATTTTATAGTAAATATTTAAAAAAAAACCGTTTTTTATCTCTACTGAAAATTTGTAAATTTTGAGTTGACTCACTTTAGAGGTACAGGTGCGATATGCTATGTGTGTGTTTATTAAATTTGGTAATGTGCTTGTTAATGAGTTTGTTATCCTCATTCACAATAATAATAAACCATAAAAGTGTTGGTTTGAGAATTGGCTAAGTTGAAAAATAAAGCTGCTGAGAAATTGTACTCGAATTTCGAGCGCTGGAATCTACTAGTATATAATATTAATAGGCAAGGCGATTCCTTGTGAGCGATGTAACTTTGTTTGTTTTATTCTGACTTTGACTAAACATACCTCATTTGAAAGGTATTTCTTTTTAGCTGTCCACCAGATTTACATTTTCAAATTTTTAAATTTTTTTTTTTTTGAGTAAAATACATTTAAAGTTCCTACTAACACATACATAAAATTATACAATGCTGTGTGTGTATTTTCTAAATTTGTTAATGTGTTTGTGTTGAATTTAAAAATAATTTTGGACATAAATCAATAACGCAATCGATATTTAATTGTGAATTGGCTAAAATTGATTAGCATACTTTTAGGGTCTTATAAAATAAAACTAGTGAAAAAATAAAATTTCCTAGAATTTGCGCTCGAATTTCGAGGACTGGGATCTGCTAGTAAAAAATAATTAGAAAAGAAGAGAAAAACTAAAGCTTTGAAATTAAATACAAGAGTATTAATATAATATATAATAGTTAGACTTATTGCACAATTTATAACAAACTAGTATAGCCCAGCACTCGAAATTCGAGTGCAAGTTCTAAGAAATATTATTTTTTCATTAAATTTTTGTCTTCCAATGTTTTTTTAAGCTATAATATAATAAAATAAAACAAGTGAAAAAATAAAATTTCCTAGAATTTGCGCTCGAATTTCGAGGGCTGGGATCTGCTAGTAAAAAATAATTACAAAAGAAGAGAAAAACTAAAGCTTTGAAATTAAATACAAGAGTATTAATATAATATATAATAGTTAGACTATTTGCACAATTTATAACAAACTACTATAGCCCAGCACTCGAAATTCGAGTGCAAGTTCTAAGAAATATTATTTTTTTATTAAATTTTTGTCTTCCAATGTTTTTTTAAGCTATAATATAAATATTTAAATGAGCATAAAGGTATGTTAATCAATTTTAGCAATTCACAATTCAACACAGAGCGTCTGATATATAATTTAAATCATTCGCATTAACAGAGTGTAACGAATTATTATAAATATTTTATTTTTTTTTTAATTTAATATATTTTTAAGACAGATTAAACATAAATTTTATCATTCTCAGCTGCTCCTCCATATTAACTATAACTATGCCAATTTTCACACTCCTCCGTGCCCGCATATTGCTTAAAAAGGGAACTTAAAATTTACCTTCACGTATTAATATATAGATGTAGACAAAATATATTAAAAAGCCACAATTTGAATATTTGATAAACTTAATACAAAATTATTACGACAAAATTTTAAAATTTATTAGAGGTGTCTTCATTTTTTGGACATATCTGGGCACAATGACGCCCGATTTACCCCCATTTTCAATACCAACCTGCTCGAAATAATGACAAACAATATTATTATAACTTTACTCAGGTAAATCATTTGTTTTGTGAATGAGCGCGATTTCAACAGACAGACGGACAGACTAATATCGCTATATCGACTCGAGTTATTATAAGGCTCAAGGATATATATATATATACTTTACTTTATCCGTTACAAACGGATTGACAAATCTATATATACTCTCTGCACAGTGGTGTGTAGGGTATGTGAAAATACAGACTGTGTTTTTCTTTTATTTTTTAAGACAAAAATTTAATGAAACATTGTTTGAAAAAAAAAAAAAAAAATTATAAGGTTGCTGAAATTAATAAAAACTCTCTTCAAAATTTCACATACACTTGCTAGATGAAAATTGTAAATATTAATAAAAATTGTAATAAAATATTTTGAATTACGAACTTTTTCCCATTGGCACATTGCGAATTTTACTTGTTTATCAAGAAACTTACGGAACTTTTCTATATACTTTTTTCGTTTACAACAAAAAATAAAAAAAACAGTATAGCAACTAGAAGTATTCGTACATTTACAATTCGTATGTTACGTATTATGCAACGATGTTGGGGTCTATTGCATCGATTTTATTTAAATAGAAGACAATTTTTTTTTTACTAGCAGATTCCAGCGAACGAAATTCGAGTGCAATTTCTAGATAACTTTATTTTTCAACTTAGCTAATTCACAAACCCACATTTTTTTGGTTTATTATCATTGTTAATAAAGATAACAAACTCATTAACAAACACATTAACAAATTTAATATAATAAACACACACATAGCATATGTATAATTTTATGTATGTGGTAGTAGCAACTTTAAATGCAATTTACTCAAAATAAAGGAAAAAAATTAAAAATCTCTAAATCTGGTGTACCTTTCAAATAATATACGTTTGGTCGAAATCGGGATAAAACGGTAGAACGAAACATCGGTATCAAAAAATCGCCTAGCCTATTATATATATTTCTTTCGGAAACTATATTTTGAGATGAGTCACAAAATCAAAGAAATTTGTACAGACGAGAGGAAAACTATCATAAAGCTTAGAAATTGGAGTAAATTTTTTCGTAAAATAGCCCGGGCTCGTCGTCAGTATAACAGAATCCCAGAATTACTACTTGTCAAATTATTTAGTTTAAAAATCAAAGAATCCTTCAGTAAAGACATCCAAGAAGATACCGTTCGCAAATTAATTAGAAAATCTGACTTTCGTGGTCGTGTAACACGTAGACATCAGATATGAATAGAACAAATGTATGCATTTTGCAAATGAATATGCAACCAAGGCTCCAGAGTTTTGGGAACGTATTTTATTTTCAGATTAATAAAAAGTTTCTCATTTTCGAGATTACAGCTAATTTGGCGAATAAGTGGAACTGCATTAAATAAAAAAAAAAAAATGTTTTGCCAACGGTTAAACACGGTGGGCTAGTACCATGGTGACAGACATGACCTTCAGAGATCTTTCTAATCCAATATTATACAGTAAAAGTTTTTCATTGTTCATAAAAATATACAAAATTACGTAGACGGACCTGAACAACATATTTACCATTAGAAGTGACAAAGTATTAATAATTGGGGACAAAAAGCAGTCGTGACAGACATGACAACAAACAGACATCATTTTAGAGGATGTTTGTAAAACACAGAAAAGCTCTGAAGTTATTTTTATGACAAATAAGAAACAGTTGTTTATAGTTAAGATAAGAGCAAGTTTATTAATAAAGCATATAAAAGACATGAATTCTAAAATAAATTATAGTAAAAGGAAGTATTTTGTAATGTGACAGACATGACACTGCTTTTAATTTCAAAATTACTTAACTACACTTGTTAGATTTGTAGTAATTTTTGAGACATATTGCAATTAATACTGTAATTAATATGCAAATTTTAATTTTATTTCAATGGTGCGTGGTAGAGAAGAAGAAGAAAGAATATATTTCAAAAATTCATAGCTACACTGTATGGAAACCGGTCCGATTTCTAGCATTTCAGCCTTCATCAGCAATTTATTGAACATTGTGATAATTGTTATATAATAATTGAATAGATTGTTTCTATATGAAATTTTTCTACTAAGGGCGGCCGTGAGGTTTGAACCCTGAATCTTCACATACACTCGTACTTGCACTTTTTAGTCAGCGCATTAACACACTCATCTAAAGTCAAGCCTACGTGTAGTGTGGTTAGAATCAGTTTTCATACCATACAGCTTTTACTTCGTATTAAATTCAGAAGTTTTATTGAACATTGTGATAATTGTTATATTATAATTGAATAGATTGTTTCTATATGAAATTTTTCTACTTAGGGCGGCCGTGAAATTAATCCAAGTTAAAGTTGTAAGGTATGAAAACTAACCAAACTACAAAAGTACCTGCTAACGGGTCTTATAAGTGCGCGCAGACTTTGACCAAAGCTGTGAAAAAAGAGGAGCTTGCGTTGGTTGCCCAACGGCATTGATAAGAAATATGCAGTTCTGAAGCTGGAGCAACCAAATATCTTTCCTAGGATAATTTGGTGGGCTGAATTCGAATCTGTAATTGGTTTCTCTCCATCACATCAGGTTTTCGAGATACGAAAAAATGTTTTTATTCGTTTTTTACATAAAAAATCACTAGTTTATTTAAAAAAAATCAATAAATTTGCAAAAGTGTTTGTATTTGTTGGTTCGGTTGATAATTTCTCTCAATTTTCATAAAATCTTGGTGAGCACGCTCCCCTTGTTCGTCGCTCACCGCACTTAGGTTTTGTGGAAAAAAATCTAAATGCGAATGAAGAAAATGCATTTGGAGTGACATTCGTGCACTATTCATAATAATAATTTTCAATAATTCAGCAACAATTTGTCTGTAGTTTTCACTCTTATTGTTTCCAAGAAAACTGTCCACGATGCTCTTGAAAGATTTCCAGGATGCATTTTTTTCTCCAACAAACATTGTCAAAAATTGTCATCATTCAATAGCTTCCTGATCTGAGGGCCAACAAATATGCCTTCTTTCTTCGATTTTAGCATATGAAATTTTAGGAAAAATCGCTAACAAATTTTTAAATGCTACATCTTCTTTGTCCAGAGCCTTGACAAAGTTCTTAAAAAGGCCCGTTTTTATATGAAGCGACAGAAGAAGAACGTCATTTGGATCAATTAATGGTTTATTTGACATGTTTTGTTTTCCTAGTGAATACTCAGTTCTATTTGGCCACTCTGTTCTGACGTAATGAAGACATGTAGCGCGACTATCCCATAGACAAAGGAAACAACAATATTTTGTGAAACCTCCTCGCATACCAGTCAACAAGCCAATGACCTGAAACAGATAAATTTACAGTTATTTACGCTGGTCTATACTATATATACAAAGAAATTTAAATCACACACATTAAGATCACCACAGATCTTCCATTTATGATCGTTGTATTTGAGTAATGTCAAAAATTCAGTCATTGATTCGTAATTTTCCTTTGCATGAGCAATTGGTATGGATGGTTCTTCATTCCCATTATGCAAGAGAAGCGCCTTTAAACTGTACTTAGAACCATCAATAAATAATCTCCGTTCAGTTTTGTCATATGGCTTCATTTTTTAAATAAACCATTCATTTTTTGAAATAAACAATCGACATCAGTACAGTATAGAATAGAGTGTTTCTTTTCAAAATATACAGCCAATTCCAGGCTTCTATCTCTATAGATTGGTACTTTTGTCCCAACTGCAAGATGTTTCCACTGCTGCATGCGTGAAGCTAGAAATTCTGCGTCTTGCTTCGTTAAATGTACATCCCGAATTTGATCATTTATCTCAGCTTGAGTCACTAAATGACGTTCATCATCAACCTCATACAAACTACCACTGCTGGTGAAAGATGTTTCGGACTCACTGCTCGTAGCAATGGGAATGATTGGTAATGGATCATTTGGTGGACGTTGAACTGGTTTGGAAACCGTATGGCATTCGCGTAAGTAATATTTTTTCGATTTTTCATATTGAATCCAGCAAAATTTGTTAAACAGAAATAACAATCGGTTTGGTGGTTACTTGACTCTCTCCAAAATACTGGAATTGAAAAATCCAAATAGATCTTCTTGCCATTTGACCACTTGTATAAAACAGTTCTGCAACTATTGCAAAACATTGTCGGTGTCCACGGTTTGTCCAAGTTTCTGACAGCAAAACCAAAATAATGTAAATATGCATATTTTAATGATTCTGATATTGCATATCCTTTTTTTCCAACAAAATATTTACCTCACAGAAAGCAAAAATAGCTTGAATCAGTAGCACACGATCTCCCTGACATGCTTAAACGCTACTATTATGAAGATTTAGAATGAACGTGGGCTGTCAAATAAATAATTTTGAAATTGTAGTGCCAGTATTGACTGTTTTACAATATTGCCAGCATGCGATAAAAAATGAACAAGACGTGATAGCCCAATTTTTAGACCAGATTCGAATTCAACGCACCCAGATTAGTTAAAAAACATGCTTCGTTTCTGCAGTAAATTTTTTTTTTTTGTTTAATTTGTAGACCAGTGTAATTTAATAGAAAATTAAGTAATTCAGATTAATTATTTTTTTGTTTTCTTTTCTTTACGTAGTATGGCAATTTTAATTTTAGGTGTACGAATACTTTTTCTAGCCAGTGTATAAATTTTAATCCAAAAAATCAGTCTTGCTCCTCAGAATGACAACATACCATTTAAAACCAATTTAACGACATCTGTGGGCATGATAGTGATTGCAACAGTCGGCAGATATATTCCTTATATGTATATTCTTTATATGACATACTTACATCTTCCGTCACTTACAGTGAAGTGTACAACATCAAATTTTGAGTTTTGAATATAAATGATTCTTCTATAACTTTGTACACTGAAATCCCTGTTGTTGCAATGATCAATTAAAAATAAAGTATAATGTCTACTTTAATTTTGTCATTTTTTAGCTTGTGAAATAATGAAAAGTCTTTATTCACCAAAAAGAAAAAAAATCGAGAAAACATTTTTATTTTAAATGAATTTATATTCTGAAGGTTTTTTTAATCTCAACAAAAACGAGTACACTGTGGTCAATGTTCTACAGTGAATTGCGGTAAAATATGTAAAATAATGTCGAAAGCAACAACAATGGTATAATACATGTATGTGAATATATTAATATAATTATATGTACATATATTGGGAATGGATTATATAGTTTTATCTAAATATATACTCGTATTTACATATATATGCTACTGTTTCCATACATATGTAGTCATTCAGTTAATTTAGGACGCCCATTTTTATCATATTAGAAAATAAAATATAATGCAAAATAAAAATTAAAAAAAAAAAAAACTATTGCGCTAGCAAAATAAAACAACTCGTGCGGAAAGAAGAACTACAAAAACAAAATGTTAGTTGTTTATCACTTAAAAGGGAAATGCCAAATAAGATACTCGTAGTGAACTTAAGGCGCAAATTAATTTCGAATCAAATTGTTTGGACAGACTTTATTCGTTTCTGGGCCCCAACAGACAGTGGGAAATTTTGTCGCTACAAAAAAAAATCATGTGAGTCCGATCGCAGGGCAGATGTGTAAACATCTAGTAGTTAAAGATTTTTTATAGCACTTTCTTAAAATCAAACAGAAAGCGTATCACTTATAGCAATCAACTGCAGGGGCTCTGTTTTAATATAAAAATATTTATTATTATTTATTATTTTAACCGGTTAATTTTTAATTTTTCGTATTTTATTTTTTATTTTTAATTTTTCGTTTTTCATTTTTCGTCTTTCATTTTTCATTTTTAATTTTTTTTTTAATTTTTTATTATTAATTTTTAATTTTTAATTTTTTAATTTTTAATTTTTATTTTTCATTTTTTATTTATCAATTTTCATTTTTTATTTTTCATTTTTAATTTTTTATATTTAATTTTTAATTTCTAATTTTTTATTTTTTCATTATTCATTTTTAATTTTAGTCTTTCATTTTTCATTTCCTATTTTTCACGTTTCATTTTTTATTTTTCATTTTTAATTTTTAAAAATTTATTTTTAATTTTTTAGCTTTAATTTTTTATTATTCATTTTTTATTTTTTATTTTTCATTTTTCCTTTTTACTTTTTTTTTTAATTTTTTATTTTTCATTTTTTATTTTTCATTTTTCATTATTCATTTTTAATTTTAGTTTTTCATTTCTTATTTTTCATGTTTCATTTTTTATTTTTCATTTTTTATTTTTAATTTTTAATTTTTTAGCTTTAATTTTTTATTTTTTATTTTTCAATTTTCATTTTTTATTTTTAATTTTTTATTTTTAATTTTTTATTTTTCATTTTTCATTATTAATTTTTTAATTTTAGTTTTTCATTTTTCATTATTAATTTTTTAATTTTAGTTTTTCATTTTTCATTTCTTATTTTTCATGTTTAATTTTTTATTTTTCATTTTTAATTTTTAATTTTTTAGCTTTAATTTTTTATTATTCATTTTTTATTTTTTATTTTTTATTTTTCATTTTTCATTATTCATTTTTAATTTTAGTTTTTCAGCTTTAATTTTTTATTATTCATTTTTTATTTTTCATTTTTCCTTTTTATTTATTTTTCTATTTTTCATTTTTTATTTTTCATTTTTCATTTTTTATTTTTCATTTTTATTCTTCATTTTTTATTTTTATTTTTTATTTTTTTATTTTTCATTTTTTATATTTAATTTTTTATTTTTAATTTTTTATTTTTCATTTTTCATTTTTCATTATTCATTATTAATTTTAGTTTTTCATTTCTTATTTTTCATGTTTAATTTTTTATTTTTCATTTTTTATTTTTAATTTTTTAGATTTAATTTTTTATTTTTAATTTTTCATTTTTCGTTTTTATTTTTTTTTTAATTTTTTATTTTTCATTTTTCATTTTTTATTTTTCATTTTTTATTTTTCATTTTTCGTTTTTCATTTTTCGTTTTTCATTTTTTATTTTTCATTTTTCGTTTTTCATTTTTAGTTTTTTATTTTTCATTTTTCATTTTTTATTTTTCGTTATTTATTTTTCATTTTTTATTTTTAAATTTTTTTTTATTTTCATTTTTCATTTTTCGTTACTCATTTTTAATTTCTCGTTTTTCATTTTTCATTTTTTATTTTTCATGTTTCATTTTTTATTTTCCATTTTTTATTTTCCATTTTTTAATTTTCATTTTTTATTTTTAATTTTTCATTTTTCATTTTTCATATTTTATTTTTCTTTCTTCATTTTTTATTTTCATTTTTCAATTTAAATTTTTTATTTTTCATTTTTTATATTTAATTTTTTATTTTTAATTTTTAATTTTTCATTTTTCATTATTCATTATTAATTTTAGTTTTTCATTTCTTATTTTTCATGTTTAATTTTTTATTTTTCATTTTTTATTTTTAATTTTTTAGATTTAATTTTTTATTTTTAATTTTTCATTTTTCCTTTTTTTTTTTTTTTTTTTTTAATTTTTTATTTTTCATTTTTCATTTTTTATTTTTCATTTTTTATTTTTCATTTTTCGTTTTTCATTTTTCGTTTTTCATTTTTTATTTTTCATTTTTCGTTTTTCATTTTTAGTTTTTTATTTTTCATTTTTCATTTTTTATTTTTCGTTATTTATTTTTCATTTTTTATTTTTAAATTTTTTTTTTATTTTCATTTTTCATTTTTCGTTACTCATTTTTAATTTCTCGTTTTTCATTTTTCATTTTTTATTTTTCATGTTTCATTTTTTATTTTCCATTTTTTATTTTCCATTTTTTATTTTTCATTTTTTATTTTTAATTTTTCATTTTTCATTTTTCATATTTTATTTTTATTTTATTATTCATTTTTTATTTTTCATTTTTCCTTTTTATTTATTTTTTTATTTTTCATTTTTTATTTTTTATTTTTCATTTTTCATTTTTCATTTTTCATTTTTCATTTTTAATTTTTCATTTTTATTCTTCATTTTTTATTTTTCATTTTAAATTTTTTTTTTTATTTTTCATTTTCCAATTTTTATTTTTCTTTCTTCATTTTTTATTTTTCATTTTTCAATTTAAATTTTTTATATTTAATTTTTTCATTATTAATTTCTTAATTTTAGTTTTTCATTTCTTATTTTTCATGTTTAATTTTTTATTTTTCATTTTTTATTTTTCATTTTTTAGATTTAATTTTTTATTATTCATTTTTTATTTTTAATTTTTCATTTTTCCTTTTTATTTTTTTTTAATTTTTTATTTTTCATTTTTTATTTTTTATTTTTCATTTTTCGTTTTTCATTTTTCGTTTTTCATTTTTCGTTTTTCATTTTTTATTTTTCATTTTTCGTTTTTCATTTTTAGTTTTTTATTTTTCATTTTTTATTTTTCATTTTTCATTTTTTATTTTTCATTTTTTTTTATTTTCATTTTTCATTTTTCGTTACTCATTTTTAATTTCTCGTTTTTCATTTTTCATTTTTTATTTTTCATGTTTCATTTTTTATTTTTAATTTTTTATTTTTAATTTTTCATTTTTCATTTTTCATATTTTATTTTTCATTTTTCATTTTTAATTTTTCGTTTTTCATTTTTAATTTTTCATTTTTTATTTTTAATTTTTTTTTTTTTATTTTTTTTTTCATTTTTAATTTTCAAACAGGTTATCATAACATCATAATTTTTTCACCAATACAATCATATTTTGTCTTACGACTCACATGTTACGCTCACATGTTAAGCTTACATGTTACGCTGTTTTTGAAATTTACCCCCCTGCGCGTATAGATGTTTACACATCAAAAAATTGGTAAAACGTTCTAAAGACCTAGTTAGCCACACGTTGTTAAACCGTACCGTATCGTTGGCATTTAGTGCAACTATAGAACGTAAAAAACGATCCAGCATGTTGATGTGTAAAATTAACCAAACTTTATCAGCTGTTCACAAATGTCACAAACAAACGTAGCAAAAATCTATTTTCAACAGACTGGGATGATCCGATTACGTGACAGTTGAATTCGGTAACTGCTCTAAATGCTTTTCATGTAACAGAAAAAACAGCTAACACGTTTAGTTACGGTTACGTTTGGCTAACTAGGATTTAAGGGTATGAAATTAGCGACGTTTTTCAAAAATGTTTAATACTTAATAGAGACTGTTAAATTAGAGATTTCGCGAAGATAACTACGTAAGTTAAATACGTTTTACAAATAAGTTGAGGGGTACAGCCATATGGTGGGATTAGTAGATTAGGACTAGTAAATTATAAAAAAAAAAATAAATAAATAAAATTTTGCAAAAATATCAAAGTCTAATGGCATTTTCTTTTCTAGCAAAAAGAGTGAATTTTTTTGCATTTCCCGCTTTTTGCTTCTTATGTTCTTTTCTAAAAAAAAATGTTAACCCTGTAGAAGTGTTATGCGTTCTTTTCTAAAAATGTTGCACTATAAAATGATAAAAACTGGAATTCTTGACACTATAAAATCAGAGTGCGATACTTACACCTGAAAACAGCTGACTTTTGGTGTTTGTTTATTTGTATTGTGTTAAGAAACAAAGAAAAGAAGTCAAACTTTTTCAGTGTTTTGTTGTGGACTCTTTTAAAAAAATTTTTGATATGAGCCCCACGAAAAATCTGATACAACCTACATAATTCTTTCCTAAAATATATCTAAGGTTTATAGAAATGTCTCTAGCAAATTATTCACATAAAGTTTAAGTAAATATAGTTTTGTGAGCATTATTTTATTTCGCAAGTCCATCTTATAGGCGGACCATTGAGGAAATGGGGCGTGGACGGCCCATTTTTACCCAAAAAGAATATTTTGATAGTAAAAGTCTGCATACCAAATTTGGCGAAGCTAGCTTGTCGGTAAATATTTTTGCCGCAACTTGGGGTTTTCGGCCAATGTGCATAATACATATTCGTTTATTTTGCACCATCCTTTCGTGGTGCGAAATTAAAATGTTTTTCGTTTAAATAGAGCATGGATTTTTTTTCTAAATTTCACAACATTGTTGCCTGTAGACGAAATTACCATAAAAAAATAGGTTTGTTTTTTCCACTGTCAAATCAATTGACCGATTGATTGATATGCATTTATAGAATTACCCAGAGCTTAATATGCTGATTTAATTTTATTTTTTCTAAATGTTTGCATCAGCTGGTTTTCGTTAGATGATTGCACATGTTACGAGTAGTTTGAGATAATACTTAATTTATTTTGTTATTTTATTTTATTTTTAATTAGAAAACTTGATTTTATTCGCTCACTAAATTTATTGACCCAATCATTATTGAATTCGAAGATTTTTAAATTGATATTAGTTTTTTAAATCATCTGTCTCTAACGCAAAAAAAAAGAAAAAAATTCACAGTTTTTTTTCTACTCATCCTCAATCACGACTTACGTAAGTAAATTTACTAATGAGATTTCGAAAAAATGAATTATTACCTTGAACTAAAACTGAACGACTGAATTGCCGATCTATAATGTTGGGACCTGATTACGGCATCCGTGAACGTATTAGCTTTGGTATAAAAATTAATTACCATTGTTCGTAATATTCGACGATGGGATATGTTAACTATCGAAACGATGCAAAAAACAAGTAAGAAAATTGTAGACTTTCTAGACAGACTATACGATACCCTATACCATTCGTTTAGAGGCCCTATCTCTTAGGTCCAACTAATTAGATATAGAAAATAAGCATAAACCAAATTTACGTGGCCTGCGGATATGAAAAAGTTCATATCGAATGCTATATATATATGGGGACTACGTCGAAAAATGAACCGGTCCTGAACATATTTGGTAAGTTCACTCATTTTTGCTGTATATGTATATGTATATTGTATATTTGAGAAAAAAAGTGCAATATTTTTGTTTTTTGATAGATTTAAGTGAAGATCGGGAATCAGATTCATATGGGGGTTATGACTAAGAATTATCGGACTAATGATAAAGGGATGTAATAAACATACACAAACCCAATAGAGTTTATCCAATCCAATAGAAGCTTATATACTAAATTTCATCAAAATATATTCACATTTTTGCGACCTGTAGTTTGATTACGGACGGTCGGATATCACTAAATCGACTCAGTAAGTGATTCTGAGTCGATCGATATGATAAAAGATGGGCCTAGGTCAAATATTTTTTGTAGTTACAAACAACAGCACAAAGTCATTATACCCTGACCATATAGTGGTGTAGGGTATAATTATAAGACAATTAAAGCATAAGGCTAATTCCATAGTGACAGACATGACATTTAGGAATCTTTCAAACCCAATATTTTACAGTTAAAGTTTTTCATTGTTCATAGAAATATACAAAATTATGCAGACGAACCTGATCAACCATTACAAAAAGTGAGAAAGTATTATTGTTATAAATGATTGGGGGCAAAAAGCAGAGGATGTTTGTAAAACAAAGCTCCGAAGTGGTTTGTATTATGACAAATATGAAACAGTTATTTATAGTTACTGTACAAGAGCTAGTTTATTAATTAAGCATATAAAAAATCTGAATTCCAAAATAAATTACAGTAAAAGGAAATATTTTATAATATGACAGACATGACACTGCCTTTATTTTCAAAATTACTTAACTAGACTTTTCTTGTCTTACTGGAAAAATATGGGCTATAAAAATGCATATAACAAATTATTGTCAAATTTGTACGCCATTGGAACCATTTTCTATAAAATGGTATCAATAAAAATTATTAAAATTAAATTTTTAAAAGGAGAGCTAAGGTTAACCTTTTCATGGAATTATCCATAATAGAAAGTAATACAAACAAGTAAGAGTATTAAATTCGGCTGATACCATCGACCTGCATCTTAAACTCAATATTACAACCAATATCGGATACGGCTACCAATACCAATAAAATACCAATTAAATTTAAAGTTAATTGCTTTTGTTGTTGGCCAGTTTCTATTATAATTCCTTATTATAAAAAATAATAATCGTGTCTTCTATAGAAAGAACTCGTTACCATTTGAAAAATTACATTATTTTTCTTTTACTCGAGTAGAAAACCTCTAATGAAATTCACTATATAACGTTTTGAGATAATTCATGATAGTTCAAAAAAAATTCAACTTATTTTATTCTTGGCTAAAAATTTCCAGACATTAATATAAAAAAAGCAAATTTTATCTGAATTAGCTAGTAATTTTTAATTTTGGACTTTTAATATTTAATTTTTAATTTTAAATTTTAAATTTTATTTTTAATTTTTAATTTTTAATTTGTAATTTTTAAATTTTAATGCTTAATGTTTAATTTTTAATTTTTAATTTCTAATTTTTAATTTTTAAGTTTTAATTTTTAATTATTAATTTTTAATATTTAATTTTTAATTTTTAATTTATAATTTATAATTTTTAACTTTTAAATTTTAATTTTTAATTTTCAATTTTCAATTTTTAATTTTTAATTTTTAATTTTTAATTTTTAATTTTTAATTTTTAATTTTTAATTTTTAATTTTTAATTTTTAATTTTTAATTTTTAATTTTTAATTTTTAATTTTTAATTTTTAATTTTTAATTTTTAATTTTTAATTTTTAATTTTTAATTTTTAATTTTTAATTTTTAATTTTTAATTTTTAATTTTTAATTTTTAATTTTTAATTTTTAATTTTTAATTTATAATTTTTAATTTTTAATTTTTAGTTTTTAGTTTTTAATTTTTAATTTTTAATTTTTAATTTTTAATTTTTAATTTTTAAGTTTTAATTTTTAATTATTAATTTTTAATTTTTAATATTTAATTTTTAATTTTTAATTTTTAATTTTTAATTTTTAATTTTTAATTTTTAATTTTTAATTTTTAATTTTTAATTTTTAATTTTTAATTTTTAATTTTTAATTTTTAAATTTTAATTTTTAATTTTTAATTTTTAATTTTTAATTTTTAATTTTTAATTTTTAATTTTTAATTTTTAATTTTTAATTTTTAATTTTTAATTTTTAATTTTTAATATTTAATTTTTAATTTTTAATTTTTAATTTTTAACTTTTAATTTTTAATTTTTAATTTTCAATTTTTAATTTTTAATTTTTAATTTTTAATTTTTAATTTATAATTTATAATTTTTAATTTTTAATTTTTCATTTTTAGTTTTTAATTTTTAATTTTTAATTTTTAATTTTTAATTTTTAATTTATAATTTTTAATTTTTAACTTTTAGTTTTTAATTTTTAATTTATAATTTTTAAATTTTAATTTTTAATTTTTAATTTTTAATTTTTAATTTTTAATTTTTAATTTTTAATTTTGAATTTTTAATTTTTAATTTTTAATTTTTAATTTTTAATTTTTAATTTTTAATTTTTAATTT
This sequence comes from Cordilura impudica, assembly GCA_963682025.1. Lineage (NCBI taxonomy): Eukaryota > Metazoa > Arthropoda > Insecta > Diptera > Scathophagidae > Cordilura > Cordilura impudica. The sequence goes on along the minus strand of OY821521.1, from coordinate 39,839,537 downwards.
TTAATTTTTAATTTTTAATTTTTAATTTTTAATTTTTAATTTTTAATTTTTAATTTTTAATTTTTAATTTTTAATTTTTAATTTTTAATTTTTAATTTTTAATTTTTAATTTTTAATTTTTAATTTTTAATTTTTAATTTTTAATTTTTAATTTTTAATTTTTAATTTTTAATTTTTAATTTTTAATTTTTAATTTTTAATTTTTAATTTTTAATTTTTAATTTTTAATTTTTAATTTTTAATTTTTAATTTTTGATTTTTAATTTTTAATTTTTAATTTATAATTTATAATTTATAATTTATAATTTATAATTTATAATTTATAATTTATAATTTATAATTTATAATTTATAATTTATAATTTATAATTTTTAATTTTTAATTTTTAGTTTTTAATTTTTAATTTATAATTTTTAAGTTTTAAGTTTTAAGTTTTAATTTTTAATTTTTAATTTTAACGATAAAAAATATGTGGTAATACTTGCTTAGGCCAATGTGACACGTGCTGTATTAATATACACACAACTGCAATGACTTCAACAATAAGAAGAATTACAACATATGCAACATATTCTAAGAAACACAACAAACACACTGAACAATTTTATATTTTGAAGAGTTTTTCAAAGTTTCATTCATATCTCGGGACCCCTTCAACCGATTTTGACTCCTTTGGGATGTTAATAAACGATTTTATACAAAAACGAACAGTCTAGCTTAGATATTGATGGCGTGATAGTGATTTCCATAGACAGACGGACAGACGGTCATCGCAAAATCAACTTCCCTTGTTATAATGATCAAGAAAATATATGGTTTTGGAGTCTCCGGAATTTATTTCGATGCGTTACAAGCGGAATGACAAACCTATATACACCCTCTGCCTCTGAGATATGGAGGGTATAAAAAATAATGCAATTTTTCAGATACAAGTAAATTTTCTATAAAAAAACATTGTTTTTCTATTAATAAAAAAAAAAAACAATAAATAAGAAATTATAATAAATACTGCACAAAAAAAAACAATTAACTTCAAATTTAAATGGTATATATAATATTAATAGGCTAGGTGATTTCTTGTGACTGATGTTTTGTTCTACCGTTTTATCCCGATTTTTACCAAACGTATATTCTTTGAAAGGTATTTCTTTTGAGCCGTTTGCAGGTTTACAGATTTTTTAATTTTTTCCTTTATTTTGAGTAAATTGCAATTAAAGTTGCTACTAACACATGCATAAAATTATACAATGCTATGTGTGTGTTTATTAAATTTGGTAATGTGTCTGTAATAAAAATGAGGTTGTATTTTGTGTTGATTTGTGAATTGGCTATAATTGATTAGCATACTTTTAGGGTCTTAATTTAATGAAAAAATAAAATTTGCGCTCGAATTTCGAGGGCTGGAATCTGCTAGTTATAATTTAAAAGTAAACCGTAATTTTTAATTTAAAACCCAGATGGAGGGTATCAAAGATTTTGCAAAGCTGAATTTAACACTCTTACATGTTTTCATTAATTACACTGTACAACAATGTTCGGGCTGTTACACAGTATAATTAACTTTTAAATTGCCAAGAAGCTAATTTTTAATAGTTTAATAGATTCAACGTCATTATTTCAGACAGATTGCAATTAATACTATAATATGCAAATTTAAATTGTTTTTTTTTTGTGCGTGGTAGAGAATAAGGTTCAAACCTCACGGCCGCCCTAAGTAGAAAAATTTCATATAGAAACAATATAATCGATCATAACCTGACAATTACTGCAATGTTTAATACAATTACTGATAAAGGCTGAAAGACTACAAACCGGTCTGATTAAGAATATATGCTTTCTTCTTCTTCTCTACCCATGCATCATTAAAACAAAATCAAAATTTGCATATTAATTATAGTATTAACAGTAAACAGTCTGAAAAATGGCATTTAATCTAACAATGATGGTTTTTTTAAAGAAAGGATTTAATTTCTATCTGAAGAAATTCAAGAATTTTCAGATTGTTGTACAGTGTTCATTTTTAAAACCATTTTATTCAGGCATATGGCTAAAAAAATATTAGTCTTTTTGCGATTGTTTTTGCCATATGCTCGATCATTACTTATTAATGTTTAGGTCATCTTATAAAGGCAAAGCAAAAATAAAAACAAATCTTGAAAAATATGCAACCCAATTTCGAAACAAAGAAAACTATTAGTCTTGTAAAAACTAAACATTAACATTATTTAGAACCTATAAAACGATAACCATTTTAGTTATCGCTTTTACTAAAAAGCCACATTAATGCATTTAAAATTTAGAAAAACAAAAATAAAAAAATTAGTATCTAAACAATCTGTTGTAAAATTGAAATGCACGTACACAAAAATTTTTAAAAAATTAACTTAAATGCATGTTTGTTTATATCAAACATTTGCCCAGCCAAGAAAGTATTTTCGTAATGTAAACTTTTTTCGTTTACGTTGTTGTTGTTTATCTATTGGGCAAAACTTACACGGAATACGTACGCGATACGATAATTATTTTAATAAAAAAATATATATATATTCAAAATAATAAACAAAAACCCACCACATCTGCTCTACTCATTACGTGGTGTAGCAGAATGAAACGTGTTAAGAAGATTTTCAATACTACATATTTTCAAAACAATTCATTCATATAAACGATGTGTGGAATGTAGGCCCATCGCCGTTAAACATCACGAAATGTATTTTGGTAATTTTTTTTTTTATATTAATTTTGTATTCAAAAAACGTAGGTTTCTCTTCAACGCCTACTAGGTTTGAAAATTGTTTATAGATTAGTTTTTATTCCCTGCGTAAAATTGTGGAAGTAGATATTACGTTTAATGTGAAATTTATCTATTCCCACTGCTTCTTTGAAATTCTACTCTAAAATCAAAATAGAAATTCCTTTTTCCTGAAAAGTTTTTAGTAACATAATCGAAATTTCTTTAAAAAAAAAGAAAAATATTTTTTTTTTATCTTAAATAGAATTTCTACATTAAAATAATCCCACGAAACCGAAAATTTAAAATGTTAAAGTTGAGGCTAAAGCAAGTCTCCGTAAAAATCGTTATTACGATACATATAAAATAATACCAAATTAATACTAAATAGTACAATTAGATCTTAATCAATGAGTATTACTGCAGCCCAACACAGTGGAACATTTCACGAGAAGGCGGTCAAAAATCCATAGCTTTTGATTTGATTGGAATTTTAATATGCGGTTTTTTTTTGTTTGGTAGATCAGAAAATGTCAAGCTTTGGCCCCCCCAGACTTTTTAGTCTTAATGTTCACTAGGGCCAAAAGAAAGAGCCCGAGTTAAAATATAATTTATTAAGCAGCGAACGTAATAACGGGTGATTTTTTTGAGGTTAGGATTTTCATGCATTAGTATTTGACAGATCACGTGGGATTTCAGACATGGTGTCAAAGAGAAAGATGCTCAGTATGCTTTGACATTTCATCATGAATAGACTTACTAACGAGCAACGCTTGCAAATCATTGAATTTTATTACCAAAATCAGTGTTCGGTTCGAAATGTGTTTCGCGCTTTACGTCCGATTTATGGTCTACATAATCGACCAAGTGAGCAAACAATTAATGCGATTGTGACCAAGTTTCACACTCAGTTTACTTTATTGGACATTAAACCAACCACACGAATGCGTACAGTGCGTACAGAAGAGAATATTGCGTCTGTTTCTGAGAGTGTTACTGAAGACCGTGAAATGTCGATTCGTCGCCGTTCGCAGCAATTGGGTTTGTGTTATTCGACCACATGGAAGATTTTACGCAAAGATCTTGGTGTAAAACCGTATAAAATACAGCTCGTGCAAGAACTGAAGCCGAACGATCTGCCACAACGTCTAATTTTCAGTGAATGGGCCCTAGAAAAGTTGGCAGAAAATCCGCTTTTTTATCGACAAATTTTGTTCAGCGATGAGGCTCATTTCTGGTTGAATGGCTTCGTAAATAAGCAAAATTGCCGTATTTGGAGTGAAGAGCAACCAGAAGCCGTTCAAGAACTGCCCATGCATCCCGAAAAATGCACTGTTTGGTGTGGTTTGTACGCTGGTGGAATCATTGGACCGTATTTTTTCAAAGATGCTGTTGGACGCAACGTTACGGTGAATGGCGATCGCTATCGTTCGATGCTAACAAACTTTTTGTTGCCAAAAATGGAAGAACTGAACTTGGTTGACATGTGGTTTCAACAAGATGGCGCTACATGCCACACAGCTCGCGATTCTATGGCCATTTTGAGGGAAAACTTCGGAGAACAATTCATCTCAAGAAATGGACCGGTAAGTTGGCCACCAAGATCATGCGATTTGACGCCTTTAGACTATTTTTTGTGGGGCTACGTCAAGTCTAAAGTCTACAGAAATAAGCCAGCAACTATTCCAGCTTTGGAAGACAACATTTCCGAAGAAATTCGGGCTATTCCGGCCGAAATGCTCGAAAAAGTTGCCCAAAATTGGACTTTCCGAATGGACCACCTAAGACGCAGCCGCGGTCAACATTTAAATGAAATTATCTTCAAAAAGTAAATGTCATGGACCAATCTAACGTTTCAAATAAAGAACCGATGAGATTTTGCAAATTTTATGCGTTTTTTTTTAAAAAAAGTTATCAAGCTCTTAAAAAATCACCCGTTAGTTACCTGATGTTGGTTCAAGATAGAGAAATTTCAATGAAAAAGTCGTATGTTTTTATTTTAGTTAAAAATTTTTTTATTGTCTTTTTAAATATTTCTATATAAATTTTTATTGTAAATTTATAAAATATATAAATTTTTAAATCAAAAATATTGTTAACTATATAAAAAAGAGTATAACTTATTGTCAGTGTACTGAAAAACTAAATTAAATCAAACAATTTTAGTATGTATTTTTTCTCTAAAGAGCCTTGATTTTCATCTTCTAAAAGTTGTTTAGCTTCTTCGTCTAATTCAATAGAGGTAGTTTTCCATTTTTGTTGAATGTTGGACATATATTTATCCGAAGTTGCCAACAGTATAGTGATAAGTTCTTCATTAGTGCAACATCTGGACATTTTTCTTGTGTTGTGCTCGCGAAAGAACCTGTAGCCTTTGTTCCTTTTTTCTTGCGCTTCTTCAGATAGATCTCCTATAGTACAAAATTTTATGCAATTTAAATATTACTAATTGAAGTTCTTTAATTTGATCTTTTATTTTTTTAACTTCTTCAGTTATGACATCTTTGGTTTCCTTTTTGAATGCAAATTTTATTGGTCTCAACCCTTTCTTATAAATGTATAACAACTCGTGTCAACTCTACCGTTTCCTTTTTATGTCAGTATAAAAAACAAATAAACTCACGCAAAAAATACACAGGTACAACCAACTTTTGTATTCATAACACACAGACGAACGGACGGACATCGTTAAATCGACGCAGAAAGTGATTTTGAGTCGATCCGTATAATAAAATATGGGTATAGGTGCAATATATTTTGTAGTTACAAACATCAGGGCAAACTCATTATACCCTAACCACATAATGGAAATCTTTTGTATTCATAAATTTTGCACAAAATATCTGACCTTGGGTCAGAAAAATTGTTCTGGTGCACACGTGCGGAAACTGGCGTATATACAATGGGGTATAGGTATGTAGGATCGGACTACAGAAGGGTGAAATATTTTTTTGATTGCTTTTGATGGGCAGGAGTTATGCTGCATTAAGTAGGCGGTTTTCGGGAAATTTGAACCTTTTAAAAATTTTTTTATTAATTTTTAAACGACTCAGTAACTTTATATTGCTAACATTAATTGCTTAGAAGATGCAAAATTATACAAAATTTGTTTTACTTTAAAATCTTTTAAAACAAAAAAATTACAGTCATTTAAAAATTAAAATTTACAAAGAAATTTTTAATTTTAGCAAAATACTGAGAAAGTCCATTTTCGAAGACCCTGTTCGCTGTGATATACATAGTTGAAATACAGTCGCAATTTTTTGGTTCCCGAGATTCACTGGTATTTACTTTCAAGTGAATAACAAAATCGACAACCATAAAAATTAAAATTTGCATTTTAATTACAGTTTTAATTGCAGTATGTATGAAAATGACTACAAATCTAACAAACAAAAATTTTCGCTTCAAAACCATCATCTCAAATATATGTAAAAAGTGCAATATATAGTATGTATAAACCGTACATCACATATGGCAACTCTTACGAAACTGAGAATAGTGCAAATTAAGGTGCTATTACATGATGTGTTTTTTACATATGTACTGTCAAATTTTCCCACCACAAAAGTTGTACACATCGTGTGATACATATGAAACATTGTTTATGTATAATACATGAGGAATGTCACATGTACATTTTTCAATTGGAACAGGTTCTATTTTTGGATGACAAACAAATGAAAATACAACACTGCTTGTGGCGAAAGAAAAACAGAGAACATTTTAAAGATTAATATTGAAAGAAAAATAAATTGTTTAGTATTAATTAACAATTAAAAAATACATAACCTTTTTTTTAACAACAAATTTTTGTAAATTCACAAATTAAATCAGCTGTTGTTTACATTTAGAGGTTATGTCATACGGAAATACATACGCACGTGTGATAGCAAAAATTATGAATCGTATGTAGAAGACAATTTTGACAGACATGAAGAATTTCATATGGATAAAAAAAGTGACAGTACATATGTAAAAAACACTTCGTGTAATAGCACCTTTAGAAGTATAAATGCAAAAATATAAAAAAAAAAAAAATTCAAAATTATCACGATGTTTAATAAATTGCTGATGAAGGCTGAAATGCCAGAAACCGGTCCGATTAAGAATACAGTGTAGTTATGAATTTTCGAAATATATGCTTTCTTCTTCTCTACCACGCATCATTTAAAAAAAAATGATTTTTGGTCGCCTTCTCAAAATATGGTCCACAGTGCGACGCTGTCGTAAATTACAAACTACATCGTTAATTTTGAAAGAGCGTCCAAACTGTATCCAAACTGTATCCAGCCGATATCCATTTTTTCACGATTAATTTTCTCAAAATATTTGTCTAAGTTAGAATGCAAAGGTCTTAAATTTGTTAATATCGGAAGAATTTGTTTTCTTTTCGATAGGAATTATTTTTAAAATTTTCAAATTATTATTTAAATTAATGATTTTTTAAACAATTATTAAAAATTGCAACTAAAAACTCAAAGGCCCTTAAAGGAAATTTTCTAATTAAAGAATTTTAAATTCGATCAGACTTTTTATTGTGCAAATAAACTGAAATTATCTAATTTTATACAATTTTGATTGTTCATCAGTAAAATTTAATAATGTATCGTCAATCAAAGATTGCACAAAGTTTTCCATTTCTAAGATGTCTCCATCAATAGAGGCACCACTGTAATTTTACAGACAAATCCCCAATTGATGAACGTTTTTTATAACTTGGAAAATTATTGATTTTTTATGAGCAAGAGGTCCTGGTTGTCTGCTAATGGGATTCAAGTCTTGAATCGACCAGCTCAATCTCCCGACTTGAATTCCACAGAGAACCTCTACGACATTTTGAAGCGCAGGGTCGGGATTCACCATTTTAGTAATAATTGCTTTAAATCAGAATGTTAATCAATAGCAACCACAATGCTATCAAATCTAATAACATGTTCAGACGGCAAAATGAATCACTTGATTCGCTCTCTGAATCACGATTGCGAATATTTAACTTTTTTCACATGTAACTTCGATTAAGAACTATACACATTGCTTGAGGTTGTATATCTGTTAAACTTGTTGAGTTTCTCCAAAATGCAGCAATTCTTGATGTCAACATTTTTGTACACATATCATACTTTTCCTATGTTACGTCTTGATTCTTTACCTCAAATTTAAGACTTTAATACATAGTGTTGTTGTAGAGCCGGATCCCCTCTAAGAAGCTTGGCTTTTTCGATAACTTGCTGCTGGAGGCGGGGGTGGAGCCAGAAATAACGATAATTGTTTTCGACTCTGGGAATTTATTATAAAGACCTTTACTTTTTAATTTTTCGCATCTTTTGTGGAGAAAAGTGCAAGTATATATTTTTATAGAAAAATATACCAGAAGTGGAGAGTACAGCCGTATTATGAAAAAGTAATTTATAGTCGGTCTAGTCGGGTTAGGTATAACTAATATGGTATAGAAAATAACCAAAATTTGGTATTGTAATTAAATTGTTGCCGTCATATATGGAAAAGTTTAATCGTATGATACATATTTCTATATGTGTACTAAGACGAAAAATGGAACGATCGTGACCATTTTGGATACAGTCACTTACTTTTCGAAAAAAAAAATATATACATACAAAATTTGAAAAAATCTGTGTAATATTTTTGTTTTGAGGTAGATTTGAGTGAAGATCGATCGGTAACCTACTTTATATGGGGACTATGACTAAAATTGGTCCTACACGGTTTATTTTTGGTTTACAAATTATTGGTTGTAATAAACACATACAAACCAAATTTCACTGAGATTTACATGATAATTTGATTCTTAGGGCAATTTAAGTCGAACTCATAGGGCAAGTTTGTATGGGGACTAGGTCTTAACATGAACCGATTTTCACCAATTTATACAAAATTTAAACAAAATAAATTCATAATTGTGATCTGTAGTTTGATTACAATGGACAGACAGACGGACGGACGGACATCGCTAAATCAACTCATAAAATAATTCTAGAGTCGATCGGTATAATAAAAGATGGGTCTTGGATATATATTTTTGATAGTTACAAACATCATTATACCCTCGCCACATAGTGATATAGGGTACAAAACGTATGGATGTACGTACACTCGCTAAAAAAAAGTATCCGTACACTTGAAGACGCAAATTTTAAATATCAATAAGAATTTAAAAAAATATTTTGAATGACGAATATTTTATTTTTATTTTTTATTACGCAAAAAATGTATGTCAACTATAAGTATTCGTAAACTTACAATTCTTACAGTACGATTTAGGCAACGAAGTACAGCTCTGGTACATCGATTTTATTTCAATAGAAGCCAAACTTTTTTGTATATTTTTTTTTAACTTTATTTTGGGATGAGTCACAAAATCAAAGAGATCGGTACTGAGGAATGTAAAATTTTTCCTCAAGCTTAGAAAGGAGGGTAAATCTTTTCGTGGATTAGCTCGAATTATAGGCATAAGCCACTCCTCAGTGTGGTACGTCGGTCAAAACTACAAATTCACCAATTCAATCTTGTCAAAACCTCTTCTATGTTGGCGTCAGTAAAACAGAATCACAGAATTTCTGCTTCCCAAATTACTTACAAAATCAAAAAATCCTTCGCAAAGAAATACATGAAGATACCCCGTTCGCAAAATATTAAAAAAATCTGACATCATGATCCTGTAGCACGGAGAAAGCCATTTATTTCCAATATCAACAGAAACTGTTGCCGACATTGAAACATTAAATCCGGATACCATTTAAATTTAAAGTTAATTGGTTTTCTTTTTGGCCAATTTCTATTATAAAAAACAATGATCTTTAAAATTCAATTTTTCCATTATATATTCCTCCTTTATTTACATATTTTAACAAATTTGATATTTACATATGAGATCTTATCTTTACATATAGATATTGCAACAAATAATATATAGGATCTAAGGATATTAAATAGTTTTTATTTTATTTTTTAATGAATTTTAAAGGAAAATTTGGCGAAAAAAAACTTTATATGATTTAATAGATTCAAATACTATCTGAAAATATTTATATTTATTTATAGGAGGTTTATTAGAAAGAATAGACCTCTAAAAGCATATAATTTTCAATTTGGTGATTACTTTTACGTTATTTCTCTACATTCTCATATAGTTGGTAAGAGGAATTTTCAATTTTGGCAAAGTAATTGGTAAATGATCCTTAAAAATAATTAATTACTAATTGCATTATTTTTCTTTAACTAGATACTTCATAGAACACCAATGAAATTCATTATTTAACGCAGCCTGCATCATAATACTAACCAAAGTTTGATCCCTATAAAACTGTTTTGAGAACTTAGAAGTCATACGATATTTGAAAAAAATCTTGGAATGATTCTTGGCTACAAATTATTAATATTAAAAAAAGGAAATTTTATTTAATACAAAAAAAAAAAACAAAAAATAATAAAAACAGGTAAGAAACTAACGAATGAAACTAAAATTTTTAATATTTAATTTTAAAATTTTATTTTTTAATTTTAATTTTTATTTTTTTATTTTCAGTTTTTAATTTTTAATTTTTCATTATTTATTTTTAATTTTTTATTTTTCATTTTCCTTTTTTAATTTTTCATTTATCAATTTCCATTTTTCATTTTTAATTTTTCAGTTTTCATTTTTAATTTTTAATATTTAATTTTTATTTTTAATTTTTATTAGAAACGTTAATATGGTTGAATATTAAAGAACAATTAAAGCTAAACACACTAATAACCATCTTTAAACTAAAATACAACATGGCACCAAAATATCTAACAGAAAAAATTGCTTATGTCGGAGAAGTACAGAACTATCACCTAAGAAACGCTAATGATTTTATACTGTAAAGGCAAATGACAACAGCTGCTCAAAACTCACTATTTTAAAAGTGTTTAAAATTGTATAATAAGCTACCTATTGAAGTGAAACAAGAAGAAAATATTCGAATTTTTAAAAGTATTTGTAAAAGATATACATATATTAGCCGAAACTTTATAATTTTTATAATTTTTAAATGTCTCTATTTTTTATAACTAAAAACTTTCAATTTGTAATATAATATAAAGTATAATAACACTAATAAAGATCATCTAACTTAATTATTAATTTTTAATATTTAATTTTTAATTTTATGTGACATGTGCAGTATTAAATATACACACAACTTCAATGACCAACAAAATGAGAAATTACAACATTTACAACATATCTTAAGAAAAACAACAAACACACTGAAAAATTTTATTTTTTCTAGTTTTTTTTTTTTAAGTTTCATTCATAACTCGTGACCCCATTAACCGATTTTGACAATTTTAAACAGCAACTACTTTGGGATGTTAATAAACGGTTTTATACTAAAACGAACAGTCTAGCTTAGATATTGACGGCGTGATCGTGATTTCCACAGACAGACGGACAGACGGTCGTCGCTAAATCAACTTCCCTTGTTATAATGATCAAGAAAATATATGGTTTTGGGGTCTCCGGAATTTATTTCTATACGTTACAAACGGAATGACAAACTTATATATAACCTCTGCCACTGAAGTGTGGGGGGTATAAACGGTCATGTAATGAATGTTTAAAGGGTGGCTACAACTTGGAACAATGTGAAGAATGTAAATTTTATTATCATGCTCAATGTCATCGTGAAAACGACGATCAAATGCATGCTGAAGATCCTAAAAAAGTGATAAACGAAACGAAAAGGTGCCCAGTTTGTCAAAGAAAACAAGATATAATTATAAAACAAGAAATTTTAGTTAACAAGAAGTTACAATTGTGTGCCCAAGAATTGGAGTTAAAATTGGTCAAAGAAAAAGATCGTCGTGAAATTTTACAAAGAACTGGCAAATCGTATAAAATACAAATGAATAATCTTTTCAAGATTGTTAATTCCATCAAAACGGATTCAAACTATACATCTTCATCATGTTCTTCTGCAAATAACGATTTTAATGATAACGATGACTAAGACGATGATGAAGAGGATGATGATGTTATACAATTAGATTGAATTTCTAGTAATGAAAACATTTCGAATCTAGCAAAGTATAGATTTTTGCATCAATGTTTATCCTTGTTAAGTTAGTTTTGAATTAAATATTATCCTAAACAATTTTTTTTCTAATTTTGAACTGCACATTTTCTATTGCAAAAATATTTCAAATTGGGTTTTATAATATTAATTTTTCAGCGCATTATGTTAAAGTTATTGATCATTATTTACATTATTTTTTTTTTAAGTTTTTTTTATTTTGTTCATTAATTTAAAAAATAAAAATAAAATCATTATTAAATAAAACGTACATTTTATTTCCAAAAAAAAAAAAAAAAAAAAAAATTGGTTATAGAAAATAAGCATAAAACAAATTTGAGTGGCATTGTTATTAATTTTTTTACCTTCGGATATGAAAAAGTTCAGATCGGATGCTATATACATACATATATATATGGACCGATTCTGAGCATATGTGGTAAGGTCACTGTAGAATATTTTTGTTTTTTGATGAATTTAAGAGAAGATCGGGAATCAGCTTCATATGGAGGCTATGACTAAGAATTGTCCCTTAGTCATTGGGGACAATTCTTAGTCAAATCCAATTTGACCAAGATCTAAAAGCTAATTTGAATTTTATAACAATTCAAGACGATTTCATAGGGGTCAGTTGTATGAGGACTAGGTCTGAACTTGGACCGATTTTCACCATTTTAAATAGCGTTCATCCTATGGCCGATAGCTTATATAAAAAAATTAAAATTTAATCAAAATATATTCAAATTTGAGACCTATAGTTTGATTACAAGGTTTACATGGACACACAGACGGACATCGCTAAATCGAATCAGAAAGTCATTCTGAGTCGATCGGTATAATAAAAAATGGGTCTGGGTCAAATATTTTTGGTAGTTTCAAACATCAGCACAAAGTCACTATACCCTGACAACACAGTGGTATAGGGGTATAACAATTATCAAGAAATATCGCGAAACTGGTACGGTCACGACTCGACATTTAGGCGGAAGGCCCCGTAAAACGAGAAAAGACAGGATAGTTTAATAGCAAACGGATTAAAAAGTGTCCAAAATGCTACATGAAGAGGTCGTTAACAATGTGCAACTAAAAATAACAGCTCGAAAAAATATTAGACCCAAATTCCACAAATAAAACTGTTAATATGGCGTGCAATATTATGATATGGGGTTGCTTTTCAGGCCAAGCAATGGTTCCAATTCATGTAGTAAAATATATTCTAACTGAATTGATGTGATGTGTTGTGACTTTTTTTAAGATTACCTGACCTTACCAACTTCAATGAGAAGAATATAGGTCCTTCGTTCTGGCCGTACCATTCAAGGCAAGTAAACAACCTTAATGCAGGATAAGCTTGTCTGTGAGTACATATAGAAAATATTGCACTAATTTAAAATTCCTTTTTTTTCACCCCCAAACCATGAAAAACATTTTTTGTGTTGAGGGATTTAAAATAAACATGAATCATTTTCAGTTTGTTCTTGTGGTTTTTCATGTTTCGTAATGTAGATTTATTGAACATCTTCCGACATTTTACAAGTTTTTGTTCGCCTTTCTTTCTCCACAAAAATGGACGCCAATATTTCTAGCACTTGCTAAATCGGCAATACTCATTTATTTCGATTTTAAACTACTTCAGATTATTTCTCGAGTTGTGTTTTTATATTCAGTCTTATTAATTTCTCTATATTTTCTTATTCTATTTGGAAAAAATTAATTTTATGTTTGGCAAACTCACCCCTATAATCGTGTTCTGTTTTGCATTGAAAACATTCAATGATTTTTTTTTTAATTTCTGTATTCTTAGTTAACACTCATTACCGACACTATTACATTCAATTCACTTTCATTCAACTTTTCTATATTTTTTTCTTAAATGAATTCATGTGATTTTTGTTTAATTACATATTATATCAATTAAAATGTTTTATATTTTGTCACATACACACACGCACACGAAAATATGTACCACCAACGAAGAAGAAAGTTTACCGTATGTCACTTGTCAACAATATTACAGACCTCAACAACAAATTGAACAAAAATGTTGCCGGACTAAAAATATGCATATGAGTTGTTGTGTTCTGGGTCACAGAACAGAGTTACTGAAAAGAGTAGTATTTTTTAAGTAAAGGTGCCATATTTTACACATTTGTAAAAAAAAAGTACGTTAAAATAATTTTGAATAGTCTTCTGTTATTTCTGTGGTTTTCTAGAATAACCGCGTATGTCATACAATCAAAATGTTCAGGGGAGCCAAAAACGTTATATTTTAGAGCTTTTTTTTCTTTGAAAAAGAAAACTACCAATGCAACCACCCATGTAGACATAAGTTGTTGTTGCTTGAAAAATGGATTTTTTTTGTTCGTCATCAAAAAGTTAAAGGGACTGAATATAACAACGTATCAAGGATAATAGTGACAAAAAATAACAGAAATAAACACACAAGTTTTTATAAGTGGTTATAAATTGAAAACTAATCCAAAATTATTTTAAATTTTTTTTTATTAATAACAACGTATGTCGCTATGTGTCGTTTTCTGAGAAAAATAATTTGTTAGCGATCAAACGTAGGTTGACATATGTATGTACGTCGATAGTGCTGCAAATTAATTTAATAAACACTTAAGTTACGTCGTTATTTAAAGAAAAATCACAGAAATGGTAAAAAATTTTTTTTTAAATTTAACACATGTAAAGAGCGTTAAAAATTAATATATTTGGCATCGTTAACTCAAAACTGACAAAAATGGACATACGCGGTTAATCCAGAAAACCACAGATGTGTCGAGTAAACTTCTCCCTCGTTGTTCGTATTTTATTATTAAATGGAACTAGTTTGCTATACGGTCCTCGGGGTTGCCGCTCAGCATACAGGAAGGTTACAATGAGCATTTCGGTTAAACTTTATATATGGAAATTATTAAGTATGATTTAAAACTCAAGATTTTCTAAGCTTTTTCCGATGGAAAAAAATATCTTTACTAGGTACAGTTACAACAGAGGCCGGATGGATAATCTACGTCTGCGGCTTAATTTAAAAATTAAATCTTCCAAAACTTGTGCATATACAGTGAGTAACAATACACTAGAAACTTATAACAAAATATATTTCTGTCGACTCGAATGGTCAATGGCCAAAAATTGGATCACAAAATTAAAAACTCTTTTATTAATTTATTAATTTTTATGTTTCATTTATTTCAAAAAGAAAAAATATTATCACAAAATTGCTTAACTTCAGAAAAAAAAATAACAAAACTTAAAAGCATTCATTTGTATGCTGTGCAGTGTTGCCATAATTTGAAATTGTAAAGATGCTAAAATGCAAAAAAAAAAAGATGCTAAAACATACTGGAGTCAAAAAAAAAGATGCTAAATTTTTTTTTCAAATTTCAGTACCTTTATATTGAAAAATTAAATACTTATTAATAAATTCTTTGGTTTTTAAATCGAAAAATTAATATAAAATATAAGTTTCGATTTATAATTTTTTAAATTTTGATTAAAATTATTTTGGATTTCATCTGTAATTTTTTTTTAACATCAAATTGAGTTTTTTAATTTTAAATTAAATATTTTTAATTTTAGAGGGTTTTTTTTTAATTTCAAATATAACAGAATTTACATTATCAAAAGATACGATTATATTACGATAATTGGTTTATGGAATCTAATATATCTGTGATGTCTTCATTTTCAAATTCTTCTTGGCTCTGATATTTTCCTGACGATCGACTTTTATCAACGACATCGCTCGGTATATTGTAAGTGTAACAGTACCCATTTTCAATTTCAAACCTTCATTTATATAAGTTGTACAGAACATAACTCCGATTTTATTCTGTTCAAAGTTTGCTTTTAACTAAAGCCATTAAACTAAACAAACGTTCAACTTCGGTTTTTGAGAAAGACAAAACTAATAATGACAGTACAAATATTGATAACTCTTTAAATGGATTTTCGCCCATAGAATTTTTGTTAACCATAAGAGGTTGTGTTCAGTGTTGTATCCCAATATATCTTCTAAATATATTGGTTATCGGTTCTTTTACCCGGTTTAATGTATTTTGTATTAAAAATTTTGTCATTTTTTAATACAATATTTTTTGGCAATCGACTTTTTAATTCATTAAAAACTGTTACATTCTTCTATTTCAAAATATTTTGTTATATTTGTTGAAAGAAACGAGCAGAGTGGTGAAAAGAGTAGTACACAAAATTCCGTATTAAACTTTGAGAAATTAAAACATATCAATATTATTAAGATTTAAATTTTATATTCAAAAATAATGAAAAAATCAAAAAAAAAAAAGATGCTAAAAGCAACTTTTTATTAATAAAAGATGCTAAGTTAGCATCTAGCATCTTTTAATAAATTTTGGATGCTAAACGACAAAAAAAGTTGCTAAATCTAGCAACTAAAATGCTAAAATGGCAACACTGATGCTGTAGACAAAAAATTGAAAACCTTTACTATACAATAATTGAAAACTCTCCCGCTATTTGTAGTTTCAATGTTACGTTGGGTATCCCTTACTTTTTAATGTTGCTTCACAACGCCGAGGCATGGAGTCATTTATATTGTTAATGATATTAATTGGAATTTTTTGTCACTTTTAATTAACTGCCTCTGTGAGATCGGCCTTGTTTGTGAAATTTATTTTTCGTATTTTTCGATCTACAATTTCCCATAGATTTTCTATGGGATTGAGATCTAATGATTGGGCTGATCATTCTCGAACACTATTTGCATTAGATTGTAACCATTCGATTACAACTTTGGCGGTGCGTTTTGGATCATTATCATGTTGGAATTTCCAAATCAGGGGCACCTTTTCCTCCTCGTATACATTACATCATTTAGTATCTTTTAATACTTGAATTAGACTCATTCCATGGTACGAAAAGCAACCCCATATCATAATATTGCTACCGCCAAAGTTAACAGTTTAATTTGTATATTTTGGGTCTAGTCTTTTTCCCTCTACTCGTCGTACAAACATTCTTCCATCATGACGTCTTAAATTAACTTGGACGTATCTGAAAGAGTACGGTATTCAAAGTCCGTCTTGTTCATTTCATGTGTTCTTTAGTTAAATTTATGCTAGCCAGAGATTTTTCTCTGATATCAGTGTTTTTTTTCACAGGACATTAACAACCAAGATAAGCCTCAATAGCTCGTCGGGAAACAGTTCGAGCGCATCTTTTTAATTTCAGGTTGTTATTGACCTCTTTAGATAACATTTTTTGACATATTTGAGACTCTCTCTTTCACGATATTTCTTGATACTTTTTACAAATAGTGGATTTATTCATAGAATATTTCTCAAAAATTTTCTTTTGCTTAAGACCAGCAGAAAATTATATATTATTGTAGTTTTTATAATTAACTAGCTGAGTCCGGTCCGCGTTGCTGGCCCGAAGAAAACATCTGGATTTTATATTGCATCTAAATTTTAATACCGAGTGTCGGGCAAAAGTAAAGCACGATTTAATAATATTATGAATATGACTGAAAAAAAATATACGTTTTCTTGAATATTTTAACACCAGCGCCACCTACAGGTGAAAAACTTTGTCAGCAACTTTAGTTTTATGTACATAATATATGTTGCGAATTTAAATTTTTTGGGAAAATCTCGACCCCAGCGCCACCTATCAGGTACAAAAAAAAGTTATGCAAATCGGAGAACCAAAGGAACATATGGTATGAATACGAAGTCGCTAGCATTAGTGGTTCAACAGTTATTACAGTACCAACATACGCACCAACGTTTTTATATATTAAGATTATAAAATTAAAATATTGTGTTAAAAAAACAGTTGCAAGATAACGTCAGAAACTATAAATATTCAAATATCGGTTAGGATTGAAAACATATTCTTTCACACCATATTCTATTTTTAATCTATATTTTTAATAGGCTAGGCGATTTCTTGTGACCGATGTTTTGTTCCACCGTTTTATCCCGATTTTGACCAAACGTATATTATTTGAAAGGTATTTCTTTGTAGCCGTTTTGCAGATTTACAGATTTTTAAAATTTTTCCTTTATTTTGAGTAAATTGCATTTGAAGCTGCTACTACCACATACATAAAATTATATATATGCTATCCCAATAAACATTTTTGTTTGCTATCAACTTGAGGTGCATTTGAGATCAAATACATTTCTCAAATCTCCAACGTTAATTCTCAAATGCACCTCAATAGTCCGATTATAGTCTTCTCAACTTAAAAGGCACATTTTTTATATGGCGATTTTCATAGTTATCAAATTGAGAAATTTGTGATTCTCAACTTGATAGCAAAGAAATATCTCCAATCGGTATCAAATGGAATGTACGGAATTGCCATATTCAAAAAATTATACTAATTTTAGAAATGAAAACAATGAACTTTTTTTAATGTTTCAATTTAATTTCATTATATATTTAACATTATTATGTACATATTTAACATTAAATGTACATATTATGTACATTTTTTAAAATCTAGAATTAAAAATAAATGAATTAATTATTTGTACATTTTTTGAATATTTATATTAAATATGTCATAAATAAGAATTTAAATTGAAAAATTCGACAAAAAGCAGAAATAATTAAAAATATATCAATTAATTATTCGTACTTTTTTGGCATTTTTTAATTTAATTTATTATTTATGACATATTTAAATAATATCTCAAACTTAACACAAATCGTATTCAAGTTGAAAAAATGTTTGGTCTCAAGTGGAGAAAAGTGTTGGATATCCAATTGAGAGTAAAAATGTTTCTCAAAGATTGGAAAAAATGTTAAGTCTCAACTTGATGTCAAGTTGAAAGCAAACAAGGAGAAAAATTGTTCAACCCAAGTTGAGAATTACATTTGACATCAATTTGAGAACTTAACTTTTCTCCAACATTGGAGAAATAATATTTCAATGCATACTGGGATGTGTGTTTTATTAAATTTGTTAATGTGTTTGTTAATGAGTTTGTTATCTTCATTCACAATAATAACAAACCACAAAAGTGTTAGTTTGTGAATTGGCTAAGTTGAAAAATAAAGCTGCCTAGAAATTGCACTCGAATTTCGAGCGCTGGAATCTGCTAGTTGTTTTAATCAACTCTGGTATAGAAGCTTAAAAGTTTTAATGGGTTTTTCATCACAAAAAAAAAATAATTTTTTTCATTTATCTATTTTTTTAAATTGTGTTTTTTTGCAACAAATTTGTTATCTTTCGATAGTGAGTGATTTCGCAATAAAAATATATCATTTTAGGAATTAACGCGAAATTATCAAAAACACTAAATTGGCAAATTTAGAATTTTATATGTTATATATGTTATATGTTAAACTTAATACCAAATTATTTCAGCAAATTCCGGGGTCTGATCCGGATTTTTGTTTATTTCAAGAGTTGGTCTATAAAGCTCTCTCACCATAGTAATTCGCGCTCCAACGAGGAAATATCGTTTTCGTCTTTTCTATTATTTCGGATAAAAGAAAATACGTTTCGGTGTTTGCTTTTTGGTCATCGTGGTTGCTGACATAACCTCTCGTTTAATTTAGTTTAAGTTTTTGTAAATTAAATAGCTCGCCCTAACTTCCATTGCGAAGGAAATGATTGTGTAGGGTGGCTATACGCATTAAATCGTGCTATTGGAGATGGTCTCAAAGTGCTGTGTTCATAAAATGCAAACAATTTTGATTATTATCCTCTTTGAGCCCATGGAGTGAAAATATTCAAAAAAGAGGAACAATGTGGAAATATTCTCACACTATGACCTGAAAGAAGAATTTTTTGCGATTTACGAGCGCTCGACTTTGAGACCTTTCGATTGATATATAAAATAAGATTACTCTTAACTTAGAATATATAAAAAATACACTTTTCGAAAAAAGTGCAAATAAAATGCGACATATTTTGTCAGAAAAGAAAACGGCATTAGTGTCTGCTTGTCTGCTTGTCGACAACATTTTGGATCGATTTTTAACCCCTTTCCCGTAACCCAATCGATCTGAAACTGTGCAGGCGGGCTCGTGGCGATGACAAATATGATCTAACAAATTTTTTTATTGAAGCCAAAACAATGGAAACTTTTAAATTTTTATACCACAGTTGATAAAAAAATTTACAAAGGGTTGCTTTTTATTATATTATTACCACAACGACCACAAAAACAATAAGTACAGCTATGACAACAATACAACATTTAGAATAACAACAAGAACAATACAGAAACATATATTTTTCCAATTCTTTTACTTCATCAGTGATTTCTCGGAACCTATTAAACCGATTTTCAAGAATATTCAAACAGAAATCTTCTCATGATAGTAGTCAATCATCACTAAAAACGAGCGCTCCAGTTACTCTGTTGAGGGCGTGATCGTGACAAGAACAACATGACAAATCATATTTTTTCAATACTTTTTTTACTACTTCATACAATTCTCGGGACCTAATCAACCGATTTGGACGATTTTAAATAGAAAACTTCTCAGGATGTTATTGAATCATTTATTTTATTTATTTATTTATTTTAATGATTTCCTGCACAACAAGACTAAGTTTTATAATTACAGTACAGGATTTTAGTAGTGTACAAACATGTTTAGCCAAATTAAATAGAATAAAATTGTAACTAATATATAAAAGTTAATATGAATAATATTATAACATAAGAATTTATAAAATTGTGACATTAATAAAATATAACATAGAATATTTAAAAAAATCATGTGAGTCCGATCACAGGGAAGATGTGTAAACATATCAAGGTTCAGAAAATACACACACGAAACACACAATGTTCTGTTCGAAAGCAGCCAACACATATCTTTATTTTCATATCAATTATGTGCGTTTCAAAATTTTCTACGGTACCCAACACAACCATGACTGTGTTCGTTTTAATATTTCGTTATTTACACGAACATTTTTGTATCACATACTTTTTGCTTCAATCACACATAAAGCACACATTTTTGAGTGTTGCTTTATTTGAAGTTGATGTTCTGGTACGTGTAGTGAAAAAAAACACAGAACATGTAAAATAAACAGGTTCGAGTTCAGTTATATTTTAAGTCGTGTTGTGGCTCGTGTAGTAAGAAACAACAGAACATGTACAGTAAACAGGTTCGAGTTCAGTTATATTTTAAGTCGTGTTTAAAATATAACTGAACTCGAACCTGTTTACTGTACATGTTCTGTTGTTTCTTACTACACGAGCCACAACACGACTTAAAATATAACTGAACTCGAACCTGTTTATTTTACATGTTCTGTGTTTTTTTTCACTACACGTACCAGAACCAAGGTTCAGAAAATACACACACGAAACACACAATGTTCTGTTCGAAAGCAGCCAACACATATCTTTATTTTCATATCAATTATGTGCGTTTCAAAATTTTCTACGGTACCCAACACAACCATGACTGTGTTCGTTTTAATATTTCGTTATTTACACGAACATTTTTGTATCACATACTTTTTGCTTCAATCACACATAAAGCACACATTTTTGAGTGTTGCTTTATTTGAAGTTGATGTTCTGGTACGTGTAGTGAAAAAAAACACAGAACATGTAAAATAAACAGGTTCGAGTTCAGTTATATTTTAAGTCGTGTTGTGGCTCGTGTAGTAAGAAACAACAGAACATGTACAGTAAACAGGTTCGAGTTCAGTTATATTTTAAGTCGTGTTTAAAATATAACTGAACTCGAACCTGTTTACTGTACATGTTCTGTTGTTTCTTACTACACGAGCCACAACACGACTTAAAATATAACTGAACTCGAACCTGTTTATTTTACATGTTCTGTGTTTTTTTTCACTACACGTACCAGAACATCAACTTCAAATAAAGCAACACTCAAAAATGTGTGCTTTATGTGTGATTGAAAAAAAAAGTACGTGATAGAAAAATGTTCGTGTAAATAACGAAATATTAAAACGAACACAGTCGTGGTTGTGTTGGGCACCGAAGAAAATTTAAAAACAAACATAATTGATATGAAAATAAAAATATGTGTGTGTTGGCCTAAGTTATGTTTGTTTACATATATGTACGAGTTTTTTATTCAGTGTGTGTTTTTTTCTGAACTCTGAAACATATAGTAATTAAAGATTTTTTATGTCATTTTTTAAAATCAAACAGAAAGCGTCATCTATGTATCACTTATAGCAAAAACTATTTCAGCTAATTCAAAAACCGTTTGCTGTAAAACGTTAAAAATATCCTAATATAAACGTATATAAGTGATACATAGATGACGCTTTTAAAAAAGTGGCATAAAAAAACAATTTTATATCATAATTTTTTCACCAATACAATCATAAGTCACACAGCGTTATCTGCTTCAGCTCACACCGATATGAGTTACGCTGTTTTTGTGATTGTATTGTGAAATAGAAATTTACCCCCCTGCGCGTATAGATGTTTACACATCAAAAAAAAAAAAAGTTTTAAATTGAAAATAATTAAAAATTACAAAAAAAAGAGAAATATGTATGTAAATGAAATTTTACATGTAAATGAAATTTTACCAGGAGTAGGAATAAATAATGATACAAAAAATTATATAAATAAAAGTTATTAAAAATTAGGACATAAAAAAATAATTATGATATAAATAACTATAAAAGAAAAACTACCAGGAGTATTTAACTGAAATAATTAAAAAGACTTTTTTTAAAACTCATTGCGTTGCTGTTTATTTGTTGGCTATGTTGAAGAGCATTCCAAAGACGAGTAGCATTTACGAAGAACTGCCATTCAGAAACGAGACATCGGAATTTGGGAATTATGACATTTTTGCCTCTTGACGGTCTAGCAAAGCGTATATTTTGAAAAAGGTACTTCGGTTTTTGAGAGTATATAATTTTTCGAAAAAATATTAAGGTTCTAATCTTTAACAAGTTTTCAAACGAAACTCCATAGAGAGTCTTCGAATAGGATGATACTTGATCTCGCTTTTTAAGTCCGTAAACATATCGTATAATATTATTATATAAAACTTCAAGTTTTTTCTTACTTATGGAGTCACAATAAGAAAACAATTCACAACCGTAAGTAAGACTAGGAATCAAATAAGCTTTCGCGAGTAGCATTCTTACTTTTAACGGCGTAAAGCACTGCACAGACCACAACGTTCTTAATTTGACATATATTTGCACAATCAGAGCATTGATATGATTTGACCAAGTTAAGTTATTGTTAAACACCATTCCCAAATTTTTTGCCGTTCGTATAATATCAATTTTCTCGTTTTTTATAATGATGTCATCTTGAATGATTGGATTTAACGTTTTTTTGTGAATTACGATACATTTGGATTTTTTTTTTTGGATTTAAACACAGGCCGTTTGCTGATGCCCAACAAGATATGTTGTTTAAATCATGATTGAGTTTATTAACGTTTTCTCTGATAGATTGAACTGGACTACTTAGATACAATTGTACATCGTCTGCATACATGTGAATCTTGCAGTGAGATAAATGCGTGAACTAGATGATGGTAAGATTAACTTCTTGGTGCTACTCGATCACTCCAAGGCTTTTGACACAGTTAACCATCAAAATTATGTACTAAGCTAAGGTCACATTTTAAATTTTCATCAACATCATCACAACTTGTATCATCTTACCTCACTGACCGCATTCAGTCGGTATGTTTAAACGGCATTGAGTCCAATCTCCGATACGTCAATTAAAGCAGTTACACAGCTGTGATTAGGTCGGAATCCTGACTGTCTGTCAGACATTAGGTGATTTTCATAAACGTGAACACTTATCTGGTGGTGTAAAATTTTTTCGAAAGCTTTTGAAAGAACACTTAAGAGAGATATTGGCCGGTACTCACTGTTTGATTTAGGGACTGGAATTAACTTCGCATGCTTCCATTTCGAAGGAAAACAGCTAGTTGTGATGATGGTATTAAATAAATGAGTAATATACGGCAATATAGATGGCAGAATTATTCTGATGAACTTAGGGTCAAGATTATCATATCCTATTGCATTGGATTTTATTTGAGAACAACTAGAGAAAACATCAAATTGATTGACACATGAAATTTCAAAATTGTCCTGGTCAAGCGTATCATTGTCATTATGAAGAGAATTTTCGCTTTGTGCCATATTGTCCGTCGCTACAAGAAGCGAAGTATTAGTAAATATGCAATAATTACATGTTATATTACTTCTTACATATATTGCAACACCACCTCCACCTCCAGTCAATCTATCGGATCTAAATATTTTATAACCCTATAAAGTTATAAGCCCATCCGGGGTTGACTTATCTAACCATGTCTCCGAGACGCATACAATATCAACATTCGAGTTCTCAAAGGTCCATCTGAATTCATCAATTTTAGGCTTTAAGCTCTGAGCATTTAAGAGACAAATTTGAACACCTTTTTTCTGTTTGGCAAGTATTTTCACCATGTTAATTGTTACGTCATTGGAATTCACTCTTAAATTGTTTCGATTATTCATTCAAATAAAATTTAAAATTAGAGTCACAATAAAAACCAATCCTAAACGCAACGCAATATATTTTAATATAAATAAAGTTGTTGATAGAATAACTAAAAAATATATAAATTAATATAAATTTGAGAAAATTAAAATTATAAAAATTAATAAAAATGAAAGAAGGAATTACAATAAAAGTTAAAAAGTTGGCATACAGAGGTAACAGGTTACGTAGAAACATTATTAGGTAAGACTTCGTTATTTTCATAGTATAGATTATCATTAGCATGAAAAAAATTATTCAGGGCATCAAGGTTTTCAATACAAAATGGTTTATCAGTACTCAAACGCTTGACATATACAAGTCCCCGAAATGAGTAGGCAGATTGCAGTAGTTTTTGTTTCTTCAGGGTAGATGCTTCTCTAAGAATTTTGTTATTCCCGTTAGTTAAATTTTCATGTATGAAAAAGTAAGGATTTTTATCATCTGGTTGGAACCCAAGCAACGTTAACAATACATTTTTGTGTTTCGTTTTATATTCATTTAATGCTTTTAGAACAAAATTTTTATCATACGGAGTCATTAGTCTAGCAATTATAACACCATCAGGGGAATTTTCAATGTTTTTGTTGTTTTTATTTTGCAATCGGTGGATATACTGCACTGGCGGAGTAGAAATTTTAAGAATCTTGCAAATGGTATCAAATAACAGATGTAAGTCTTCATCAACACCAAAAGGAACTCTATTAATACGCAAATCACATGCAACGATTGAATTTGAATGTTTTTGTATGCCAACAAGCACCCTAGCTACCCGATTGAAGCCGTCATCGTGATTTGCACAGACGGACAGACGGACATCACTATATCAACTCTGCTTGTTCTAAGGATCACAAATATATATATTTTATGGGTTCCAAAATTTTTTTTCTAATTATTACAAACGGAATGACAAACTTATATATACCCTCTGCACACTGGGGTGGAGGTTATAATAAAAATATTGTAGCAAATTCATTTAGTTTAAAATAAAAGTCTTCAAAATAGCTTAGGTTAGTTATTTCATATTTATTAGGTTTATATTGTGTGTATGTGTATGTGTATATACATAAATATTTGTTATATTTTTTGTAGATTTATTTCTATTTTTGTATAATTTGTAGTTTTTTTCTCCATTATTTATGTCCACAATTATATGATCATATTGTTGTCATGTATAAGTTACATATATAATTATTTTTTATATATAAGATTTTCTCCTTCGGCTTGTTTCGCTTTAATGTTTTTTTTTTTTTTTGTTGTATTTATATGCACAAAGATATATAATAATATATTTATATTTAATTGTATGTAATATTTTGTTAAACAAAATGTTTTGAAAAAATTTTATTTTTAAAGAAAATAATTAAATTATTTTTTTTAAATACCTGTTAACAATTTGTTTTCACCAATATTTTCTTAATTTGTTGGAATAATAAAAATCTTTTTAAGACTTCTTTTAACATAAAAAAAGAAATTAGGAAATTTTAACATAAAGAATTTATAATATTTACACATTTTTTAAACGTTTTATAAATGTTTACCTTTTATGTTTGTTCTAGTCTGAGTTTTAAACATTGCAGGATTTTCAATTTGTTTTCCTTTTGATGCGGTTTTAATTTTAGAAATTCTACTATTTAAGCTTCTCTTTTAAGTTTATTCGGTTTTTAACACCTGTTGATATTGTCTTTGAGCGTTTTATTTTTTTTTTCTTCTATACAATTTAAACAAGAATTTCTGAAAATTTTTCAAAATTTCGACCAAAAATTCACTTATTTTTTAATTTGTTGCTAATTAACAATCATTGTATCATTTTATTTTTTTATTTTTTAACAGTTTTAAGTAGAAAGATTTCTTTGTATCAACAAGTAGGCCTGATTTCAAATTCATTACTATTTCTATTCAAGTTTTCAATATTATAACAATTTTTCCTTTGTTCATTACAGTTACTTAGTAAACAAAAAATATGTTTAATTTTATTTAAAACCAATTAAAAAAAAATTATTAAAATGTTGTGATATATTTTTTTAAGTTTGAAAATAATTTAAAATATTTTCTTTTTCATATAAATGTAAGTATAAAGTTTTTTTTTTAGAAAAAAATTGAATCATTTTGGAAATTGACACAGATATTTTTTGTTTTGTTTCTTTTAATTTTCATTTGTAGTTTTTTTTTTTCAATATACATATATTTCAAATCACTTTTCTCTCTATATGTTTTTGTTATAAAAAAATAATTGAATTTGTTTTTCAGTATGATAATTATGATTTTACTCAATTTAATCTAAAATACATTTAAAAATGAAATGCCAAAAGTTTTACAAAGAAGGAGTTTTGTTTTTTGTTAAGATTATTATTTAATATTATTTTATAAATTTTTAATAAATATTTAATACACACTTAATTTTTGCTTTTAAATAGAAAAAAATTTATAAAAAATTTAGTTTTTTTGTTTTTGAATAATTTTACTAAAAAAATTTACAAGTTCAGTTGGTATCTAGTCAATAGTTTTTTTTTTTTTATTTGTTTAGCTTTTTTGAAAAATAAATACATTCAAATAAGTGCTTAGGAGGAATAGTTTTAAGTTACATAAGTTTTTTGTATGTAAAATTCAAATTTGGCTTTATAAAGTTAGTTAAGTTCTTTTAGTTTTTTTTATTACTTTGGTAATAATATAAATGAAATGAGCAATATATAGACTCATATTTTATTTATAATTCTAAAATGAATGTTTTTGATTTTGTACAAGTGCTATGACAATTTATACATATACAGGACTTATGGGACAAAATAAATCAGACAAACAAATTGTATATATATAATTAAGGAAATAAATCACTTGACTTTGTAATATTCTTGATTTATTAAAATAAAATCTGCTTATTCATACACAAAATTTAAATAAATTAATTATTTTGTGATATACAAAATAATGGATACTCATTAAATTAAGTAACAATAATGGGTTTCAAGCTTTTGAGTAATCGGAATACCATATTTTAGTGTTCCACTCTTAACCGTTTTTACAGTCACCCCTTTAAACGAAAAATAGTGCTTTTGTGGTATTTTGCCACAAAATTTATTAAAAGTTAATTTGTCATTAAAAAAAAAGATTTTATAAAAAAATGCTTTTTTAATAAAAACGATTGTTTTTTAAATACTTAAAAAAATATTATTTTCTCCGAAAATTGAAAATGTCACCCTTTGTCGAAAAATAATAGTTTCCAAAAAGTATTTCTTTTAAAAAAATTACTCTTTTACAATTTAATTTTATGAAATCACTGCTTAATTTTTTTATAAAGTGAATAGGTTTAATAAAAAGAAATACATTTTTAATACTAATTTTTTTAAACACTTTAAAGACGACATTCTATAAAATGAACAAAATTCGCTTTTTAAAAAAGAAATTCCTTTTAAATAAGTAACATTACAAAAGAAAGTACTTTTTCCAAAAAGTGCCTTTTTCATATAATACATTTTTCAAAGAAAGTAAATTTTTTATTTACCTTTTTTTAATTTTACATGAAATTTTTTACTAAGAAACGTAAGCAACATAAAATATTGGTCTCTGATTGAGGTACTTATTTACATTATTCGATTATTTATTTAGTACATTTCCTTCACAAATATTTTGGATTAAATAGAAAATTAATCCATGAAACATTGATAAACTAAAATAATACTTAAGACATTGGTATTAAGTAAATTAAGTAAAATCGAGCTATGACTTCAAAAATAGCATAAGTGATGATGAAAATCGATAAAGATTATTTGCAGAATCTATAAAAATTTCATAAGACGTGCCTTTATGAATTTACAACAGCAGATATTTTATTTTAATAGTGCGTTTATATCTAAGCAAAGTCTAGTTTGTAGGACATTTCGAGCAAAATCTAGCTCATTTTTACTAGATTTCCCATACAAAACAAAATCTAGCTCGTTGCTAGATTTGTGCAAAATCTCACACAATATTGTCAAACTTGGGCACTACCAAATGATACTACTGTGTTGTTTAGATATTGTAGTAGAAAATTACAACGCAGTGACTGAAAAATTTACATTTAAAAACAAAAACAAAAGCAAACAAGTTGAAACGAAAGGAAATAAAATATTAATTATTAATAAAAATGACGAGTAAAATAAAAAAATATTTAGTAATTGAAAAGTTATAATTTTTATACTTATATGTGCCCATTCCCATCTGATATACAATAATTGTGCAAAATGCATTTGTTTTTGTTGTTCAAACAAAACATTTACCAAATGTTGATGTTTTTTCGCAAAATTTCTATTTCAGTTTGTGTTTTTTTAATTTTTGATGCATAATATAATTATAAAATCTGTTCCTTTTTAGAATTTTCCATATTTCCATTTTCCTATTGTTTTCTTTATTTTTGGTATTTCTAGTTTATATGTTTTATTTTAATCAGCTGTTTGTTGTTGTGGAAACAAAATCTCAAAAAATGTAAAAAAAAGTTAGATGTAAACGGTAGAGATTTTGAAAATAGATTTCAACTAAAATCTACTAGATTTTCCTGATATGTAAACGCACTATAAGACCGATCCATAATGACTCATATTTACATCTTGTAAAAATCGTATCTTCTAACAACTGTGCATTACCTTCAAACCAGAGTTGTATTTTTTTACCGATCACACAAAGAAAACAAAAAATTAAACTCGCGCAAAACAAAAAAGAATAAACGAGTAGGGGAAAGTTTAAAAATGTATAAACACAAAAAAATATGCATTGGCGTAGCGGGGGGGTAAGAAGGCGCATCATGCCCCAGGCGCTACTTACAAAGGGGCGCCAAATGGTCCGCAAAGCAAAAAATTGCTGGATAATTTTTATTTTTATTATAATTGATTTCTGGAAAATATATTTTAAATTTAGTGCCAGTGAAATATAATCTATAACATCAATAGGCTAGGCGATTTCTAGTGACTGATGTTTTGTTCTACCGTTTTATCCCAATTTTGACCAAACATATATTATTTGAAAGGTATTTCTTTTTCGCCGTTTTGTAGATTTAGAGATTTTTAAATTTTGTCTTTTCTTTTGAGAAAATTGCATTCAAAGTTGCTACTAACACACACATAAAATTATACAAAATGAGTTTGTTTTTTGTGTTTATTTGTGAATTGACTATAATTGATTGGCATAATTTTAGGGTCTTTATTTAATGAAAAAATAAAATTTCCCAGAATTTGCACTCGAATTTCGAGCGCTGGAATCTGCTAGTAAATGTTAATTCGTAAAGAAAAAGGGAAGAAAAGAATACTAATCGCCTAAATCAAACTTTAATAATACATATATTCATAATGGTACCTGGAACGTGAGAACACTCTCTGAAATTTCCAGACTCGAGCAAGTTCGAAAAGAAATGGTGTCTTACAGTCTCGACATTCTTGGCTTAAGTGAAGTTCGTTGGTTAAACAGTGGTTCTACACAACTGCCATCCGGTCACCGCTTTGTCTACTCCGGCAATACCACTTACTTGAAAAACGGCGTCGGTATTCTTTTATCACCAAAAGCCGGAGATGCACTCATAGAATATAGGGCAGTATCTGAACGTATAATCACTGCACGATTTAATTCTAAGTTTCGTAAAATCTCCATTGTACAATGTTATGCACCAACTGAGCCTGATGAGGATAGCTTTAAAGATGAGTTTTTTAGTCAGCTCGAATCCGTTACAAACTCTTTACCAGTTGGCGATATTAAAATATTTCTTGGTGATTTTAATGCCAAAGTAGGAATGGAACTAAATTCCCTCACAAGGACATCCATAAATATACTTGGGAATCGCCGACTGGCCAAACATTCAATCAAATTGATCACATCATGGTCAGCAAACTATTTTTGGGATCACTTCTTGACGTTAAAGCTAGACGAGGTACTGACATAGCTAGTGACCACCAACTTCTCGTTGCCACACTCCGGCTACGACCCGCGGCTGTAAATGGCACTGGTAGAAAAGCCGAAAGGTATAATACAGCGCGTCTTCAAGACCCCTCCACTTCAGTTGTCTATAATCAAACGCTTAGATCAAATTTAGCACGAAATGAACAATATTCATGGTCGGACGTAGCGAAGGCCTGCCAAGATTCGGCAAAGTCGGTTTTGGGCCTAAAGCAGGTAAAAATTAAGCCATGGATAAGCCCTGAAACATGGGATGAGATAGAAAACATGAAACATCTTCGAAACTCTCGTATCCGCGCCAAAACACCAACACTAAAATTACAGGCAAAGTTAGAATACCGTCAATCCGAACGCAAAGTAAATTATATGGTTCGTGCGGACCGCGAAAAATATTTTAACGACATTGCGGATCAGGCGGAAAAGGCCGCTAAACGGGAAACCTCCGTGGTGTTTACTCTGCTATTAAACAAATGAGCGGTAACAACATCAGAAGCACCGCTACGCTGAAAGCTAACGATGGTTCAGACTTAACCACAACTGACGATCAGCTCGAACGTTGACGTGAAATTTTCTTAACGCAGTCCTTGCCCGAAAACCAGACCGAAATTGCAACAAGTTCTACAAGGCGTAATCCGAAAAGGGATATCTCAACAGATCCGCCATCCCTTACGGAAGTTGCAACTGCATTAAATAAGATGAAAAATTCCAAATCACCCGGCCCCGACAACATTCCTGTAGAACTGTTAAAATATGGTGCTGACACGCTAGCAGATTTTCTCACTCCACTCGTCAGAAATGCGTGGCTTAGCAACAAAATTCCCGCAGATTGGAAAGAGGGAGTAGTCGTTACAATTCCCAAAAAAGGTGATTTAACGCATTGCAAAAACTGGCGTGGCATTACTGTCCTAAACGCAATTGGTAAAGTAATGTCCACTTTAATACTACAACGTATCTCGCCAGTAGTCGAACAAATTTTGCGAAGAGAACAATCTGGTTTTAGGCCTGGACGATGTTGTGTCGATCACGTAAGCACGTTGCGCATAGTAATAGAACAATCTGCAGAATACAACACGCATCTGTACTTGCTTTTTGTTGATTTTGAACGTGCTTTTGACACGATATCTCGAACATCTATGTGGTCTGCCCTAATAAACAAAGGTATTCCAGAAAAAATTGTCACCCTAATATGTGAACTCTACAAAGATGCATCAAGTAAGGTCCGTTTTAACGGAAAGGAAAGCCAACCTTTT
This sequence comes from Cordilura impudica, assembly GCA_963682025.1. Lineage (NCBI taxonomy): Eukaryota > Metazoa > Arthropoda > Insecta > Diptera > Scathophagidae > Cordilura > Cordilura impudica. The sequence goes on along the minus strand of OY821521.1, from coordinate 39,808,060 downwards.
TTAACTCTTACTGGTGTAAGGCAAGGTTGTGTCCTATCCCCCACATTATTTCTTTTACTATTAGATTGTGTAATGAAAGAAACCAATAGGGAGGCCCCTATGGGCATTCAATGGAACATGACAGAATTCCTGAATGATATAGACTATGCAGATGACATATGTTTAATGGCTCATCGCTTTGCGGATATTGAAGAAAAGATAAGAAGACTCTCCAAAAACGCTAAAAAAGTTGGATTGAGAATAAACTTCAAGAAGACTAAACTTATGCGCATTGGTACTCACGTAACAACTCCATTAACAGTAGATGACAATGTGATCGAAGATGTAAACAATTTTAACTACCTCGGTTGTAAAATAACCAAAAACGGTGAATCGGAATCTGACATTTATGATCGTCTTAATAAAGCACGTACCGCCTTCCTCAAGCTACATAAAGTCTGGCGCGCTAGGAACATTTCTAAAAAGACTAAATTACGAATATTCAACTGCAGCGTAAAATCAGTTTTACTGTACGGATGTACTACTTGGAGCTACACGAAGCTCACACTAAGGAAGATCCAAACATTTATAAATCGATGTCTAAGGCAAATATTAAACATCTTCTGGCCAAATTGGATATCAAATGAAGATCTTTGGCAGCAGGCAGATTGCTGTCCTATCGAACTCGATATACGAAGATGAAAATGGACTTGGATCGGTCATATTCTCAGAAGACCACAGAACGATATTGCTAGAGAAGCTCTTGATTGGAATTCTCAAGGTCAACGTCGACAAGGACGACCTCGCAACACATGGATACGATGCACAAGAAAAGAACTCGAATCAGCTCATTCAACATGGAATCAAATTAAACTACTTGCAAGAGACAGAAATAGTTGGAGAGAATTCATTAACGCCCTATGTTCTTCGTGAACATTATATTTAAGTATATACTTGTTATATGTATTAAGGTATATGCACTGCATTTAAATAAATAAAGGACATATATATGTATATATATATATATGGCACGTCATTTCTACTAACAGGGCTCATTTGACCTGTGTCTGTCAGCACTTCCTTATGGCAAATACGCTGTGTGGTTACATAAATTATGTGCTTTCTTGATTTGTCTGAAATGATTATTCGTAAAACTTGCACATTTAAAAACGAAGCCAGTTTAAATGCAGCAACAACATCAGCTCATCGTCTAATGCCAAAATCTTGGTTTTCTCGACGGTTATTATATTGATTATTATATTCACCAAAAAATAATGCAGCGTACTGCTTTTGTTGCTTACTGTTTATTACATCAAATTCCGCTACACAATCATCTTTCGTAACATCTGCTGGTTTTAATAAATGGAAAGAAAAGATAAATTGATTAGTCATGAAAGATGGCCAAATCACCGAAAATCACTTACGGCTTGGAAAGAAATGTAACAAGATTAATAAGTAGAACGGGAAGTGATGTATCATTAAAAGTGAACATTCAGTCCGAAAAAGAGCGGTGGTGAAATATATTGCAAAGTATACTAGCTTGCATGAGGTAAAAATCTTCGTCTACGTGGCTATATTGAAAAACTAGCACTTCAAGATGGTACAAATGTAAAAAACCTATTATCTTTACTTAAACTTGTAGCTCATCTTAAACATGCCACAGAAACTCCAAAAACTTTCTCATATATGTCACCGCAGATTCAAAATGAATTCATTCATTTTCTGGCATCTACAGTTCGAAATCAATAAATAAATGATGTCGAAGGAAATAAATATTATGGACTTTTATTTGATTCAACTCCTGATATCTCTCATTGAGAATAAATGTCCCAAGTCATTAGGTATGTAGATGCTTATTTTAAAGAATATCTTTTGGGTTTTATTGAAATACGATTTTAGAGAATTTAAATTCCGATGAAATTTCCATAAGATACTGCAGATCACAATGTTACGATAATGCTGATATGATGGCAGGTCACACATCTGGCGTTCAATAAAGAATAATGGAAAAAAAATCATAAAGCATTATTTGTTCATTGAATTTAGTAGGAGTTACTGCAGCTAAACAAGATCCAATCATTGTGACATGTTTTGAAATAATTGAAAACATATATCTCTTTTTTCACGTTCAACGTTACGATGGGAATTATTAAAAAATGCTGTCAAACGTGAATCTGAAACACGATGGATCACCAGAATACAAGAGGTAAGCGTTATAGTCAATGGGCTAGAATATATAGTAGAACTATTCTAAATATTAGCAGAGAACAATACCACTACAAGTGACACCATAAGTGAAGATACAATTCTGTTGCAAAATATACTAACTTTTAGGTTTCATAACTTTAACTTAAAATCTTAAGGAGGATTGATCGTGAGCAGCTCAGATTCCAAGATCCTGGAATGAATTTTAGAGAAGCGTTTCATGATCGTGAATCATAAGCGACTGAACTAGCCGAAATTCGAGACAAGCTCTGTGAAGAGGCAATAGAAAAAGGGAAGTCTCTTTGTGAAAAATGGGATATTGATACAACAATACGTGTGCGAAGACGCCGCAAAATACCCGGAGAATTGGCTAGAGATGTTGGTCTTTCCGCATAAAGTGAAATTTCTCGCGTTATGAAAAGCGATATTGATCGTCTCCAACAAGTAATATTACACGATTTACACGATTAAGTGACCTTAATTTCAAATTTGGATTTCTACTAGATGTTGAAAATTTAATAAACAAGGATAATGTTGATAACGACCTTGAAAAAAATTTTAAAAATTTGAATGTATTTTATAATACAGATTTCAATGGAATAGAACTCTTTATCGAAATATGTGACTGCAAAATGTTACTGCGCAGTAGAAGGGAAATTGGACCTAAAACTCCATTAGAATTTCTTAATTTTACAACATCGTATCAGAAGATGTTTTTCCAAACCTGTTAGTGGCACTTCATTGTGCCCCGGGCGCGAGTTAAGCTTGCTACGCCACTGAAAGTATATCCTAGTAATATTGTGTTTTAAACAGAGATCGTAACGTTTATAATGCAAATCGTTGCATTCGATATCGAGTAAAATCAATCGAAATTCCATATTTTGGTTTATTATTTAAAGAAGACGGATAATCGTCAGACCTTGTTTCACTTTTACTATTAACTATGGACCATAACTCGTTAGCCATGGCAGAATAAAATTACTCTTAGTATTTTATTTTGGAAAATAAAAAAATAATTTCGATAACGAATGCGACGATTCGACCCCAGTTGTTTTGTGACATAAAAAAAACAACATTCTAAAACAGTTATTTTTCAACGTAAAAAGAGAATTTTATTTTGCCGTCATAAAATAAAACTCATTTTAGGAGTTATATTTTTCCCGTCAGAAGATAAATCTCATTTTATGTAAATTGATACCCAATCCTTGCCGCTGGTGAGATCATTACAATTTGTAAGGCAGTGTTATCTAATCACCTTGCTGTTAAAAAACCCAACATCCCTTGCAGCTTTATATCTATAATATTAATAGGCAAGGCGATTTCTTGTGACCGATGCAAGTTTCACAGTTTTACCCCGATTTTGACAAAAAAAATTTCATTTGAAAGGTATTTCTTTTTAGCTGTTACCCAGATTTACAGATTTTCATCGTCTGGAATATTTTTTTGGAGTTATGATCGTTTAAAGCTGCTACTAACACATACATAAAATTATACAATGCTATGTGTGTGTTTATTAAATTTGTTAATATGTTTATGTTAATGTGCTGAATTTATTTTTTTCATTTAAAATGAGTTGAATATCCTAGAATTTGTACTCGAATTTTGAGGGCTGGAATCTGCTAGTATATATTAATGTGTGTTCGAACCCATCTTAAAGATGTGATCTCGTTCAGATTTTGCAGTTGGAGAAAAGTTTCATTTGTTTTTCTCTTTGCAGATAAATAATAATCAATGCGATAATCGACCATGGACAAGCAATGAAGCTTTATGATCTGGAAGTTTTCCCATTTTCGGCGGATGTCTGCGATACTTCTCATTCTCATACATCGCTTTTGGGGCAGTATTTGAACTTCCTAAATGTAGAAAGCGAAGAAAATGATAATGAGGATGAAAGAAAGCTTCCTATGATGTCTATCATTTTTCCCCAAGGCCCTTATCGATTGCTAAACTCTTTTTGAGTTTTGGGAGGCAAAAAAATTCAGAAAATTTGTAAAAAAAATTATGTTCGTTAAATTAAACATATATATTACTGCACACATTATATTAGATAGACTCTCACGTTATTCCGACGCATATATCCCTACACAACCAATGCCTCTGCACACCGCAACGTGTTATCTCTTAAGAGCTGTATGCAGCTTGCTAAGGAATCAAAAACTTCATATAAAAAAACGTTTCAGAAATGCTTAAGGAATTTTTCTGTCTAAAAATTTCTGTTGTCTGTTGTCTGCAGCTTTTTTTTTTTTTGCAACTAAAAAAGTATTGTTTTTACTACTTTTTTTTGACGTAAATTAAGTTAGGCAACCCAGGCTTCGAGCAGGAATATCAAATTTTTCGTTCTTTCTGAACGGAATTTTGACAGGAGAGGTAAGCATAAACAAAATGTAATAAGCTTAAAAAATTAGAAGTTCTTTTTCAGTTGCAAACTTGGTTGTTTTCAATTTCAATTTCACAATTCTTAATAATTGACGGAAAACAGCTGATTGCTACTGTTGCACTGAAAGGTACTTTTGTGCTTTTTTTTCTTTAAGAAATATATGAAAATTTTCTGCTAAGATTCCTTAACAAGCTGCATACATCTCTTTATCCTGAAATAATAGAAGCGATGAAAATGAAACAGACTCAATAAAAACGGAAACCAAAAAAATAAGAAAATAAACAAAATGAGTTTTGTTTTGGAGGTAAAAAATAGAACTCATCAAAAGAGTCTTATTTTATGACTGCGAACTAAAACATTGTTTTTTTTAGCGTTTTATCCGATCTTTTATTATTTTTTTTTTTTTTTTTTGTTGAAAAATAACTAACTGTGGAGTTGAGATCGTTTCTTTAAGACTAAAAGAGCACATCAATACGAATCTATTGGTATATGACAGTATACATAGATCTCCGTTGGCAATAACATGGATACTTTTTGAGGTCAAATTTTCTGAATAACTGATATTTACTGATATTTATCTCAGTAAAATTATTAAATTTTTTAAGATCAGTTAGAAAAGAGAAACTTAGGTAATTTCTGCCTAAGTATGCAGAAATAATTTTGTTATGATTTTTTGACAATTCAGATTTTATTGGCAATCATATGAGTATCGTAGAAATCGGCATTTAGAGCACATTCTCAGTGTGTTAACATACTGAGGATAAAGGAAAGATAATTTAAAAAAAAAATTAATTTGGCACTCAAGCTATTTTTGCGGTCATGGCTCGAATTGTTTGTTCACTGTTCACACCAATTCTATATTTAAAGAAAAAAATTCCAAAAAAAGCTAGAATACTGCTTATATTTGTATAAAAAATATTAATGACTTAAGTGTAATAATCCACACTTAAGTGCAATATAACTAAACCAAAAAAAAAAAAAAAAAAAATACATTTTGTCCTTAGGTGTACCAGCAATCTTGATTATAATATTCTTTATATACATATACAGTTTTTATAACACAAAATCTTCTGTTTTAGTTATGATTATGATGAAAGTGACTCATTAAAACTTTTTATTTCTGCCTGATAATGATTATTTTTTATATGAAGGCAAATATTTTTTTGTATTTACTTATATAAATAAAGCTTTACTTAAAGATGGAAAAATAGGCTCGGATAAATTGTTTGCTTTGTTTATATAAATCAGTATCAGTATTTGGAGAATGTTTATATTTTAATGAGTTTAAATAGTTTAGGTTTTATGTTTTTCATGTTTACTTATAAGTTAAGGAAGAAATTTGGAAAATTGTAACTTAAATCTAACAAAAAAAAAATATAAATATAAGATTTTTAAACAATAATATTATATGTTTTAACTTGTCTCCTTAGTTTTGTAGAAAATAACAATTAACCTCAAAAAGTGTTCAAAACAAACGAATTGATTTACAATCTAAGGAGATTTAATTTAGTTTCTTTGAATGTTTTTAAAGAATAGGGAATTTTATTACCTAAGACAAATATTTGTTTAGTGTTACTTTTGCAATTTTAAGAGTTTAACTCAAATGTTTCATATACCAAAGTGTTTCAGTTATCTCGTTGAGTATAGAGGTTGTCAGTTTGGTTATTAAAAAGTTTAAAATAGTTTAGTTTAATTTTTTGTATTTAAATTTAAAAAGAGAAAAAAAATTACTGTTTCTTTTTTGTTTTCTTAATCGCTTACTTCTTACTTTTCTTTTGTTTTTTATCATCGGAAGACGGTATTGCAGCTGATGGTGTCGAGGCTGCACTGTTTGCGATATTGTGTGATTTTTCAAACATCTTTTTAACTGTGGGCTGCTGGGCCGATACCTGAGTTATGGGATGATTGCCCAAAGCTGGTGTTACGGGAGTATCATCTAAGAATAATGGATTTTTAACTTCCATTTCGCCGGTCTAATACAATGAAAACAGAATAAAAATAAATAAGAAGAAAAAATTATACATCAAAACATTATAGACGTACCGGTGCTAAACCAGGACATTCATATACTGTGTAATCACCCTCCTCATTGTCATCATCACTTTCCACATATGACATTTCACAGTTTTCTTCATTATTTTGTCGATTTTCCATAGCAATAATTTGCTGTTTTTGATGTTGATAATGATACATTTGAGCACTTTGAGCCAATTTCCGATCTCCCGAAGGAGAAATATCTTTATTAGGTCCAGTTACACCATAAGCCGGATACTCTACATCAGCGGCAGCCTTGCTTTTATTGTGGAACCTAAAAATTCCAAACGTTAGAAAGTTTTTATATTTCTTTAAAGAACACCCCCCCCAAAAAAAAAACTTACGTGTACCAAGCTATTCCCAAAACGAATAAGCCCACAGTAGCTGCTGCACTAACGCCTGCTATTAGGGCTACCACATACATGCCCATTTCACCTTTCATTCCCAAATGTTCTCGCACCACCACTTGGCCCTCATTTATATCGGCCTGTTGAGTTTCTTCCTCCTTAGGATGTAATTTATCCAGCAATGACGTTATATCTTGACGAGCTGGAGCTACACCACCTTGTGAATATTTTACATTTACCGTATTTACACCAGCAGCAGCCGCTGCAGCAGCTGTTTGAGGTTTAATCCTATGGAAGTTAGTATTACCGCCAGTGGAAGGTGCCACACCAGCTTGAGCTGGTGACAAAACCATGGTTGACTCCACGGTTTCTTTAGCTTCCGCCTTGGGTTCCACCTTAGTTCCAAACATAACTTTTTCATCTTTAGGATTGTATTCCTCATAATCTTCTAATACCTGAGAATCCAAATCTTCTTCCTTTTCCACTTCCACACCCTCAACTTCCCCCACTTCATCCTCTTCTCTTATTTCATTATCTTCATTGTTATTTTCGGCATCACTGTCGTCATCCGTTCTATCATCCACCTCATAATATCGCGGATCCGAAGGTGGGACAGCGAAATTAATTCCACCTTCATTGCCAGCATCCAAATTATTGATTGTGGGATATTTATAACTGAAGACTCCATTTGAGTTATCGAATTGATCGTATGGTTGTAAATTGATATTATTGACGCTGTTGTCGGGTTGTTCTTTGAATTTTCTCATATATTCGTAGTCTTCATTCTCCGCAGCCATAGCGGCCAATTGTTGTTGACGATAACGTTCTCGTAAGCGTTCTTCTCGTTGACGTTGTCGCATTAGTTGCATATTTATCAATTCCAAATGTTGTTCAAATTGCTGTTGCAAACGTCTGCGGGCATTTTCTTCCATTAATTGCGTTAAAAAATCAGAATTGACTTCGTAGGAGGCCGGACCTTGTTGTAAAGGTCTACGGCGAAGACCTGAAATTAATTTAAAAGAAACATGTATAAATTATAATACATATGTATGCTGGCTTCATTGATATAATAGGCAATAAAATTCACCATAAAATTAAACGTGTATAGTTAAAAAAGAAAAATGGCAATCTTTTAAAAACAGTGGAATTGTCAAACCCATCGATGAAGATGATGAATGTAATTGAGGACATTTTGTAGAATGATATGCCTACATATGGGGTATCTGGAATCCCATAACCACCACCAAGAAGAGAATAATCTCTCCTTGGATGCAAGTGGAAAATAGGCCAACTCACAGGTATCAAAAATGACCACTGATTATAGGGGGAATAAGCAACCAATCAAATAACACTATCATGGAAGTTGTTTATTGAATTGATGCCAGTTGGTCTTCCTTGATCAACTACAAGAAAAAGGTAAGGGACTAACCCTTATTCAATTTTTCAAATGTACTATTGGTCTTCTTATACGGATATCATATGATGACTAATGGGTCGCAGGTCACACTGGTGTCATGGGTAGCAAATTGGCCGACGAAGATAAAAGAAATAATGCAGATTAATGGAAGTGTTCATTAGTATTAAGGACAAGTCCTCATAATTTGCAAACTGTGAAATAATGTGACACCCAGCTATCACTGATGTCATGGGAAAGAAATTTGCTGATGAGTATAATAGAAGTAACACAACAAACCACAACAGTTGAGGACAGGTGGTCATCATAAGGAGTGAGATCGAAAAAATCTTAACATACATAGAATGTTATAATAAGGAAACCATTGATCGTTGTTTTATTTTTTTTTTTTTTTTTAATTTAATTGAAATTGTATTAAAGCTTACAAAAAGAGTTAATTTTTAAAGTTCTAATCACTATTTATGTTCTAATCACTATTCCCAGATACCATTCCATTAGAAATTTTATAGTGGTTTCTTTCACTTTTTTGGAACAGGTAGTCCATCTCGGCTTAAAATCTTCAACATTTTGAGGCACCATTTTTGTGTTCTTCAACTCGCCTTTCACAAGAGCCCTATATCTCTGTACTGGCCTAAGCTCTGGACGGTACAAAAACCACGTTATTGTTCTTGTACCATCCGAGGGCTTTCTTACCGTAGTGACAGCGTGCCAAATCTGGCCATAAATATGTGAACATATTGTGTTGGCTAATGGAAGGAAGTAGTCTTCTTTCCGAACACTCTTCATTAAATATTTCGGTATTTATAGAGCCCGTTGTAACAAATGACTCGGTTCTTTCTTTGCAACTGCATATTGTTTGTCATACCAGAAACCTTTTTTTTTAGAAATTTCGTCTGATTTTGGAACTTAGACTTAAGTTCGACATTTACTCGAGTATTAGACCAATTTGACCCGGAATTTGCAAAAAAATCTGCCAGTCCATACGTTTCGTCGTCCATTGTGGAGCAGGAGTATTTTTTATGAAACATTTTATTTCAATTTCCGTGCTCTGTTTCCTGTCTGGAAGTTTTTGGATTTTATATGCTTTCAAACCTACTGTGGCTTTAGCTTTTAGCACCAATTAGTCCGGGTTGCTTTTCTACTGGATATGTTGTAAGCTCTTTTCAATATGCTTTTTAATTCATATGGACCTTTCTTCCCGAGCCATGTTTCCTATCAATGGTTAAATTCTCCTGATAGTTTCTAGTAACATTGGAAACAGTTTGGTTAAATTCTCCTGATAGTTTCTAGTAACATTGGAAACAGTTTGACCGACCTTACATTCGTTTGGCCAAATTTTTGTAGGTCCATCTTAGAATAGGGGTTTCGTTAAGCATAATAACTAACACATTTTTAAAAGATAACTTGATAAAAAAAAAATCAAATAATGCTTGCGAAAAAGTTAAGATTGATCTCACTCCTTATTTAACATGTATGATATCTTTAATCCTAAAATCGATGCCAAGTAGAGCTTTAAACAAACAAAATTGGCAAGTGATATGACTACCAAGTCACACTGACGATATTGGGAACACAATCGCTGATGAATGTAAGAGGAATGAGGAATCTCCATCCCGAATGTCTGAGGCGTTACTGCTTCAGACCTAGATAATTGCAGAGTAGATGCTATGGCTCTTTTTGCGATGTTAACAATTAAGTTTCAGTTGAATAGATATAGACCACGAATTGATTGGTTTATTGGTCAATGTGACCTGGAATAGTGTTACCAAAGGAATTCGAAACGAGCCATAGACCATTCGTCTATTGTACGTTTTTCACCCTACCTGCTACTCTTATAAAATTTTTGTCAATGAAATAGACATTTGTAAATGTTTGAGGCGTTGTTAAATGGATAAATACACCAGATCCTGGTGCAAACTTATTAAATCCAAAAGTTGTTAAAATAAAAAATACTAAACCTAAAATACACAGTCGCAGAAACGCTTGATGTGTTTGAGACAAAAGTGCCCAAAATTAACAAATAGGACTTAGGGTGTTCCATATAGCGACATGTCTATAATGCTCTATTATCGTAATACGTTTTATGTGAGAGGTGCGAACAGTTGTATGGTAAAACTAAGTGCGTCCAAGTCGTATTTTTGGAACAAAACTCATCACCATATTCTTTCCCCACACAACATTAGGAAAAACAATCAAGCAGTTAGAAAGGAGCTTAAAGTATCGCGTCGAACCGTGGACTATATTGTGAGAAAATTCAAATTGGCGCAAAGTAACAACAAAACGTGACGATCATGCACTAACGACAAATAAACGAAATCGTTGGCAATCAGCTCCAGAAATAGTCGTCCACATAAACAGCAGCCGAACGAATGCAGCAAGTGTGACTATAATACAACGAGGCCTTATAGCGGCAAACTTAAATGGCAGAATCGCCATAAAAAACATCATATTCGCCCACAAATTAAAAGAAAAACATTACAATGGGGTAAAAAATATAAAAACTAGGATTCCAATGATAGGTGCCAGGTCCTTTGGTCCAATGAATCTAAGTTTGAAGTGTTCGGCTCCAAGAGGCTAGGTTTTGCTGGGGAACATGCGTCGGATGCATCCTAGTGCCAACAGTCAAACAAGGCGGAGGTTCCGTAATGGTTTGGGGTTGCTTTGCTGGCGAAAATGTTGGCGAGTTATGCAGAATCGAAGGAATGCTCGATGAAACCCAGTACATAACTATCCTGGATTAAGAATTGGGTGTTGAAAATTTATATTTCAGCAAGATAATGACTTGAAATAATAATTTGTAAGCAAATCCTCAATCGTATAGAGTTTCTGTGGGATGAATTGGACAGGTAGATTCGAGCTATCTGTCCTACAACTAACAGCAGACCTGTGGAATAAACTGCAGGAAGCATGGAACCAGGGTCCAAATCACCGCATTCGTTATCGAAATTTTTGATCGAAATTATTTTTTTATTTTCCAAAATAAAATACTAGGAATAATTTTACTTTGTCACAGTTATGGAATTATGGCCCCATAGTTAAGAGTAAAAATAAAACGAGGGCTGATGTTTGTCCACCTTCTGAAAATAATAAACCAAAATATAAAATTTTGATTGATTTCGCTCGATATCGATCCAGTAAAATCAATCACTCCGAAAACTTTGCAAAAATTTATTCAAAGGATACCAAATGTCGTGAAATTATACGAAATGGAGGTGGTGCCCTGATGAATTTAAAATTTAAGAATACAGTGTAATTTCAAAAAAATATTTAGCAAAGGTAAATAATTAAGAATATATGTTTTAAATTTAAAGCAGTGTAAATCTTTTGAAAAGAGTTTAAAAAAAGGGTAAAAAAATAAAACAATTTCAGTTTATGATCCCGGGATTAGGGATTTCTCGTTTGGCGACCCTAATTGCACCAGACTATAATGCTTTTAAATGGAATTAAACCATTATTCAGCAATGTCTTCAAAATTTAAAAAAAAATTGTATAATTATTACCTAAAAACTTATGAATTTTTAACGTCATTACCACAAAAATATCTATTTTAATAGCTAAAAAAAACAATTTCAAGACAATTATAACGAAATTTTAAAAATACAAAAACCTTAAAGAAATATTTAACAAACTCCTTTTATGGATTTACGTGTTGAAGGATAATTATACTAAAGTCCATAACAAAAAAAGTACATAAAAATATGGTTAGAACTATTTTTGTAATTTCTATTTTTAGCCAAAGAATTTATAGAAGAAATGTAAAAAATATAGAAATGATACAATTCGAATAACATTTGAATATTGGTTTCTACAAGCATATAATTGTTTTTTGTTTTCCCTTTGTAATTTTATATGATAAACGAAAAGTTCAATCTAAATATATTTACGTGCATGTATTCATGCTAGTATGAGTTTTTCTTTCTTTCGTTATAAGGGCTTTAACAGACAGTAATATATATTGTTATATATATATAGAGATTTTTATATATGATATAGGTTTTGTGACGTAAACAAAATGAAATGAAAACACGTAAAGCTTCACAACTGGATTCGCCAACCACCATTATCATATAAGGGAGAAGAGGTTTTGTTTGTTGAGTAGCCTACTACCACTACAATTCAATGCAATATGCATATGTGTTTGTTAACGGTGTTGCCAGATAGATACAATGTTCAAATGGATCATACTTTTGTAACAAAATACCTTTGTATAGTGGCCCATCCAATTTTCATATTAAATTTGTCAGTTGTTTATATGGATATCAGTAGACTTGCATTTATCATACGATTATTTTGATGTTTTAGGGAGTAATATAGCCGCTCTACGATGTTGGGAACGGTCCAATCGTAGCTATTAAAAATATATATCCATAAATAGTTGATTGGATTCCGTTAGTTGCTTTTGCTTTCCCTCATCGAAATATTTTTGAAATATTTGAAATATTTTTTTTGCTAATTTATTTATGTAATGTTGGAATAGTGGTCGAACTTAACGAGTCGGAGTTCGGTAAGAGAAAATATAACCGAGGACATTGAGTGGAAGGCATTTGGGTGTTTAGTGGTATCGCAAGAACACCTGAAAGAAAAATTTTTTTGGAGGTAGTCGTTAGGAGGGACGCTAAAGCTTTACACGAAAACATAATGAGAGGTGTAACTGATGGGTGAGGGGCGCATCGAGACATCAATAACGTCAACTTTTATAATTATGAAGTGGTAAATCACTCTGCCGGATTTGTCAGAGACGATCGCGGAAACACAATGACAATTGATTAAAAAGAAAGTTTCCATTAGGTGCAGAATCCTGAATATATATCGCCAGTTCCTTTTGAGTTTATAAGGCGTCGAATAAATGGTGCTAACATGGGGGGTGCTTTTTGGAACCGTTTTCTTAAATTATTTTTTGATGTGTAAACATCTATACGCGCTGGGGGTAAATTTATATTTCACAATACAATCACAAAAACAGCGTAACAGGTGAGCTCACATGTTGCGCTGTGAGACGTAAGTTAAAATCGGTGTGACTTATGATTGTATTGGTGAAAAGATTATGATATGTAATAAACAGTTTGAAAATGAAAAATAAAAAATGAAAAATAAAAATGAAAAACTAATAATAAAACATGAAAAATAAAAAATTAAAAGTGAAATCGAAAAACGAAAAATGAAAAATAAAAAATTAAAAACGAAAAATGAAAAATAAAAAATTAAAAATTAAAAATAAAAAATTAAAAATCAAAAATGAAAAATGAAAAATAAAAAATGTAAAATAAAAAATGAAAAACGAAAAATGAAAAATAAAAAATGAAAAATGAAAAATGAAAAATAAAAAATGAAAAATAAAAAATGAAAAATGAAAAAGAAAAAATTAAAAATGAAAAATAAAAAATGAAAAACGAAAAATCAAAAATCAAAAATGAAAAAGAAAAAATGAAAAATAAAAAATGAAAAATAAAAAATAAAAAATGAGAAATGAAAAATAAAAAATGAAAAACGAAAAATAAAAAATGAAAAATAAAAAATTAAAAATAAAAAATGAGAAATGAAAAATAAAAAATGAAAAACGAAAAATAAAAAATGAAAAATGAAAAATGAAAAATGAAAAATAAAAAATGAAAAATAAAAATTGAAAAATAAAAAATGAAAAATAAAAAACAAAAAATGAAAAACGAAAAATGAAAAATAAAAAATAAAAATAAAAAAGAAAAATAAAAAATGAAAAATAAAAAATGTAAAAAGAACAAGTAAGAAAATTATAGTCGGTCTAGACCGACTATACGATACCCTATACCATGCCCTATCTCTGAGGCCCAACTAACTGGACATAGAAAATAAGCAAAAACCAAATTTGAGTCTAATTTTTATTAAGTTTTTTGGCTGCAGACATGAAAAAGTTCATATCGGATGCTAGATCTATATGGGGACTAGGTCCAAAAATGGACCGATCCTGATCATGTTTGGTAAAGTCTCTTGTATTTTGCAAAAATATATACAAACAAAATCTAAGAAGAATCAGTGCAATATTTTTGTTTTTTAATAGATTTAAGTGAAGATCGGGAAGCAGCTCTATATGGGGCCAAAGGGATCATTTTTGGACTACACATTAATGGACGTAATGAACGCATAAAAAACCCAATTTGAGTAAGATCTATATGACAATTTGGATCTTATGGCAATTTATGTCGATTTCATAAGGGTAATTTGTATGGGGGCTAGGTCTGAACATGGACCGATTATCACCAATTTCAATAGCGTTTATCCCATGGCCGATAAGAGCTTATATACCGAATTTCATCAAAATATATTCATATTTGCGACCTGCAGTTTGATTACAAGCTTTACATGGACACACAGACGGACGGACGGACGGACGGACGGACATTGTTAAATCAACTCAGAAAGTGATTTTGATTCGATCGGTACAATTGAAGATGGGTCTAGGTCAAATATTTTTGGGTGTTACAAACAGCAGCACAAAGTCATTATACCCAAACCACATAGTGGTATAGGGTATAAAAATGAAAAAATTAAAATAAAAAATGGAAAATAAAAAATTAAAAATAAAAAACTAAAAATTAAAATTAACCGGTCAAAATAATAAATAATAATAAATATTTTTATATTAGCAGAGCTCCTGCAGTTGATTGCTATAGTGATACATAGATCACACTTTCTGTTTGATTTTAAAAAAGTGCCATAAAAATTTCTTTAATTACTAGATGTTTACGCATCTCCCCTGTGATCGGACTCACATGTTTTTTTTTTTTTTTGTATTGGTTTATTTATAATTTTGTACGTTTTTGTAATTTTTCATGTCCGATTTATTGATATGCGTATATATATCTATATTGTTATAAAGTCATAAAGTCATATTTATTGATCAAAACATTACCTTATAAGGGGTGGAAGAGAACAACTGGAAAAGCACCCTTAAAGTTTTATATATTAAAATAAAAGTAAAATTGGGATCTTAATATATAAATAAAAATATTTTTTTTTAATAATTCATCATTTAGGTTAAACACTTTTTAGTTCTTTTTTTGTGATTAAAAAATATGGGGCACGATTTAGACCTTTCGCCTAGGGCGCCACAAAAGCTCGGGTCGGCGCTGCGCCAGTCACAGGGTCTGCAAAGTATAACAAATGAGTAATGGTCCTGTATTCCACTATTGTTCGATCGATGTTAAGATAACCTCGCCACAAATCAGAATACACCCCGGAACCGTTTAAACGACATTTTATATTATTGATAATGGTAATGGTAAGTCATTCCATTCCTATTCGTTACAGCACACGTATATCCTTTATATGTATATAACCTTTAACTATAATCAACGCAAAAGAATAACTTCTTCAAGTCGCAATTCCCATGGAAAAATTATAGGTACCTGAAATTAATAAATGAGAGGTAGTTGAATTTGAAATGTTGAACCGATCCATATCATCTTCTTCTAATGATGATTTGAATGTCGAAGCGTATTTAGATAGATTGGAACGATTAAAAGCAAAACGAAGATGTTCAAGTTTACAAAAAGAAAATAAACCAGTAGACATTGAAAAATCAAAATTTAAAGAAGAGTTTTAAAAACTATTTAACGGAATAGAAAAATATGATCGTTCATCAAATTGAATGTGGAAGAAGCAATCACTGTTTATCAAGAACTTATTCGTGATGCTGTTAGAATTATGCACTCGAACTTCGATTGCTGGGCTCTGCTAGTCTTCATAAATATACATATATACCAACAACTACTAGTCAAACGATAATATATATTGTGTAAACCCCCTTAGTCCCCTTTTCCACAGCAAATTTTACATAAATTTTTGTTTCGAAACCCTTTAGTTTGTAGGCAAGAAGGTGAAGGGAAGAGAAATGGAATATTTCTGTACGGAGTTTGCCGAGCTCGCAAATTGTTCTTTCCTCTTTTCGTTGAAAGAAAATTTTTGACATTTTTGCTTTGCTTCACATTCGTTGCAGTCAGCTTAAACTTTATAAGCATTTAGTGTGAATATAAAAATTTTAAAAATGGAACCAAAACATTTCCTTAACTAAATAGTTTATTTTTACCAGCTTGGTCCATTATATAAAAAAATTGTTGACGTTTCTTCTTATTCCTATTCTTCAAACCAAAAGTTTCGAAACAAAAATTTGTCTGTAGAAACGTTAACGAAATTCTTAAATGAAATTCTATAAAAGTTTCGAAATAAAAATTTGCCTGTGGAAAAGGGGAATTATATAGAAAAATGAAGCGTCGGAGTCGGTAACTTTGATCACCGACTTCCGCATGCTGGAAGACCTCGTGCAGTTCGAAATGATGTGAACATTGATCGGGTGCTAGCAAGTATTGAGGAAAGGAAAAGTCAGAATACTTTCCATATGAGATTCAATTAGCACGAGTTAAAACCAAATCATGCCTAAATACGCATGCAATATAGTCACCCTTTTCAAGAATCGTGCTCAATGGTTACGTTAATTAACAAAATTGAGGAATATCTAATCCCGTTTTCTTTTCTGATAAAAAAATGTCGCATTTTATTTGCACTTTTTTCGAAAATTGTATTTTTTATATATTCTGCATTAAGAGCAACCTTATTTTATACATCAATCGAAAGGCTTCAAAGTCGAGCCCTCGTGAATCTCAAAAAATTCCAGCCATTGACTTCTTTTAGGTCATAATGCGAGAATATTTACCCATTCTTCCCATTTTTTGAGTATTTTCACCCCATGACATCAAAAAGGTTAACAACCAACATTTTTTGCATTTTATGAACACAACACTTTGAGAAATCCAAAAATTTCCAGTTTTTTAATCAGAATTTTATTGTGCACCAAATCAAATGCTATGGACGAATCAAAAAATACTCCAACTACTCCTTTATACCCAGAATCTAGTCCGTTACAAATGTAATCAACCTCGTTAATAACAGCTTCATACTGCCGTACTGCCGATGAAATAACATCTTATTATATTCCAAATAGTTTGTAATTTGCTCAAATAAAAGTTTTTCAAATCGAAATCAGAGAGATTGTTCTATAATTTTATTAATACCTAGATTTTTTTTGAATGGGAATAATTTTGTGTAATTTTAAGACCGAATATGTTTGCAATAATCTCCAACAACATTTCTTTACGCACCACCAACACTTTGGAGTAATTTTGTCGCATCCAGGACTTTTTTTTTCTAAGTTTTCCAAAATTTGTTCAGTTTTTATCTTTCCTATTTTTCTAGGCTAAAATGACTAGTAGCTGGAACTAATCTACGAAACAAATTAATGTCATCCTCAGAATCATGTTAAAAATATTTGCTTTGTCCGCATCTGACGTAACAGACATATTATCATTTGGTATTAACTCAATTGATGATTTTGGGCCTTTTCCAAGTTGTTTATTCAGAAAATCCCACGTTTTTCTGGAGTAACCATTGCAATTTCGTATATCGTGCTCATAATAAGTATTCATTAGTTGTTTATTACAAATATTAGTAATTTTGCTTATCCTCCTAAGATGTTCCGAAATATTCTTATTTTTCCTTCTGGATTTCAACAACTTGTGATTATAGCTTATTAAAGTTAATAACGGTTCAGACTTCCATGGACTACCTTGTGTCGAATATTTATTTTGTTAGGGGTTTTACTTGTACCTTGAAGAGTCGCTAACGAAAGAGTATCGATTGAGCTCCTGAACTAATGAGACATAAGTTGTTATCAAGATAAGAACCAAACTTATCATTATCTAAGTGGTATCTCTTTTCAACAACAGCTTTCCGGTTATTAAAGTTCATTTTGATCTCACAAAACAAAAAATTATGATCCGTTATGGTATTCTGAATGGAATTAATCAAACAAGATGTTGTTAAATTTACAAAAATACAATATATACAAGATTAAGAGGCTATTCTCGTTATTAGTTTATGACAGGAGATTAAATTATATTCAGAAAATAAATCTAGAAAAGATTGAATGCGAGTGTCTGCGCATATTAGATCAATATTAAAATCTCCAACAAAAATACTTGGAAAATTATTTATATCCGAGAGCAAATCTTCTATTTTTATTAAAAAGGTTTCGAATAAACATTTTTGCGACCTGTAGAGCGAGGTAATCACCAAGCTTTTGTTGTTTACTTTAACATCTAATATTGATATCGATACAGGGACCAAAAAATGTTCACTTCGAGTAGCTAACAGACTGTATATTAATTGTTGAGTAATATGAACAGAAGTACCGCCATAATTATCATTTCTGTAACAGTGGACAACGTCAAATCCATCAATTGAATATAAATTTGTAGAATTTTTAGATGCAAAGAATCGTGTGGAATAATTTCAGAAAGGATCATTGGACCAAATTGTTTTCGAAACCGACGAACAAGTTGCGGTTAATGTGAATGGCATTCAATACCGGGCAATGTTTGAAAAATTTTTAAGGCCAGATGCCAATCCAGAATTGTGGTTCACACAGCTCGTCCAACTATGGCTCTTCTGTGCGAAATTTTTGAGGATCAAATAATATCGTGTTTTCCCCCGCGTTGCCCCGATTTAACGGCTCCCGATTTTCTTCTTCGGGGTACCTAAAAGTTAAGGTGTATGTCAATAAACCAAGGACCATCCAACAGCTTAAGGCCAATATCCGAGAAGTGAGGACGCTGGGTCCTGAAATTCTAAAAAAATTATGGGGTATGCGCCCCAATGGGTACCATTTGAAAGATATTATCTTCAAAATGGGAACAGACATATTTCCAAACTATAATCAAAATATTTAAAAATGCCAACGTGAAATAAAATCGGATAGAAAAAAGTTATTCAATTAATAAATCATAACGTTACTTATACGCCACCCGATATATGTATAATGAATTACCAGACTACGACCTAATACTTTTCTTGCACGTTCCTCGCTAAAATTATTGAATTGAAATACGACAGCTAAATAGTTTTTTTTAATTCTCGAACATAGTTTTTCAGCTATAAATCTATATGCTTAAACTTTTTCCAATCTTTTGGCGCTTATTTTAGGACAGAAGGTTAGAAATTGTTCCGAATTCCGGGATTTTTTAGAGTAAATCCCTTTTCGGTAAATTATATCCTGGATCTGTCAATAAACATTAACAACCGATATTTTTCTCAAATTTAAAGAATTTCAGAAGCTATAGGTTAAAGTCAATAGTATTTGACATATGCTATAAGAATTTACATACTCGAAGTAGTAATCTTATCGTTACGCTAATGCTACCCGGATTGAAGACAATAGTATTAAAGGTAACGAAAGAGCATGTCAAAATGCTAAACTTGCTGCTATTGGAAATTGTAATTTTGTAAGATTAAAAAAAAATTTGTCCTTACCATCTATGTGAGGACTCTTCCGACTCCAGCACCTCAATTTTGTTGATCTTATATGACCTTTGAGATATCTGCAAATATACATACACACATACGAGTATCTAACCGCTTTAATATTAACCAATTTTTTCTTAAAATCTAATAATTATTGCCCCTTTCCCGGAATTTGGGCTGATATTTGTAACTACCAAAAATATTTGACCTAGATACCGATACCGATCGACTCTGAATCACACTTTGAGTTGATTTAGCGATGTCTGTCTGTGTGTCCATGTAAACCTTGTAATCAAACTGGAGGATGCAAATATGGATATGTTTTAATGAAATTAAGAATATAAGCTTTTATCGACCATATGATGAACGCTATAAAAATTGGTAAAAAATCGGAACATGTTCAGACCTAGCCTCTATACAAAGAGCCCCTATCAGACCGACTAAAATTGTCGTAAGATCGAGATTATCATATATATTATCATATCGATAAAATTTGGTGTATGTGTGTCTATTATAATCACTATAATCACTGGTCCAAAAATAAACCCTGTAGGACCATTTTTGATGTGTAAACATCTATACGCGCAAGGGGGTAAATTTCTATTTCACAATACAATCACAAAAACAGCGTAACATATGAGCGTAAGAAAAAATGGTGGAAAAATTATGATATGTAATAACGTGTTTGAAAATGAAAAATGAAAAATAAAAAATTAAAAATGAAAAATAAAAAATGAAAATGAAACAGGAAAAGGGAAAACGAAAAATGAAAAATAAAAAAGGAAAAATGAAAAATAAAAAATTAAAATTGAAAAATAAAAAATAAAAAATGAAAAATAAAAAATGAAAAACGAAAAATTAAAAATGAAAAATGAAAAATAGAAAATGAAAAATAAAAAATGAAAATGAAAAAGAAAAATGACAAAAATTAAAAATAAGAAATGAAAAATGAAAATGAAAAATAAAATCGAAAAATTTAAAATTAACCGGTTGAAATAATAAATAATAATAATTATTTTTATATTAGCAGAGCCCCTACAGTTGACTGCTATAAGCGATACATAGACAACGCTTACTGTTTGATTTTATAAAAGTGACATAAAAATTCTTTAATTACTAGATGTTTGCACATCTCACATGATTTTTTTTAGCCATAGCCTCCATATAGAGCTAATTTCCGATCTGCACTTAAATTTATCAAAAATCATAAATATTGTATAGAGATTTTTCGAATTTGGTCCCCATATAAAAATCACATCAGATATGAACTTTTTCATATCTGCACGCCACAAATTATTAGCAATAGCACTAAAATTTGGTTTATGCTTATTTTTTATGTCCAGTTATTGTCTCAGCAAAGGACCATCTCTCGAAACGCATGATATAGTGTATTGTATTGTCGGTTTAGACCGACTTTAATATTCTTACTTTTAAAAAATAGAAAATGAGAAATAAAAAATGAAAAAGAAAAAGAAAAAATGAATAATAAAAAATTAAAAAAGAAACGAAAAATTTAAAATTAACCGGTTGAAATAATAAATAATAGTAATTATTTTTATATTAGCGGAGCCCCCCTAAAGTTGATTGCTATAAGTGATACATAGATGATGCTTTCTGTTTGATTTTATAAAAGTGGCATAAAAAATCTTTAATTACTAGATGTTTGCACATCTCCCCTGTGATCGGTCTCACATGATTTTTTTTAGTCATAGCCTCCATATAGAGCTGATTCCCGATCTGCACTTAAATTTATCAAAAATCATAAATATTGTATAGAGATTTTTCGAATTTGGTCCCCATTATAAGAATAACATCAGAAATTAACTTTTCATATCTGCACGCCATAAATTATTAGCAATAGCACTAAAATTTGGTTTATGATTATTTTTTATGTCCAGTTATTGTCTCGGCAAAGGATCAGCTCTCGAAACGCATGGTATAGGTATTGTATAGTCGGTTTAGACCGACTTTAATATTCTTACTTGTTTAAATTGTCATAATGTAATTACAGCGTTGTTTGTATTATTTTCGACATTTTATTACCCAAAAGAAATAAAGATGATAAATTTTGTAAGTCTGGCATCTCTTAAAAAATATATATTAAAAAAATTCTACCTCACAGCAGTTTTACTGTACCTTAAGTGTATCCATAAAGTCTTTTTTGTCTTTTTTCCCCGATTGAAATTGAAAACAGTTAAAAGCGGAAGTCGTCTAAATGTCGACAACAAGTCGTTCTTTTTGTTATTGTTAGTTAACATTATAACTTCGTTAAAGATTTTTCACTAGGGTAGTTATGAAAGAAGCGAACGTTAAAAAAAACACAGATACACATGTGTGCAAATGTTTAAACTAAAATTTCTTTGAGGCTAAAATCTAAAAGAATAGAATGGTGAGAGGTGGAAACCATAATATGAATGGAAAATAAAATGGATTGCTGCAGCCTTAACAAAGAGAATGAGAACTTATTTAGGGAATATACTCGATACATTTACTTTTTCATTTTTTTTTTTTTTTTTTTGATGCATACATATGGAAAAAAGGTTAAATTTAGAGTGAACGAATATGGGTAGGGGTGTAACTATTAATGGAATTTAGTGCATTGTTTTTAGTTTTTAATGTGAATTTTGAAAAAACAACAAAATTTTAGGTTTATTTTTAACTTACCTGGATAAATTGACATTTCGCATTGACCCAGAATGCTAAACATTACAATAATGGCCACAAGTGTTTTCAAATATATACCGCCCACCGTGGCTGCTAACATATTGTTGGTATTCTCGATAAACATTTTTTTTTTTTTTTGTATTTAAATAAAAGTTTTACTGTTAATGCACTGAAATTTGTTAATACTTTTAATTTGTGTCAATATTTTAATTTATTTTAATGAATTTTCCTTGTATTCGAATGTGCCATATGGCCGGTCATTGTATTGCAGCTTCAATGCCTTTAACCTTTAGAGTTTAATCTTGTAGATGTTTTAAAATTATTGATTTTTTTAGTTCATTTGAACGTAAGGGTTGTTAATTTTTTTTTTTTTTTTTTTTTTTTTTTTTGGTATTTTAACACAAGTTCGTTTTTTTTTTAAATTTAAATAAAATATTTTAATTGATTCGTTTGATGTGTCTGGCCCAAATAATTTGTATTTTTCTTCTAATTTCTATATCCAATGCCTAGTTGGCAAATTTTCTTTTATGGTGGTTTCTTTTTTTATCAACTGTAATATTTAATGAGCTTTTTTTTTTAAAGACGAGAGTTATAATGCTTACTTATAGTTCGTTTCGATACGTTTTCGTTCAATGTTCCCGCTGTACTGTTTTTTGCATTAAAACAATTTTCAAACCATGGCTCGCGTTTGTGACGCAAAATGTTATAACACCTCCGCATTCTGTTATTATGGTAAGCAATATCCATTCGATCCCCTAAACTGTAACTGTAATCCATATAGCTTTGTTGTTTTCGCAACGCATGCGTAATTCTAAAGCTTTGTAGCACAATTAAAAGTTTTTTTCATGTTTGTGGGGTTGTGTGTACAACACTGGCGCAACAATTTGCCAAAAGAAATAAACGAAAGAAAATACAAAGAAAACGTCGTATACCAAAAAACAATAATAACAAAGTTTCATTCCGAACTATTTTCTCTATGTACATATGTGCTTTTGTATGCACTGTTTTATTTTTAGAAGTTTTGGGTGTATTGGGATAGGACACATAATTTTCATCAATGAATTTCGTTATTTAGTTAATACGCATATGCGCATTATTTATATTATACCCGGGAAAATTTCAATGAAAATTTTTTCGTTCATATAAAAATCTAAAAAAAAAACTTTCAAATTTATGTCTGCATATTAAATTTTTGGTTTGTTAAGTGAGCTTGAAAGATAGTGATCTTTTATTACCCCCTCATTTCATGTCTGACCATAGCGTAGAATAGTTAAAAGTAAAACTTTATCTAACATATGTTTGGTATGGAAATGTAAACATAAACTATAAAGGTCATCGTGTATTATTATAAAGTTAATCATGGGTTATGTTATATGTCCATTTAAAAGGAATTTACGCTTCAACGAATAAACAGTGTTTTCGTCGTGTCATATCTTCCGAGTAAAAGAAAACACGTTGCGGTTTTTATTTTTTGAGCCTCGTGATTACTGTTTGGCATGTTAGTTGTGTTATGTAAGCAAGTGCATGCTTTCTGCAGTAATTTACATTTCAACGAATAAATGTCATTTTCCTCGCTTCTATTATTTCCGGATGAGGGATAACACGTTGCAATGGTTATTTTTTTAATCTCGTGGTTGCTGGTCAGTATGCAGTCAGGTTATATACCTAAGTGCATGCTTTCTGATTATATTACATAACCATTCTGTTTGATAGTTTTAAGTATTGAAATCAAATGGCTCTCAGTAACCTCACTTGCGAAGGCATAGGTTGTTTAGGGATCCATACGCCGTAATAACCTGGCATTACGTCTAGCTGGAGCTAGCGCCACTCTAATAATATGCCGTAAAAAAATAAAGAGAGATATGCAAAAGTTGACAATGAACAAAAATTAACCTTTAACTGTGGAGGTGGTGGTAAATAAAAAGAAAGGGTTGTGAAATAAAGTGCCTGCTATGTTGAAATTAATAGCAGTATTCACTCTTGGTGTTAAATTTACAACCCTGTTATATATACAACGATTTTATATTACAAAGCGTGAACGTCTTTTCTGTGTATATTGTATTGTGTATTGTAAATTAATGAATCAGCTGATTTTTGTTTTGTTTTCCATCAATTTGAAAACTAAAAAATATCAAAAAGCATTTGAAGATTAGAAAAATGCCGAAAATGCTAAATTTACCTATCGGTCCATCTTTATTATTAATTTATTTATTATTTTGATCCATTTTTTTATTATTTATTTTGATAGTGACCACAAAATGAACAATAAAATTAAACAATTGTTTTGGCAGCTCAACGATCAGCTGTTTTAGTCTTGTAAATGTTTAGTCTTGTTAATGTACTATACCTTTTACCCTTGTACTTTAACCACAGCGTAGTAAATTTTCATTTCATACATTTTGTTGTTGCGGTGTTGTAAATAATAGTACTTTTACTATATCTACAACATTTACAAGGCTTACAAGGGTACTTTACTACCAAGAGTGAAAACCCTTAATATAACAAAAATTTTAAATTTGTTATTTTTTACATTTATTTTTTACATATCAGCAGTGTCAGTTTTGTGATACAATCCTTAAAGAACAATATTTTTTTCTTGAGCGTCCTTGGACAAGGATCATATATTATATATGATTGGTTATATATATATGATCCTTGGTTATATACCAAATAGGAGGACAAAAACTATCAACTTTTGGTTTGAAAAACTTTGTTTCGCTTTGAACTTTCTTTCACATTGGAATTGGTAGTTTCCATTTCAATTTCTTCAAAATTTGAAAACGATTGCTGTTATTTCCTTTATTAACATTGGAAGCATCAAAATCTTATAAATCTAATTGAATTGTATGATCACATTTTCTTCTTTTACCGCTAACGTTAATAAACCCTTGAAGATTTTTTTGTTAAATTATCTTCATCAAACTCCATTGAAGATACAGACAAGGGACGTAGAATGGATTTTCTTCATTATATTTTTCTGTTGAAATTTCTTTTGATTGAAACCGGCATGTTGAAGCAACCGTAGCTGTATTGCCCATAGATTTTCGTGTTGTAGCAACCCATCGTCCGTACGTCCATACATCTGTCTATCTATGAGTCTGTGTATACGTTGTAATCAAACTATAGCTTGCAAATGAGTATATTTTCGAAATTTCGAATATAAGCTTTTGTTGGTCATATCATGAATAGTATTGCAATTGGTGAAGATAGGTCTATCGCCATACAAATATCCCCTATGAAATCAACTTAAATTGCCCGAAAATCCAAATTATCATATATGTACATAAGTCAGGAAAATTTTTTTCATATGTGTTTATTATACCCCTTAATTGGTACTCCAAAAATTACCCAAAAGGACAATTTTTAGTCATGGTCCCCATGTAAAACTGCATCCCCGACCTTCTCTTAAATCTATCAAAAAATAAAAATATTGCACAATTTTTTATCATATTTGGTTTTTGCGAAAAATTAGTAACTCTGCTAAATATGCATATGATTGGTCAATTTATCGACCTAGTCTTCATAAAAGAATAGCATGTAGCATGCGAGTAACAAATTCATAAAAGCGTCACTCACATTTAGTTTATACTTACTTTATATATCCAATTAGTTAGCCCTAAGCCCCTTGCTCTAAACAGATGGTCTATTGTATCGCTTAGATGACGCGACTATAATTTTCTTTTTATCTTAAAAAAAATAGTTTTTATATCATAATTGCTTTTTGTAAATGCCAATAGGTTTTATCGTGAAGTGTTGAAGACGAGCTATAATTAAAATTAATTATTTATACTCGCTACAGCACTGTGCGAGGAAATAAATAAAGGCCTAGTTAGCCACACGTTGTTAAAATGTAACTGTACCGTAAATGTAACGTTGACATTTAGTGCAGTTATAGAACGTAAAAAACGAACCATCATGTTGCTGTGTAAAATTAACCAAACTTTATCAGCTGTTCACAAATGTCACGTACAAACCTAACAAAAAATCTACTTTCAACAGATTGGGACGTTCCGGTTACGTGACAGTTGAGTTCGGAACTACTCTAAATGCTTTTCATGTAACAGAAAAAAAAAAAACTGCTGACACGGTTGGTTACGGTTACGTGTGGCTAACTAGGCCTTAACTCATTGAAATAGGAGTTTGGACGACCATAATATCTGTGGTCACAAGCATTAACCGCCTAAGTCGAAAATCATGCTTTCGAGAAAAATAACTTTTTATATACAATGACTTCCAAAACTGTTCATAAAAAATAGAATTTAGAATTTCTTTCAACAAAAGTTGTTTATAAAAACAATTTATTTTTAAATTAAATTCAGTACATACTGTCTTAAAAATAAGTTATAAAAAACTAAATTAAAAATATTGTTTACTTAAAGTATAAGTATTTTAGTATTTAATATGACCACCTTTAGCTTTGATGACAAGCTGGAGCCTGTTTGGCATACTATTTATTAAATTCCGTAAAATTTACCTATCTATTTTGAACCATTCCTCATTCGCCACTGCGCAAAGCTCCTCTAGATTTTTCGGAACGGAACTTCTCGTTAGAATTTTCTTTTCTAAAATATTCCATAAATTTTCTATTGGACTGAGATCCGGGGATTGTGGGGGCCAAGTCACTTAATGTATAAAAAGGGTGTCACCTGGTTCATAACCAAAAACTTCGAGGATAGTCAGGTAGAATCTCTTAAAATTTCAATATAATGTTTTGCCTTCATTATTTGCCAAGGATTCCTAACTTTTCGCCTTCAAAGCAACCCTAGATCATTAGGGAACCTCCTCCAAATTTCATTGTCTCTTGAATATTGCGCGATGTGATACATACTTTTGTATCATACCATGACCAAACCCTGTCATCAGAGCCTAATCGATTTATTTTAGATTCGTCGAACCATGTTACTAGGTTCCACTGCACAACCGTCCAATCCACATGTTGTTTTGCGAATTTAAAACGAGTGACCCGACGCTTTCTTTGAGGCATCTACGAATTGTCTGATTGGACACATCAATTTGTAGTTTCCCTTAGTTCTTTATAGGCATCTGTACGGTTCTCAACGGCTCCTGACAGTACAAGACGTCTCACCTTTATCTTTGTATGTGAATTGAGTTTGGGTTGCCGTCCACCTTTATTCTTTTTTACGGCACCGATATTTTTCCGGAGCTTTGAAACAAGCCTAATGACACACCATATTTTCTTCAAATTTCACGCACAGACTTAAAATGTCGTTTTCTATGACTTTTTCAATTTGAGTTGGGATAACTTTAGGCATAATTATTTCGGATAAACGATTGATATATATATTTCAACTTAAAAAGATATATCTGTGGTCACAAGCATTAACCGCCTAAGTCGAAAATCATGCTTTCGAGAAAAATAACTTTTTATATATGTAAATGTAATGAGGCTTCATTACGACTTAGGTCAGTATATTTTTATTAATATCTTTTTAAAAAATAGTGTTAGAGAAAAGGGGATTTCACGTAAATATAAAGCGTTTTTAGTAGAACATGATAGCATACTTAACCCAAATCGTCGAATATCAATGCTTTTGAGAAAAATAACTTTTAATATAAATGTACGACTTAGGTCAGCATGTTTTCATTAATAACTTTTTAATAGGCAGTGATAGAGAAATGGAGATTTCACGTAAATATAAAGCGCTTTTAGTCGAATATGATAGCATACATAAATCAAATTATTCTTTAGTCGACTTAGGTGGTTATCGCTTGTGACCACAATTATATTCCAAATATTTTACAATAAAATATGATTAATTTTAAATTGTTTTGATGTTACATATTTAATGCAACTACACTGAATCACGAAAAAAAAACTTAAATGACTTGTTAGTTACACAAGTGTTTACAAAAATTTTAAGATAACGGTATAAATAACGGAACAAATGGTGACGCTGAACATATGTTACTAGTACACCAACAAACATAAAAAACTAATATAAACTAATGTACCATTCATTGAGCACTTTAAAATTATTGTAATACAAAATACACATGAAAGTTTTCTTGCTGAAAGTCTTGAGTTTACTGGTGAGACGGGAGAGAAGAATGACAGGGGGTACATATTTTCATGTACTCTGAAATTCTCTTTTGTTTCTTGCTTCGTAATTTTCAAAGTGAATTCATTTTACGTTTTCATTAATTTTTATGTTCATTTGTGTTAAGAAAGATAATAAATTGAAATAAAGTTAATTTTGATTAAATAAAATTATAAAATAAATAGATAAAATGATAAAGTAAACATGAACAAATCTTGAATTTCAATACAAAAATTTCAGTGTGTAGACACGGATGAAAGATTAAAAGAGAATTTCAAATAGTTTCAGAAAGAAAAAATACATGTGTAAACCGGGACTAAGTATATTTTATTTAATAAATTTTTAAAAGACACTGTTAGATAAATGGGGATTTCACGTAAATATAAAGCGTTGTTAGTAGAATACATATGTATGTAACTCAAATCGTTCTAAAGTCGACTTGTGACCACACATATTCTGTAATAATTAATAATTATAAGAAGAAACCTGCCAACCAGAAAATGTGATGACAACTTTTTGTCAACATATTGTCATCAAAATGGTGTATACATTTTGTTAACGAAATTTTATCAACAAATTGTCGACAATATTTGTTTAAAAAATGCGATTGCTGCCCTAAACGACATATTGCAATGCGGGGTGACAAAAGGATCACAATATTTTGACAAAAATATGTGATTTATTTTACTGACAATTTTTGTTGGCAATTTGTCGACAATTTGTCACATATCATAAGATAATTTTTTTTAAGTGAATAAGACAGTCTTTATTTTTTTAAATATATAATTCGTTATTCTAGAATAAAATTGTTTTTTTTTAAGTGAATAAGACTGTTTTTATTTTTTTTTAATGTATAAATCGTTATTCAAGAATAAGATTATTTATTTTTAGTCAAGATATTTTTATTTAATTTTTTAATGTATAATTTATTTTTTTAGTCAAGAAGACTGTAATATTTATTTTAATACATAAATCGTTAAATCTATAATTATATTAATTTTTTTCAATAATAAAAGAAATTGCCTTTAAAAAAATTCATGTGAGTCCGATCGCAGGGGAGATGTGTAAACATCTAGTAATAAAAGATTTTTTTATAGAACTTTCTTATATCAAACAGAAAGCGTGTCACTTGTAGCAATCAACTGCAGGGGCTCTGTTAATATAAAAATAGTTATTATTATTTATTATTATTATTTTCGTTTTTCATTTAAATTTTTTTTTTTTTAATTTTTTATTTTTCATTTTTTATTTTTAATTTTTCATTTTTTAATTTTTCATTTTTTATTTTTCATTTTTAAATTTTTTTTTTCATTTTTCATTTTCCAATTTTTATTTTTCTTTTTTCATTTTTTATTTTTCAATTTTCATTTTTTATTTTTCATTTTTTATATTAAATTTTTTATTTTTCATTATTCATTTTTAATTTTAGTTTTTAATTTTTCATTTCTTATTTTTCACGTTCCATTTTTTATTTTTCATTTTTCATTTTTTATTTTTCATTTTTATCCTTAATTTTTCATTTTTACTTCTTCATTTTTCAATTTTCGTTTTTCATTTTTCATTTTTCATTTTTCATTTTTTATTTTTCATTTTTTATTTCTAATTTTTTAATTTTCATTTTTCATTTTTAATTTTCGTTTTTTATGTTTCATTTTTTATTTTTCATTTTTCATTATTCATTTTTAATTTTTCGTTTTTCAGTTTTCATTTTTTATTTTTCATGTTTCTTTTTTTATTTTTGATTTTTTATTTTTCATTTTTCATTTTTTATTTTTCATTTTTAATATTTTATTTTTAATTTTTTTTTCATTTTTTATTTTTCATTTTTAATTTTCAAGAATAAGATTATTTTTTTTTAGTCGATATTTTTTTTTTTAATTTTTTATTTTTAATTTTTTATTTTTAATTTTTCATTTTTTAATTTTAATTTTTCATTTTTTATTTTTCATTTTTAAATTTTTTTTTTTCATTTTTCATTTTCCAATTTTTATTTTTCTTTTTTAATTTTTTATTTTTCAATTTTCATTTTTTATTTTTCATTTTTTATATTTAATTTTTTATTTTTCATTATTCATTTTTAATTTTAGTTTTTAATTTTTCATTTCTTATTTTTCACGTTCCATTTTTTATTTTTCATTTTTTATTTTTAATTTTTTAGTTTTAATTTCTTATTACTCAATTTTTATTTTTCATTTTTCCTTTTTATTTTTTTTTTTTTAATTTTTTTGTTTTCCATTTTTCATTTTTTATTTTTCATTTTTATCCTTAATTTTTCATTTTTACTTCTTCATTTTTCATTTTTCGTTTTTCATTTTTCAATTTTCGTTTTTCATTTTTTATTTTTCATTTTTCATTTTTTATTTTTAATTTTTTATTTTTCATTTTTTAATTTTCATTTATCATTTTTAATTTTCCGTTTTTATTTTTCGTTTTTTTATGTTTCATTTTTTATTTTTCATTATTCATTTTTAATTTTTCGTTTTTCAGTTTTCATTTTTTATTTTTCAGTTTTCATTTTTTTTTCATGTTTCTTTTTTTATTTTTCATTTTTTATTTTTAATTTTTTATTTTTCATTTTTCATTTTTCATTTTTTATTTTTCATTTTTAATTTTTTATTTTTAATTTTTTTTTTTTCATTTTTTATTTTTCATTTTTAATTTTCAAACAGGTTATCATAATATCAGAATTTTTTCACCAATACAATCACATTTTGTCTTACGACTCATTTGTTACGCTCACATGTTACGCTTACATGTTACGCTGTTTTTGAAATTTACCCCCCTGCGCGTATAGATGTTTACACATCAAAAATTGTTTTAATTTTGATTTGGATAATTTTTTCATAAATTTACTGACAAATTTGTTGACAAAATGTTGACAAATTTGTTGAGAAAATATTGACAAATTTGTTGATAAAATGTTAACAAATTTATTGACAAAATGTTAACAAATTTGTTGACAAAATGTTAACAAATTTGTTGACAAAATGTTAACAAATTTGTTGACAAAATCGTCGACAAAATGTATATAAAAATGTTAACAAAACGTGTTAACTCTGCCGACCTTTTTTCAACAAAAATTGTCACAAATAAATGTCGACCATCCACATCTTTTTGTCAACATTTTGTCAACGTTTTTTGACAGTTTGGCTGGCCGGGAATGTTCGTCTGTTTGTAAAAATCACAATTACGGCTGCAATAAGACAGTTTAGCTTTTTCCCGTAAACACTGAATAAGACAAAAAAAAAAGTATTAACTTACCGTTAACACATTACAGGGCATCTCATGTAATGTAGAAACTAATATTTGACTATGATATCGCCCTGTCTTTTTCACTTTCATTCCTTCCATCATTCTAATTACTTTGTTATTGTTTATTGCAAAAAAAAAAATACTAACTGGTGATTAATACAAAGAAAATTTACAAAGAAAACAACTTTTTATAATAAAAATATACTAAAATGGCTGCATTAAAAGGTAAAATTTCCACAAAATATAAACAAACCTAAATCAAGTAAACTAATATTTAATTTCTTTTATTAATAAACTAAAAACAAAAATGGAAAAAATCCACATCATAGCGTGAGTTGATAAACACTGGCATTTAAGAACTTTAATAATTTGTTTAATGTTATTATTTTTAACGTTTACTTGCAGTTTATTAATTTCTGCATTTATGACATGCCTGGGCATGACCTTCCTGATTTTGGCTTGTGCCGTGCCTCAACCAAAAATTTTCTATCCATTTTTTGTACTCTTATTTTACGTGTTATCTATATTGCCGATGCTGATTGCCAAAAGAATTAATCCTGGTTCAGAGACAAATCCTAAAACAGAATTTGCATTATTCCTGACAGCCGGCATGGTGTTAAGTGCTTTTGCTTTACCTATTGTATTGGCTCATAGTGGAGTGGTATGTTGAATGTTATATCCGTGGCTCCTCTATTGCTTCTTTATTACGTCACATTTATTTGGTACATATTTCCTACTTTCTAGATTTCTTGGATGGCTTGTTCACTAACATTGGTTAGTAATATCATCAATTATGTTACTATATTCGGTTATGCCATGAGAGAAAACGAATTTGATGCTCCGTATGGTGGCATGTTTTAAGTAGTGAGTTATTGTTGGAATTCCATGATGAAATAGAAAGCCAGGAGTCATCTAAGTAGTAGATCAGTGGTAATAAACACAACCGACATAGAAACATCAAGTAGAAACGAGTATTACTCAAAAAAGTATAATATTTGATACATTATAAAATATACAAATACTGAGTTTTATATATTAATAAGCATCAATCTGACGAAAAAACAAACACACTTAAATTCTTAATCTCATAGGTGGTAAAATACAATAAAATAATATTAACAAACATTAAATAACTCACGAAATGATTGTTTTTATTGTCGTAATATGCATCAATCTGACGAGTAAACACTATTATACATTTTTTTACAAGCACGTAGGGTTAAACCGTATTTTTCGCTAGGTAGTGTGAATTTAGAGTGTTCTCTGATTCTTAAAAAATCTGGGGGGTTATGTAATTCGATTCGAATGCAAAAATTTACGAATTCGTACAAATTCTATTTTGTAGTACGTTTTCGTACTATTATTTCCATTTCGAAAGGAAATTCCTTTCGAAAATATTTTCGTTTCGGACCGAATTACATAATAACCCCCAGGGGTCGAACCGTCACATTGGTTATCGAAATTTTTCGATCGAAATTATTTCTTTATTTTCCAAAATAAAATACTAAGTGTAATTTTACTCTGTCACAGCTAACGAATTATCTTCCATAGTTAATAGTAAAAGTGAAACGAGGTCTAACGATTGTCCGTCTTCTTCAAATAATAAACCAAAATATGGAATTTCGATTGATTTTACTCGATATCGAATGCGACGATTTGCCCCCTGTCTAAGAATCAGAGGATCTGCTGCTTTATTTGTAATTTGACGTCGTCATTAAAAATTTACATTTTTTATTGCATTCTTACGTTTATTGTTGCCGAATTCTTCAAGTATCAATATCAATTGTTTTTTTTTTAAACTTCAATTGCCTTACTTTATTGGTTATATTTCCCAGAAGGAATATTAACTTTTGTGCAAAGATTTATAATTTTCTTTATTTAAATATTTTATTCATATATTATAATAATATATTATATAATTTATTATTATTATATTATTATAATATATAAAACGGTTATAATTTAAAATATATAACTCCTATGATTGAAAAAAAACACTGTGGTGTGAATGCAATATTGTATGAATGCAGTCCTGTTTATAACATATATAATCTGTGTATAACACATACAAACCAGTATAG
This sequence comes from Cordilura impudica, assembly GCA_963682025.1. NCBI lineage: Eukaryota > Metazoa > Arthropoda > Insecta > Diptera > Scathophagidae > Cordilura > Cordilura impudica. The sequence continues at coordinate 39,774,320 of OY821521.1, read as the reverse complement.
AATATAAATACAACTTTACAACTAGTATACTAGGGTCGCTGTAAGACTGCGTTCACACAAGGCAATTTTTGTTGCGCAACTTTTTTTCAATTCTCTTTTAAAGTTGCCTTAATGTTCACACAGAGATATTTATTGCCGCAACTTTTCGTTTTCTTTTGCTTTCAAATTCGCACATTTTTGATAGTTCACTTCATTAGCTTGGGTAAAAAGAATTTATTTTTGGTCCAAAGTGAAAAATCTATTTGTGTGAAAAAATGGAAGTCAAAGAAAAAATTAAACAAAATAAATAATAAAATAAATGAAATAATAATAATAATTTTTCACAGCGAAGCAAAGAATAAAAAGAAATGTCAAATAATAAGCTGCAGCTAACTTCGTGTTTATAATTACGAATTGCACAACAAAACGAGTTGCCAAGAACAAGCAACTCCGTAGTCGGGGGTCACACAAGGCAATTTTTATTGTGCAACTTTTTGGCAATTCTCTTTTGAAATTGCTTTTATGTCCACACACGACAATTTCTTCGGCAATTTTACTGTTTTGTTTTGTTTTTATTTTCTTATAATTTGACATTTGTGCTTAGTCGTAAAGAACAATAATAAAATTAAATACATACATACATAAATTAATTTAATTGGTTTTGTTGAAAAATGAATTCAAAAGAAAAAAATTAAGTCCCGATTCCATTTAAAGGCCATTTTAATAAAGTAAACAATAATTACGAATTATTCACACCAAGAAGCGAAACACCGAATGAAAAGAATTGTCAAATATTCAACAAAAAAAAAGCGAATGAGAGAATTGCTTGAAATAGCCGAGAACCGGCAATTATTTTTCCCTTTTTATTCCCCTCACCGCAAACATCTACAAACTCAAGAATTGCGCAACAAAAATTGCCTTGTGTGAACCTAGACGTACCAACTAACACTCTTCTTTCCCCTCTATCCAACAAAATCAAGAACTGCGCAACAAAAGTTGCCTTGTGTGAACTCGGGCTTATAATAAGCGACTAGCTTGCTACTAGCGACGCTAGTTATACTACAAGTGTCAACTTGACACTTGTGTGCAAACAAAAATTGTTTGTTCAAAATATGAAATATTATTTTTAATAGAGGGAAAAATTTACAACAAATAAGTGCAAAAAGGTTTAAGTGAAAACTTTTAATGAAATAAAAAAAAATTGTTAAATATAAAAGTAGAAATTGCTTAAAACACAAATAACTAAAGTGAATAATAAAAAGCATTAGAGGAAAAAATATGTGAAAAAGTGAAGATAAAACAAGCAAAATATGGATTTATACTACAAAATTAAGGCCGTTACGTTAAGAATATTAGAATTGATTTAAGCTCTTTTCGTCCTACCTCATCACCAATATTTTGTTTATTATATTTATTACACTTGGTGGCTTTCCTTTTTATGCTTTGCGTTGCGTGGTGTATACAAGAATTGATCGAACAAGTGCAACACGTACGTGTTTGTATAGTTTATTTTCCTTACGTTGGAAAATACGAAAATATTAGCAATATTAGAATTAAAGCCATGGATAATGATTTAGAAACAAGTATCGGCGAGGAAAAACATTCTCTTTCCGATATAGAGTATGTGCCCGAGGTTGGTGGCAAAATTAGAAAGACTCCTTTCCAATTAAAGGCACAAAATAGTGGGTAAGTGTTGAATTCAATTTGAACTAGATCTTTTTAATGTATTTTTTTTTTTTTTATTTAGAAATATTTTAACTGTTCATCATACAATTAAGGAAAATGGTAAAATGTTACGCATTGTTTTGTGTGTTTGCTGTTTTGATTTACGCGGTTCTCAAATGGTGACCATAGACAGAAGGTAAATTTGTGTTTTGAGATTTTATATGGCCATTGTTTTTCAAAAATTTATTTGTTATTTACTAGGGGGACAATTTTCGTTTTTGATTTCAACAGTAAACGTTTCTGGCGGCATAGTGAAGTATTTCCAAAAACCAGTGTTGTTGTTGCTTCTCGAAAGAATCAAAATCAATATGTAGTTGGTTCCAAAGACGGTTTGTTGGTGCTATTAGATGTAGGTAAGTACAGATAGTGAATAAGTGTTTTGAACAATGTCGCTAGAATATTTCAAAAAAAAAAAAAAAAACGCTAACGAAATTAAATTTTCCAGAAACAGCAAATTACATGCTACAGTTAAATAAGTTCTTTTATTATTCCAAATATCTATTATTATATCAAAAAAATTTCGTTTGTGAAATTTTCTGAAATACGTTTAAATAATTTTAAACTACAAATGGAATTATTTGTAATGCATATGGCCAATTTTGAAGTTCAAATGGAAATTTCTGATAAAGGAATATTGTGAAAACCTTTAAGGAATTTTGAAATACATTTAAAATATTTTGATACAAGTTTTACAATTTTGAAATACATATCGAAATTTGAAAGTGGAAGGGAAGGAAATTAGAATATGTTTGGGGAATTAAAAAACGCTATTTGTTTTTGTTAGGTATTTTCGACTTTATATATGGTCATTGGTAATCTTACTGTCAGCAAGTTCAGTTTTTTTAAGACTTCTTCAGAACAAATCGATAAAGGGAAACAAATTTCATTCGATACTTGTGAACTAGTGATTAAATTTCAAAAAGGCAGAGAATTGTTACATGAAATCGGTGCCATAGTCAACAGAAGCCAAGCTGCTGTGGAAAAAATGGTTAATAAATATCCAGAGTTTGGATAATTCGAAATTGAGTCTAACACTGGAAGACCAAATGGCTAAATGGTACTGAGATAAGTGCTATTAGTTTTCCAGAAACAACGAGGTGCTATTAGTTTTCCAGACGAGGTGCTATTAGTTTTCTAGAAACAAATTCAGAGTACAGTCAAATAATAATGTAAGTGCCAGTACAATGTTCGTGTTCCAAGACAAAAAATCGTACATATCCAATGTTAATTAAAAGTGTAGCTTTGTTTTTGCAAAAAAGTATATAGATATGGACAGTTCGTTCTGGTAAAATTTAGTTTCTATCGACGAGAGCAAAATTGAAATATTTGGCATGAGGAGACCAACGAAAATTTGAAGAAGCAGGAATCAAGAGTTTGTAGAAAAGAATATATCGCCATTTAAGCATGGTTGTGGTTCAGTGATGGTGTGCGAATTTATGGCGGCGAACGGAGTAGGCAATTTGGTATTTATAGAAAGCACTATGAATAAATTGGACCTATATTTTCAAAAATAATTTATAAACCAGCGTAGAGAAATTGGGCTTCTTTTAGCAAGACAATGATCCCAAGCATAATTCCAAAATTGTAAAGAAATTGTTACTCTACCGCATATCCAAACAGTTGGATCATTCCACATAATCACCGCACCCAATCCTAAAGAACATTTGCACAACCAAAGCACATTCGAGGAATATATATAAATATACAAGGTCTGATTAACAACTATAACCAATTGGAAATAATAGCGGCAATCGAAAATCCAGATTTCATTGTACTGACTGAAACGCACATGACTGAAGAAATTGATGAAAAAGAGATAGAACTTCAAGGATATAAACATACAATTACATTTTCCAACTCGACAAGAACTGGTGGTGTGATAAGCTACTTTAAAAATCAATGGACTATAATAAGCCTTTTTGAAAAAGTAAATAACTCAAAATACTGGATAAATGTGTGTACAGCTAAATACAAAAAAATATTTTTCATATTAATGGAAGTATATAGATCACCAAATTGTAGGGAAATTGAATTTTTTGAAACATTTGAAGAAACTTTAGAAGAACTGGATGAACAGAGCTGTGAAATATTAATAGCAGGAGACTTCAACATAGACTGGTGCAAAGAAGGAACATACCAAAGCAAAATGGAGAATATTCTAAATGATAACGGTCTTACACAAATTGTGTCGGAATATATAAGAATAACAGCAAATTCTAGAACAACAAAAAATAACAGTAAAAAATAATAATAAAAATAAGATAGCAGATCATGAATCAATAGATATAATAATAGACTTTAATAACGAAAATGATGAACAAGTTCATACCAAAGAAATTGAAATATTTAAATACAATAAAAGTGTATTTTACCGAGAATTAATCCAAAGAATAAGTCGAAATAAAAATGACATTTTAAATAATAATGGTATCTTTTTTGACTCATGTCTACAAAACACTATAAAACAATTTACATATAAAAAAGTAATAAAAGAAACTAATAACACTAGCAAATGGTTTAATAATGATCTAAAAATTCTTAAAAGACAAAAAATTTGTAAATATCAAACGGCAAAAACTGAAAATACTATTTCAGCATGAAATGATTATAAGGAAATAAGAAATATATATAAAACAAGAATTAATAAAGAAAAAGACAAATATGTTAATAATAAAATAAGCAATAACAAAGACCAAAAAGAAATGTGGAAGGCAATTAAAGACTTACACCCGTATTCATAAAAATTAAAGTGTACTTCAAGTAGACTTTATCAACAAATTTTGTATGATAAACAGACAATAAAGTCTACTTGAAGTACACTTTAATTTTTATGAATACGGGTGTTAGTACTTAAAAAAAAAACAAAAATGTGATTCAATCTGTTATATTTAACCAAATAGAATATAAGGAGAACTATGAAATAGCATATCATTTTAACCAATATTTTGTCAATAGTATTAAGTCAATTAGAGATAAAATAGAATATGTGTAATACGTTAACCAAATACCTACGATAAACCATAAATTTAAATTCCGTGCAATTACCATACAAGAACTAAAAAGTATGTGTAAAAACCTAAAAAACAAACCTGACTACAATAATGTATCACCAAAAATTATAATTGATAACTGGAACGTACCAGGCAATATTATGCTAAATTTTATAAACAAATCACTAGAAACTGGAATTTTCCCCGATAACTGGAAAGAATCAATGGTAACGCCAATTGAAAAAATTGCTAAAACAAAAAAATGTGAAGAGTTTCGCCCAATAAATACCCTAAAGACATGTGATAAAATTATAGAAAAAGTTGTAAAAGAACAATTGGAAAACTATATGGAAACAAACAACTTATTTTCAAAATACCAATCTGGTTTTCGTAGAAAATTTTCGTGCGAAATAGCAGTTAATTATGTTATAAATCGATGGAAATTAGTAGAGAAAAAAAGTCATGTGAGTCCGATCACAAGGAAGACGTGTAAACATCTAAAAATTAAAGCATTTTTTATTAACGTTGTGCTGAACGCTATTGAAATTGGTGAGAATCGGTCCATGTTCAGACCTAGTCCCCATACAAATGACCGGCATGTTTCCCGTAATGATCCATCGTGTGTAGTAATGTTTCATGTCCAAATTTATGTTTCAATTTTGGTTCGTCAAAAATCAAATTATTTTGATATTTTATGCTTCCAACCTGAATGTTCCACGGCTGTATCAATGTTTACTGTTTTTGCTCTATTATTTAATTGAGAGCAGTGCTGTAATGTTGTTTTGTATATCGGACTAAAGAAAATAAAAGACAAAAATGGAGAACATTTAAGATAATGAAAATTTTAAGAATTTTATTAATAATAATGAATACTGATAATTGAAATTTTAAGAATTTTATAAACTAATATAAAAATGTATAAATTTTTATAAATTTTTGAAAATTTTATAGCTGAATATAAAATTTATTTTCTTCCGCATATATTTGTTTAATATGTACTAATATATTCAATTTTAAAAATTTTATAAATAATAATGATAATGAAAATTTTAAGTATTTTATAAACTAATATAAAAATATAGAAATTTTTATAAATTTTGCAAATTTTATAGCTGAATATAAAATTTATTTTCTTCCACATATAGTTCTTTAGTATGTACTAATATATTCAATAAACAAACAGAATTGATGTTTCCATCGTCTGTATTAAAAAAAAAAATATGCAATGGGCAAATCGTCCCATTCAATATCGAATAAAATCAGTCGAAATTGCATATTTTGGTTTATTATTTAAAGAAGACGGACAATCGTCAGACCTCGTTCCACTTTTACTATTAACTATGGATAATAACTTGCTATCTGTGACAGAGTTAAATTACGCTTTGTATATTACTTGGGAAAATAAAAAAATAATTTCGATTGAAAAATTTCGATAATGAATGCGACGATTCGACCCCATATATTTGTAAAGTGTGAAATTGGTTTAAAATCACGTGATTTTACTAAAAACCTTTTTAAACTCTACTACCGGTTACATGTGTTTATTATTTTATTTATTTATTAAAAATAATATTAAATGCAGTGATAATTGTTAAATATATATATAATAAATTGTAGTGTTACGAATAACTTTAAATGATTGAGAAAATTAATTATAAATTTTTATAAAAATAAATGTTTAATAAAATAGCAACATTCTATATGGAATACCGAAATTAGGCCCGTTTTAGAAAAAAACGTTTTTATAACGCTATTCGCTCCCTGATTTAATCTCCTTACACTTCATTTTGTCTCCAAACACTTCCAAAAAAGTGTGCCTTCATTTTATCTCCAAACACTTACTTTTGCCTAGGCTATTAATATTATAGATTTATTGTATTATTGTATTATTTAAAAAAACTACTAAAAATGTTTATTAATGAAAGTTGTCAACATATAATTGTGTCAATATTACTATACTGAAAAAAGAAAAAAACAGAAAAAACATTTCAAAATAGAGTAAAGACGCGATTTTCTTTAGAACTCAAATAAAACTAAACAAAATACCGAAATATTTTGGTGCAATTCTGGAAATCATTGTGGTTTGTGAATAAAAACATCTATTCAAGCAGTAAGCGCTATCTACATGTGTATAGCAAGCAACTGCTATGTTTGTCATACTTGATGGTTGCAGTTGTATGCTATACATTCATGGCGCTTTCTGTTGGTTGATGAATCAGCTAAATAATTGTAGCTTCCATTTCCGTAAATAGTTCCGCTTCTGTAAGGGAAGTTTGTGATTTTTACCCCCTGATCGCATAGATGTTTACACATCAATAAAAAAAATCACGGCAGTATTCTTGGATTTTAAAAGGCCCTTTGAAAGACTAGATAGAAACATATTAATACAAAAACTAAATATGTACGGTATCACAGAAAACGAATTGGAATGGTTTAAATCATATCTTACACATAGAAGACAAATCACAAAAGTTAATGGTGTTAAATCAGATCCGATAAGCAATGGATTCCGAGTGCCACAAGGTTCAATACTGGGAGCACTATTATTTATTATTTACATAAATGATATGCCAAACATTATAAATAAATGTGAAATAGTACTATATGCAGATGATACTTTAATTTTTACAGAAGCAAGTACAAATGAACAATTTTACATGAACTTAGCAGAAGACATGAAAACTATAAATAACTGATTAAAAATGAATAAACTAAAACTAAATGAGAATAAAACAAAACTAATGGAAATTAACATTAAAAGCGAGTCAGTATTTAAAATAAATAACGAAATAATAGAAAAAGTCGATAGTATAAAATATCTTGGGTTTATAATAGATGAAGAATTAAAACTAAACAAGTAAGAAAATTATAGTCGGTCTAGACCGACTATACGATACCCTATACCATGCGTTTAGAAACCCTATCTCTTAGGCCCAACTAACTGTACATAGAAAATAAGCAAAAACCAAATTTGAGTGGGATTTTTATTAATTTTTTTGGCTGCAGATATGAAAAAGTTCATATCGGATGCTATATCTATTTGGGGACTAGGTCCAAAAATGGACCGATCCTGATCATGTTTGGTAAAGTCTCTTGTATTTTGCAAAAATATATACAAACAAAATTTGAGAAGAATCAGTGCAATATTTTTGTTTTTTAATAGATTTAAGTGAAAATCGGGAAGCAGCTCTATATGGGGCCACAGGGATAATTTTTGGACTACTCATTAATGGATGTAATGAATGCATATAAACCCAATTTGAGTAAGATCTATATGACAATTTGGATCTTATGACAATTATGGTCTGAACATGGACCGATTCTCACCAATTTCAATAGCGTTCATCCCATGGCCGATAAAAGCTTATATACCAAATTTCATCAAAATATATTCATATTTGCGACCTGCAGTTTGATTACAAGGTTTACATGGACACACAGACGGACGGACGGACGGACGGACATTGTTAAATCAACTCAGAAAGTGATTCTGATTCGATCGGTATAATTAAAGATGGGTCTAGGTCAAATATTTTTGGTTGTTACAAACAGCAGCACAAAGTCATTATACCCAAACCACATAGTGGTATAGGGTATAAAAAAACATATAGAATTTATATGTAAAAAATCGTCAAGAAAATTAGATTTTTTAAAAGAATAAGGAACAAAGTTTCAATAATAACAGCTATAAATATATATAACACAGTGATAAAACCACATTTTGAGTTTGGTTCAACAATTTTATGTACATGCTGCAATAAAACACAAATGGATAGATTACAAAAGTTACAAAATAAAGCAATGCGTACGATATTAAGATGCAACAAATATACAACAATACAACACATGCTAGATACATTAAAATGGCTCAACATTCGACAAAGACTGGAATTAAACACGACAAACTTTATACAAAAAATGAAATTGAAAAATGCACCGGAATATTTAATAGAGCAGTTAACATACGTTGGGGAAATACAGCCATATGGCCTTAGAAATACGGGTAATTTCAGACTGATGAGAGTAATAATAAGTCCGATGCAAAAATCCCTATTTTTTAAAGGACAAATATATAATAGCCTACCAATTTATATTAAAAATTAGAGAAATTTCAATGTTTTTAAAAGAAATATTGTTAGATATGTAAGAAATAATATGCTTAGGATATTTATATTTATTTGTAATAGTAAATAGCATTTTAAATTCTACTAATAAATGAAATTAAAATTAAAAATTAAATTTGTGGGAGCATCCCGGCCGCCAATTATTGAAAGGACAATAAATATCATGGATATGGTAAAACCTGTAAACTTTCTTTTAATTTAAATTTTTTTAATGAAATTTTTGTTTTTGTAAGGTTTTTGTTGTTTCTTTTGTTATTAATTGGGTACGAGTTGAAATATTCAAAAAACTTAATTCAATCATATTACAAAATCGTAAATTACACAGTACAACAATTTTCGAAAGTGTTGCACAGTGTAATAAACCTTAAAATTCTAATGTCATTTAAATTAAAAGTCAAGTGCACTTCTATTTTGACCAGTATTTATTATAATTTCTTATATATTGTGTTTTTATAAAAACAATAATAAATGCATTACTCTTTACAACAATTTTTGGATTGTTGTACATTGTTATTATTAACAATATTGCATATAAAAGGTGCAAACTTTGATTTGCGGAGAATTCTTCGAAAACAATTCTTCGGTAAAACAATTCCTCGAATAGCAGTTCTTCGAATAACAATTCTTCGAATAACAATAACCATAGAGGTTTTCAACTAAAGCGGGAAATAATTAGAGATTTTCAACTATAGTTGGGAACTGTAGCGGGGAAGAATTGTTTTCGAAGAATTGTTATTCGAAGAACTGCTATTCGAAGAATTTTTTTTTCGAAGAATTTTCCGCCGACCGTAAACTTCCCTTTGAACTTCACGGTATACTATTTTTAAAAACCTTTACAATTTTTCATTTTCAAAAATAAAGTTATTGAATATACAGTTACTACAGGCCAAACTCGGACACTATTATAAAATGATTTTATTGGCAAAAATACCGAAAATGAAATCTATAATATTAATAGGCTAGGTGATTTCTTGTGATCGATGTTTTGCTCTACCGTTTTATCCTGATTTTGACCAAACGTATATTATTTGAAAAATATTTCTTTTTAGCCATTTTGCAGACTTATAGATTTTTAATTTTTTTTCCTTAATTTTGAGTAAATTGCATTTAAAGTTGCTACTAACACATACATAAAATTATACAATGCTATGTGTGTGTTTATTAAATTTGTTAATGTGTTTGTAATAAAAATGAGTTTGTTTTTTGTGTTGATTTGTGAATTGGCTATAATTGATTAGCATACCTTTAGGGTCTTTATTTAATGAAAAACTAAAATTTCCTGGAAGTTGCACTCGAATTTCGAGGGCTGGAGTCTACTAGTAATAATAAAAACGTCATTCGGTTTTTGATTGGATATATATGTATTAAGTTATCCGAGAAAAGGAAAACAAAATAAAAATTCATTGACCATAATTTAAAAAAGCCAAACAGGACGTCTTTTTATTATCTGCAATAAATTAATGCAATCCCTTATTCTTAATAAATATTTTGGGTCTCTTGGGGGATGGATTCGACTAATTTTTGGCAATAATACTTCTTGCAGTAGAACCTTTTAGCTTTGCTGGAACCAATGTGTGAGATGATACCACAAATTTTCTATAGGATTTATCTCAGGGTTCTGGGGTGGTGTTTCCATGACTTGGGGGACGCTAGACAACACAAGTTTTGGATCATTGCCCTGATGTACCATCTGTCGTTAAGAACTGGCACTTTTTGCAAATATACCTTTAAAATTTCTAAATGTACATTTTGGTTCGTTATCGCATCAGTAAAGTGCAAAGATCCTGGCCCCGTTTGAAAAGTTCAATCGTATTGTTTGATTACGCTTACTAATAAAGGGCTTTTCTCTTGCTTTTATACCATTTAGGCCTTGTTTTCTGAAGCACAATTCCTACTTTAGATACGCTTGCTTTTTTACCCAAGTCATTTCCAGCAAGTTTTGGTGCACTTCAGCGAAAATTTTGTTGTGGGCATTTTTTTTGCTTGTTTTACAACATTTTACAGATTTTGAACCGTTTCGGAGTATCGTGTACAGTTGAATGGCTACCGTCAATAATCTTCGTTATTTTACGCACACTTTTTCCATCTCTGGCATCTTTAATAATTATTTTCTACCTTCAATAGTAGTTTGTCCTCTTTATCTAGACATCTTGATTTGATTGGGTTTTTTTTCACGTACAATGAACAAAAAATGACAATTCGGGGTTTCACCTAGATATTTTAAATGAACTTTAAGTCGTGATTGCCGCCTGACCGAGTTTGAATTATGCTCTACTTCTTGTCTAGCAATAATAATTCTATTTGTATATTTAAAAAATTTTATAAAGGGCAGATTTCTAGATTAGCAACATTATTTTACCATGGTGTCCGTACTTGGCTTGAAGTGACTTTAGTTTAAAAAAAAATGAGTCTCATTACTATTTCTTATATTCCATATCTATATATTGTTATATTCCATATCTATATATTATATATACGTGATGCTAAATTTTTAGTTCCCTTTTTAAGCAATATGCAGGCACGGAGGAATGTGAAAATTGGCATAGTTATAGTTCATATGGAGGAGAAGCTGAGAATGATAAAATTTATGTTTAATCTGTCTTAAAAATATACTAAATGAAATAAAATAAAATATTTATAATAATTCGTTACACTCTGTTAATGCGAATGATTTAAATTATATATCAGAGGCTCTGTGTTGAATTGTGAATTCCTAAAATTGATTAACATACCTTTAGGCTCATTTAAATATTCATAAATTTTGTATATATGTGACCTTCTCCGAGAAAAGGGAACTAGTGTGTGAAAATCAAGTTTTGAGAAAAAAACGCATTTCAAGTTTCTACACCCTTTTAGGTACCAGAATCCACCGTTTTTACACAACCCGTTTTTTGATGCACTAGGTCCCTTTTCTCGGAGAAGGTCACATATATAGATTAAAAAACATTGGAAGACAAAAATTGAATGAAAAAATAATAATTCCTAGAATTTGCACTCGAACTTCGAGTGCTAAAATAATAAAGTTATTTTAATATATTCCTAATGAATAAAATTTCTCTACTTACCTTTCAACTATTTCCAGAGAAACCAAAATTTCTACATTCTCGAAAAATATCTACGGAGGTCATTTATGAAATTTCATTTCCTGGTCAACCGATAGAACCTAAAAATTTGGCCTTAATACGTTCTGGATACTCGGCTTTAATTGTTGATTTGGATACGTTCAATTGCTCTTATCGTTTAGATTTCGATAAACTTTTAATGTCATTAAAATTTTCGTCATTCTTACCCTACTCTGAATATATAATGACTGCTTTTACTAATGATGCTTTGCATATATGGTCTGGTGTTACTTTGGAAGTAGTACGTATAATTTATCCCATTAAGATAAGGGATAAAAAAATACAATTACAACAACCAACGGAGACAATACAAACATTTTCATTAGATTTTGAAGAAACAAGCGCAACCGATTTTGTAGTGAATTGTCAAAGCGACAATTTTTCAGATGGTTTGATTTCATCTTATGCATTTAAAGTAGATGGCACCTGCATGTTTCTAAGTACTTGGGATAATTATTTATTAGTTTTAAGTAATTATACATTCGAAATGTCTTCTATCTTTCGTTTAAAGGATTTTATTTTGCTTCAGTTGGCTGTTATTGCTAAACCCAATGACAGCTTGTTAGTTGGTTTAACCAATCGAAGAATGGTGGTTGTATTGGACTGTGAAAGTGTAGAATATAAATTAATTATAGATTTAGGACCAGCCAGATATATATCAGTGTCCTTAGATGCCAAATATCTGGGAATTTCTCAGATGTCTGGTGAATTATCTGTATGGTCTCTGTGTCATTTGATAAACGTGTTAAAATCCCAAAAGCAATGTATGTCTATTTTGAGAACAGCCTTTAGGCAAACAAAACCAGTTAAAATACCCTCTTCCCAAGTGGAATGTCGTTTCCAGGAAGAATTAAGGAAACTGCTAACACCGAATCGCTTACAGCAAATACTACAAGAATATCGCTGTTATCCTGCCAAATATCGTTGGCTTATATGGTGTTCTTTGCTGCAATTGCCAAATAATAAAACACAATTTCAAGATATTTTACAAATGGGTACACCGCTCGCGGTAACTCAACGTGCCCGAAGTTTCCAGCTCAAAAATGATTCATTAAAAAGAGCTCTAGTCAAATGTTGGTCTTGTTTGGCTCAGTGGTGTAAAGTTTTAGCCTACAATGAGGCTGTGCCTGCGCTAATATTTCCCTTTGTAAAAATATTTCAACAAAATCCTTTAGTAACATTTGAGGTATGCGCCAGTTTAATCATAAATCAATTTCAATTATTTTTCGAATATCATCCTTTGGAACCCACCAACTATTTGGGTATATGTACCAATATTCTACAACATTTTGATAAGTCCCTATATGATTATTATCAAGAAAAAGACGTAGAGCCATCCATATATGCCTGGAGTTTATTGAAAAACACTTTATCTGAAGTCCTCGATGAGGAGCAATGGTTATGTTTATGGGATAATATACTATCAGCTCCACCCTATTACCTCATATTTGTGGTGGTAGCCTATAATATAATGCAAAAAGAAGTTATCATAAGATTGCCCGACAAAGCTATTATTAAGCAATTGTTTCATGAACAAAATCCAATAGATATCAATAAATTAATATCCAAGGCTTATAAATTATTAAGCAAATGTCCGCCCTACTTACATCCCAAAAGATATTTCTCTCAGTTTCAACCCATACCCGTAAATGTCTATCCCAAATTTCTTAACTATCCCAAAAAATGTTTAAATAAATATGAAGAGAAAGTAGAGGATTTACAAAATGTCCAGTCGGCCTTAGATAAGCGTATGCGTAAATTAGAGTTGGAGGAATTAGAGATAGTGAAGCGGTTGGAAAATGGTTTGCGTCAAGAAGAACATACAAAACGTATGAAGGATGTTGAAGATTATTATCATACAACTTTGAAACGTGAGGAAGAACGTGTTAACTGTCAACGTAAAATGTTATTGCTCTATCAAAAAGAAATAAGGCAACGTAAAGGTGAGGTGGTGGCCGCTCTGCAAGAATCCCACCAACGTAAATCTATATTAGACAAGGAACGGGAATTACATTGCCTACAAAGTCATATAGAGAAAGAGGTATGTATGCTTTTTGTTCAAACAATAAATTCATTAAGCTTTGATTTTTGCTTATTTTCATTTATAGCGCATGTGTATCGATTTAAATTTAATGTGGGCTGAAGAAGAATTATATAATCAAGATTTAGAATTATTGGCTCAAAAGTCTTTGGGCCAATCTATGACTCAGCCATTACCTTTAAAATATCATGATGAAATTACCAGACTCTGCCGGGAACAGCAGTTATTAAATAATGATCTGAATAAAGTAAGTTTATAAATAAATAAATATTTTAAGCCAAATCCAAACAACTTTGATAGCATATTAACCTTGTTAAGTATTCAAACTATTAAACCTAAAGTTATATATGTAACTGTTTGTCGTAAAATCAACCAACATTTAGTTATTTGTTATTACTAAAAATACAATTGACGAAATAAGTTTAGGTTGACCCAGTAATTGATTTACACTGTTTAGAAAAAATATTCCTACGCCTAAAATTAAAATTGTCATACGATGAAAATAATAAGAAAAAATTATTAGACGTTTTCGCCATTTTCGAACCATCTGTGAATATTATTCTATAGTTTTTGTACTTATCTATGATTTCTTGATAAAATATTTTTATAAATTTTGGTATGGTTTGATAATTTTGGGTATTTAAGTAATTAAGTTACAAGCTTGAAGATTCCAAGGTGGAAGGTACGACATTTTGTTAGTGCTAAGGGGTTTGATTGGTAAATCATTATTTCTGGCGAAGTTAAAGATACGACTTTATGAGGATTGATTTTTATTAATGATTTTCTAAACAGATTAAGGCATATAATAGATACTAGCAGATTCCAGCCCTCGAAATTCGAGTGCAATTTCTGGCAACTTTATTTTTCAACTTAGCCAATTCACAAAACAATTTACTCAAAATGATGAAAAAAAATTAAAAATCTGGTGAACGGCTAAAACGGTAGTAGAACAAAACATCGGTAACAAGAAATCGCCTAACCTATTAATATTATAGATAGGGGAATCTGTACTATTGAGAACATTTCGCAATAAACGGAATGTGATTACGATTCTTTGAATATCAAGAGGTTCTATTCCAACTTCGAAGAGCCTTGTTTATATACTCATTTGCAATGTCCTATTGACATCGGAAAAGAATGGCTTTCTAAATGCTACACGACCATGATAGTCAGATTTTTGAAATATTTTTCAAGTAGTGGTTCTAGAATTGAATTTGAGTTGACGCAAAAATAGTCGCTTTTCGCGCTTAGTTAGTTTGGAGGGGTGACCTACTGCACTGATGGGTAGCTTCCCCATATGATCAGAGCTATTTCACGAAAAGATTTACCCTCATTTCTCCCACCAGCATCGAATCTATGATTTTGGGACTCATCTCAAAATATTGTTTCCAAATAAAACATATTCTATAATATTAATAGGCTAGGCGATTTCTTGTGACTGATGTTTTGTTCTACCGTTTTATCGCGATTTTGACCAAACGTATATTATTTAAAAGGTATTTCTTTTTAACTGTTTTCCAGATGTACCGATTTTTAAATTTTTTCCTTTATTTTGTATAAATTACATTTAAAGTTGCTACTAACACTTACATAAAATTGTACATAAGCTATGTGTGTGTTTATTAAATTTGTTATTGTGTTTATTAATGAGTTTGTTATCTTCACTCACAATAATAATAAACCAAAAAAGTGTTGGTTTGTGAATTGGCTAAGTTGAAAAATAAAGTTGCTAGAAATTGCACTCGAATTTCGAGCGCTGGAATCTGCTAGTTAAGTTAAATAAACTATAAACAAGTAAATTTTTCTTCTGCTAAAATAAAATCGATGTAACAGACCTGTACGTCGTTGCATATTTCGTTGGATTCCTCTCTAATTATTAATGTTCGATACTTTTTCTTGAACTTACTGCGTTTTCGCGATGTAAACAAAAAATGTGAGTATAATTCCCAGGGTGTCAATGGAAGGATCCACTTAACCTGAAACGATCTTTCGAAATCCAGTCTTGGTGTAAAATAGTCAAAAATCTAGCCTTAAATTATGTGCTAACCTATTGCGAAGTCAACATGTCCCGACTTTCCAAAAACTTGTGGCAGCCAATCGCGCTGCACTAAAAAGATAGGTTGAAATTATATGCAAGTCAATAGGAATAAGAAAAAGTAAGGTATTAAGAGCTTTCGAAGTGTAAGTCCCAAATGCACCAGTTACTCCAATGCTTGCTGACCGTTGCACGTTAAATAGTTGGTTAACGGGTCTGTAACTACGATTAATACACGAATAAAGGTCATTGATTGAAATCATTTTTAGGAAAATTTCCATGCTAAGTGCAATTATTTGACCTCCAGTGTGTAGGACTCTTCCAAAAACTTATAGACGAAGTCGATAAAAACAAAAAAGAGTGTTAAATTCGGCTGTGCCGAATTTTTGATACCCTCCACCCAATATTGCCACTTTGAAACTGTTTCTGATACTGAATCATGAAATCCGAATACCAAATAAATTTAAAGTTGGTTGGTTTTCTTGTTGGCCAAATTTTATTATAAAAAACGAATTAATTACTATTTGAAAAATTCCATTCTTTTTCGTTTAATAGAGTAGAAAACCCTCAGTACTTCATAGAACATCAACGAAATTCATTATTTAACACAGCCAGCGTCAGCCCAAAGTTTGATCCCTATAAGCCTGTTTTGAGACCTTAGAAGTCATACGATAATTCAAAAAAAGAAAAAAAATCGAATTATTCTTGGCTACAAGTTATTAATATTAAAAAAAGGAAACTTTAAAATAATTTTATTTAATACAAAAAAACAAAAATATTAAAAACAGGTACACAACTAAAGTTGGAAACACAACTGGGACGAACGACGAATTTTTCGTTCCGAATATTCGTCGTCAGAAATAAAACACATTTGTGTATATGAAAATGCACACAGTCAGTGCGTCGAACGAAATACGTAGTGCGTAACGAACTCTGCGATAGGTTTATTTCTATTTCTTACGCCGACGAACGACGAATAAATTGGTGTAGAGTGGCCGCATTTTATTTTAGTTTTTCAAATGTTTTAGTAAATAAAGTTAGTTTTGTCTTTAAGAATTGTTTGATATTTTATTTATAACTTATAATTTAAATAAAATCTATTTTTAATTATATAATTTTCTTTTACATAGTTTTTTTTGTTAATATTTATTCTTTTTTTCGTTTAGTGCTTCTCTCTTGGCCACACCATCAGCTACAACATGTAAACAAAAATGACATAAAATTTATTTATTAATGAAACTTTATGTAATTTTTTCAGAATTAAAAAATTAAACGCTGCCGTACAAAAATAAAGGCTTTTACCATCGTGAACATGCTGTTTACAATTGTAATAACTCGTACAAAGTTAAAAATTCTTTTATTCATATTTTTTCAATATTTATTTATATAAATTACAAACAAATTCAAATGACATTACAGCTGTTATGTGAATTCGTCGTAATTGTATTTCATTCGACGAATTTACGCAACGAATTGCTGCCGACAAATTCGTCGAGCTGTGGAAATTCGTCGTTCGTCCCAGTTGTGTTTCCACCTTAAAGAATGACACTAAAATTTTTAATTTTTCATTTTTCGTTTTTAATTTTCCATTTTTAATTTTTCATTATTAATTTAAAAATTTTTTTTTTCAATTTTCGTTTTTCATTTCCATTTTTCCATTTTCTTTTTCATTTTCCATTTTTGATTTTTCACTTTTAATTTTTCATTTTCCATTTTTCGTTTTTCATTTTTAATTTTAATTTCTCAATTTTTTTTATAATTTTCCATTTTTCCTTTTTCATTATCCATTTTCCAGTTTTCATTTTTAATTTTTAATATTTAACTTTTACTTTTAATTTTTATTAATTTTTAATTTTAACGATAAAAAATATGTGGTAATACTTGCTTAGGCCAATGGACACGTGCAGTATTAATATACACGCAACTGCAATAACTTCAACAATAAGAATTACAACATCTTAAGAAAAACAACAAACACTTTGAAAAAATTTATTTTTTTCAAGAGTTTTTTTTTCAAAGTTTCATTCATATCTCGTGACCCATTTAACCGATTTTGTCGATTTGGGATGTTAATAAACGATTTTATACAAAAACGAACAGTCTAGCTTTAATATTGACGGCGTGATCGTGATTTCCACAGACAGACGGACAGACGGTCATCGCTAAATCAACTTCCCTTGTTATAATGATCGAGAAAATATATGGTTTTGGAATCTCCAAAATTTATTTCGATACGTTATAAACGGAATGACAAACCTATATACATATACACTCTGACATTGAGGTGTGGAGAGTATAAAAAATGTTGGTTACCAATAAATCACTTCATTTTGCTGTTATTATTTTTTTGTTCGTAAATGGTATAGAGACCAAAGACCAAGTTTCGGGTGATCCGCTAACAAGGATGGAATTTTATTGCTGCAACACATTAGTTGACTGGAAGGGCTGATTGGGCGACTATTTCGATAGTTGTCATTGCGTTTAGTGCAACGAAAAGAACACATTTTTTATATTTTCAAAACGTTATAAATTGAATTTAAGGGTTAATAGACGTAACTAAAACAATAAGACTACTAAGTTTTATAGCAATTATAAATATTATTTCCCAGCTGCTTAAATCCTGATAATCTATTAATTTAATATTTTTTTTGTTTTTCTTTTACATAACAGATATACTCTATAAATCATTCACAACCCCGTGAAATAACAAAAAATTCTGCAAACTATTTAGATGATGTTGAACTTAAGTTGGATAAAATTCAAGAAGAATTTATACACTTGACAAAATCACAAAAAAATTCATAAAAGAAAACTTAACAAAGGGATATAAATCCACTGAGAAAGAAGCCAAAGACATGAGTAATCCAGAAAAACTAGAAAAGAAAACGCCCATGTTTTAGCGACTAAAGCATTCTTTATTTAAATTCAAATACCTTTAAATTTGTTGTGTTTGCATTTTAAATCACTCTTTGGTAAGTAGTACAATTAATGATAAACATATGATGAATTAGATTAATTACATATAAATACATTTGTATATTAATATATCGTATAATTATTTAATTTTATACTATTACACCATTTCTAATTTGATATTATAGAAAATAAACTGTTCAGTTATATTTAAGAATTGCACAACTTAGTTTTAAAATTGTGAATTAAAAAGCAGATTTTACAATTTTTATTTTAAAATTTTTGCATTGTTAAGAATATTTTAATAGTTATATTTATTAAAAAAAAAAACAATGGATTTCCTTAAACTTAAGTATTTTAATTTGTATTAATAAATACTTTTATTTTTAAATAAAAATATTTTAATAATTCTAAAAATATTAAATATCTTAAAGGCCTACGGAATGTTTTAAATTTAAACTTTTAAATTTTAATTAAAATTATCTGATCAACAAATGATATAGAAATTAATTTAAACTTAAAAAATAATAATTATTCAATGATTTTAGCGTAAGGCAAAATCTTTATTCAAAAAATGAATACTAACCAATAACAAACAAATACTAATTGTAAATACAATCTGTGGATTATATATAAGTTTTAACATAATATTGTGTCATATATTCTGAATAGACTGAAATAAATTGGGAAATGGTGTAGTAAATTTGTTTTTTTTTTAATTTTTTATTTTATTAATTATAATTATATATGGAATATTTTTTCTTTTTATATTAAAAGACAAAAAACAATTTTTCAATTACTTGCTAATAAACTTTAAGTTAATGTGAGATACAGAGATAGGGATTTTAAAAGTTTTGCTTTCATTTTTGCTTCTTTTCTTTGTTGTTGTTTGCAATTGATAAACATCTTCATTTTCTTAATAATCAGCTGAAGAGTACTTACGTGAATTTAACGTAAATCAGGATCTTCATCATTTGCTTTTTTAATTCTCAATAGTATAGTGGTGTACCATTGATCCAAACGAGAAATACTATCATAGTTTTTAATGGCCTCAGTGAATCCCTCAATATTTTGCTCCTCTAAATGTTCACACAGGGTCTTTACCAATTTGTATTCTCTGGAATCCTGGAATGCCGGATATTGATTTGCGTACTTCTCTAATGCATGTTGACAATTCAACATATCTACACTGAGATGGCACAGGGCAGCTCTAAAGAAATATTCCTTAGCACAGTGTTTGAGTAAAGATGACTCCAACGAAGATGTGGCAACTTGTTCATAAATATTAATGGCCTTATCGTAATCCTCTAACTGGGCAGCATATTGGGCTACCTTTAACATACATTTATTGGCCGACGATACGGACTCTTCCCCCTTAAAATAGTCGGCTGCCTGTTCAAAATGTTGTATTGCCTTGGGCAGACTGTTTGGGTCGGCTTCATACATTTCCGCAATACTTTGATGATGCTTGGCTGCGGTCGTGAAACGTCCCATATCTGTATAGATATCTATTGATTTTAACAGACATGATGTTGCTGTATCTATATCTACTTTCTTATAACAATTCGAAGCATCTACAAAATTAGTGCCAGCATCATGACGACTACCGGCCCTTTGATGTAAAGTGGCTGCCTCACAAAAACATTCACCAGCTTTAGTCCAGTTTTTGGACATTTTAAACATATTGCCTGCCCTTTGATAACATTCGATAGCCTCTTCCACCTTATTAGAACTTCCGAAGAGCGAATTGAAGATACCCTTTTGTTGAGTTAATTTTTTTTCGGCATCTGCCATTAATTGTAACGCTTTTTGTTCATTGTCACCCATTTTTATACTTTGTTTACAATGTTGTCAATTTTTTTAATCTCAAGTTGGTTTCTATTTGCTGCAAAAATTTTCGCAAATTAGAATGATGAAAATTTCTTCGTTGTTCTGTTAAATTTTTTTTCACAATGTCAAGAAAATCAATAATAGGGAACCATGTAGTAAAATGTGAAACACCGCAGAAGATGTGTCATGATGCGTAAAACACACTGAAAAAATTGATGGGAACAGTGTGGAATTAATATTATTTATTTTCGTATATAGTAAAAAACAGAAATGGGCAGGTGACAGGCTTTATAGAAAGTGAGTAGAACTAAAAATCATCATAAGCCAAATATTTTATACATATATATAAAAAAAAATGTTTTATAGTTTCGAAGAATTTCATTATATGGCTAAAGTCTAGTTTACGAATATAACTGTTGCATATTTTTCTTGACTACCCATATTTTGTGAGTTATGGGTCTACGTCGTCATTTGTAATCGAATTAAAAAATATATGTACATATATCATTTGAAAGTTTGTTAAAGTCCATTTTATATGAGATATAAAGCTAACAAATCCATTATTCTATTGTGAACATTAAAACCTGTTAATATATGACTTATTTTATTTACGAATTACAAAAGCCGAATAAAAGTAGGCAACAAATTAAATTAATTAAATTATATATAAAATTAAAGATAAATCTTTGATATTTTTTTTATATTTTTTTCACAAATCTAACATTTGGCGGAATTACTCCGCTTTTTGAAGTAATTTTTATTCCGCTATTTAGCGCTTAGGAGCTGCTACGTACAGTTTAAACTCTTCCAATTACATGCGTTCACATACTTTTGTTGTACCCTATACCACTGTGTGCTGATGCTTGCAACTACCAAAAATATTTGACCTATACCCATCCTTTATTATACCGCTCGACTCAGAATCACTTACTGTGTCGATTTAGCGATGTCCGTCAGCCCGTCCGTCTGTCTGTCAGTGTGTGTATCCATGTAAACCTTTTAATCAAACTACAGGTCGCAAATATTAATATATTTTTAATGAATTTTGGTATATAAGCTTTCATCGGCCATACTGGCTGGTGCATATCGATCCCCTATGAGGTAGACTTAAATTGCCATAAAATCCAAATTATCATATATGTAGATCCTGGTAAAATTTGGTTTGTGTGTGTTTATTAGTACAATTATTTGTCATAGCCCCCATTTAAAAGTGCAAAAATATTGCACAGATTTTTTATCAAATTTGGTTTGTAAAGGGTCCGCCAAATAGCTTTTTTTTTTTGAAAATGCTATAAAAACAAAAACTACTGAATATTATCTCAAATTTCTTTTTTTATTTGAAAGTACAATCCTTCCGCTTAATAATGGAAAATAATTTCATTCAAATGGCTGCCTCGGCTGGCCATGCAGTAGCCTACACGATCGGTCCAATTTTTAAGCACATTATCGATTGTGTGCAGCTGTATTTCACCAATGGCTTCACGAATATTGTCCTTTAAAGCGTCAATTGTCTCTGGCTTGTTGGCGTAACACTTATCTTTGAGGGCACCCTACAAATAATAGTCCAACGGTGTCAAATCGCAGCTCCGAGGTGGCCAAACGACATCAGCTCTGCGGCTGATAATGCGATCTTCAAAAACAGGGCGCAAAACATTGAGTGTATCTTCGGCTGTGTGGCACGTAGCGCCGTCCTGTTGAAACCAAATGTTGCCAATATCCTCCTCTTCCATTTTTGTGAACAAAAATTCGTTCAACATGGCCCGATAACGATCGCCATTGACTGTAACGGCCACTCCTTGCTCATTTTCGAAGAAAAATGGCCCAATTATGCCTCTGGACCAAAATCCGCACCAAACAGTGACTCGTTTTGGGTGTATCGGCTTTTCAATGTATGCGTGCGGGTTTTCTGTGCCCCAAATGCGACAATTTTGCTTGTTTACATACCCGCCAAGATCAAAATGAGCTTCATCTGAAAAGATGATTTTTTGGCAAAATCGGCATCTTCTGTAAGTCGATCGCAGGCCCACTTAGCGAAGCGAAAACGCATTGGATGGTCAGTTGGCTTCAACTCCTGAACCAATTGGACTTTGTATGGAGTCATACCAAGGTCTTTATGCAAAATTCGTCTCAATGATGCCTCCGAAATGTTCAATTCTTGAGAACGACGGTGAATTGATGTTGATGGCGCTTCACGCACACTTTCTGCCACAGCAGCAATATTCTCGGATGTACGCACTGTTTTTGGCTTTTCACGCTTTACACTTTTTTCACAAGATAACGAACATATGGAGCTGACGGTGCTTCTCTTCTTCCAAAATCCGTACGGAATTTTCGCACATATTCTGCAACATTACCATGATTTTCAAAGTAACGTCGCAATATTTCCCACCGTTGTTCAAGCGTATACACAACCATATTCGTTCAGCGGAAGGATAAAACTAATTATCTGTCAAATCAGACATGAGCTAAGTGTTACCATTCACGAAATAAGCACTAGTTGGAAAAAAAAAAAACGTTAGATTGCGGACCCTTTATATGTTTCTGCAAAAAATAAGTGTCTATCATATATGATCAAGATCGGTCCATTTTCTGATATGAAATTGTTCATAACAATGCCTAATTTTTTGTTTGTTTATTTTCTATATCAAATTAGTTGGCCCTAAAACCTTTTCTCTAAACGCATAGGGTATAGTCTAGACCGGCCATAATTTTCTTACTTATTTTTAATTGGCCCAGGTTACGATGAATTATTTTTTTAGATAAAAATTTTGTGATTGACTTTCACGGTAAAAAATGTTCGCGGTGAAAATATGTGAGGCCGATTTTTAGAAAATTTGATTTATTCATTCATTCCAAGATAAACGAAACCAGATTCCAATAAACTTCTCGTTCCAAACAAAAACCAGGGTAGACCCCTGTTATCGAAATTTTTCGATCGAAATTTTACTCTTTCACAGTTAACGAATTATGGCCCCTAGTTAAGAGTAAAAGTGAAATGATGTCTGACGATTGTTCTTCTTTAAAAAAATAAGCCAAAATATGGAATTTCGATTGATTTTGATTTTACCATTTGTAATTACAAATTCTGTTAAATTTTTGGCGTTGAAAAACTATTTCACTCCTTCCGTTACCTATTTTCCTCAGCTTTGCTATATTAACTAATAACTATTTTTTCCGGTTTGATATTCTAAACTTGGCGCGTGGCATAACATTTTCAGAAATAACCGATTGCGAAGGGAAGATAAATATTTGAACTTAAGTGGCCCGTAACTCTCAACTTAGGGATGGGAGAAATTGTTCCGTTTTAAAGTGACACAGAGTGAGTTAGCAATATTATTTTACACGAAAGCTGCTCGATTTAAAATGTTGAACATAATTTATTTAATAACATCTCTCTTATAAAATCTTCATATAACATATTTAAAGCTAAATATAAATAAGGCACAATTAGATTCTTCTTAAATCTACTAAATATATACATATATACAAGTTTATGTTTTATCTATTCTGCAAGAGAAAGGATTCTTTAAAATGGGTTGAGTATTCAAGTCACTCGATCCACATGGTACCACCAATTTGGGAATATTCATAACTAAATGTATGGTAGAGGCAGGAATTTGAATTTGAGCAGGAACACCTAAGGCGGTTGATGAAGAGGAAGCTAAAAATTAGTAAAATTAATTATCAAAAATTGTTCTCAATTGCAATAGGAATTAAAAATATGTATTACCTAAATTAGGTTGTAAGGCTGTGGATTGTAATTTAGAAATTTCTGTTTCTAATTGCTTAATTTTATGTTTCAGTCTATCATTTTCTGATTGTAATTCCATATTACGCTTTTTCAGATCTTTATGTTCGTTGCGAATTTTATGACGATAACGTGTTGATGCCGCTCGTCTACGTTCCATCGAATCATCTTTAGAGGATTTGTTGGAAGAAGATTTGGAATATGATTTGGTATTGAAGGGTTTCGTACATGTCTTATCTGACCATTCAGCTGGTCGTGTTTTACTCGATTGATTTAGTATGGCTTTTAAACGTTCTTTAATGGGCAGTTGGGAAGTTGGTGTCAAACTAGCACTACTAGGTTCTGGATGATGTGTTGATGATTGTGTCAAAGTTGTTGAGGTGTTGTTTGAGGTCAATGAATCTTTTGTGTTTGTGGTAGTAGTAGTGGATAGTTTAGGTAATAAAAGTGGTTTTGTTTTATTTAAAGATTTCGCTATCGTTTTTGTGTAGCTGTTGGTGAATGTGGAAGTTGTCGATACAGGAGTGGTGGTGGGGAAAGTAACTGTTATAACTTGTGGCTGTATAAACTGAACCGTGGAAGGTAAAAAACTTATTCCTGTACTATGCTGAACAGTAGCTGTAGGTTTTTCTGCTATTGCTCTGTATTTAGTAACACATGGTTCAGCACTTTTTGGCTTAAAAGAAGCTTGTGGAACATCTAACATATGCTCCACACTTGAAACATCCAAAACTACAGGCGTATCTAATGTTTGCTTAGTCAAATCCTCTCCAGCAAGTATACTCCCCTCCACAGCCGTATCAAATTGTGGAAAAACTTGAGGTGTATGTAATGAGTTCTCATCGATGTGAAAGTGTTGATGACTATTAGAATTCTGTTGTACATTTAGTTCACAGGCTCTGCGAAATGTCTCATCGAATGGATTAACGTTTCGTAAGTCATCGAAGAGTCCAACTTCTTCACAATTTTTTATGAGTCTCGTAGGAGTGGGCGTTTGATCAGCTAGAGTAGATAAAAACAAGATTAGATTTGGTTTTTCTTCGAGCCTTCATTTTAACTTACCCACAAAAATACTAGATTTTTGACAAAGATTCAATAACATTCCTGTATCCTTATCTGCCTCATCTTCTTCATCGTTGTGATAACTCATTTTAAAGACAAACTAATAATCAATTTGTAATGAATTTATAAACACAAATTTAATTTAAAAAAAAAGTAAATTTAGTACTACGTTAGTATGGTCCGTTTCCACAATGTTCTGCATACTGATGTTTTCTTTTGGATCAGCTGTTTCTAACAGCTGATCAATTTTAGCGAATATAACTAGCTTCTAACGAGGGTAGCTGCAACGGTCGATTATGTGTATTAAGCTCTAAAATAATGATATTTAATTTTGAGAAGGAATCAGGTTTTCGTCTTATTTAGATTATTAATGATTTGTGCCTTAAATGGTCGCGCTTCTCGCATACTGAAATACTTTGTGAACCAAAACAGTGAATTAATTCATTAATAAATATTAATTTATATTATTCATTATGAAACTCATAGAATTGATTCATCTATAATATTAATAGGCTAGGCGATTTCTTGTGACCGATGTTTTGTTCTACCGTTTTATCCCGATTTTGACCAAACGTATATTATTTGAAAGGTATTTCTTTGTAGCCGTTTTGCAGATTTACAGATTTTTAAATTTTTTCCTTTATTTTGAGTAAATTGCATTTAAAGTTGCTACTAACACATACATAAAATTATACATATGATATGTGTGTTTTATTAAATTTGTTAATGTGTTTGTTAATGAGTTTCTTATCTTCATTCACAATAATAATAAACCATAAAAGTGTTGGTTTGTGAATTGGCTAAGTTGCAAAATAATGCTGCCTATAAATTGTACTCGAATTTAGAGCGCTGGAATATGCTAGTATTAATAGTTATGTGAATTATTTCAGACTAAAAACAAGTAAGGGTATTAAATTCGGCTGTGCCGACTCTTTGATACCCTCTACACGTCTTCTAAACATATTATATTATTATTATATTCAAGGTTGTCAACAACACAAAAAATGCTACATTTGAAATTATAATGGCTCGATTTTTTACAATGATGTTTGAAATGAATAAGATAATTAACCCTTTGATACCCGAATTAATTGGGGCGTGATGAAACATTTTTCAAGTTTATGTAGTTTAGACCTAAATATGAATTGATATGTTGTCTATAGGCAACAATGTGGTTGAAAAATTTAATTTTCTTACCTTTAAACAAGCATTTAAATTTAAACTTTTAAATATCTTTATTAATTTTTTTTTTTGATTATGTGTAAACTCACTTTTTGCAGAAAAAAATTTGACATGTGCAATCAAATCAAAAAAAGATTAGCTCTCAAATGGTCTCTATCAATACTTACAATAAAATATTTCCAATTAGGCTTGCACAATATATCAAGCTATTCTGAGAAAAAACCGTAGGAGAAAAAAATAATAATAAAAAATAATAATAATAAAAAATAATAATAATAAAAATTACGGATAACATCGGGCATTGAAGGGTTAACAAAAAATTTAAGATACTCTGATAAAATTTCAGATAAAATTTCATATAAAAAACTTAAAAGTAGTGAAAAATTTTTATACAAAAAATAATGTATAAGCTTTGCATACGCATTTTAGATTGGTTGTTGCTTTTGTTGTTATACCACTTTGTGCTGATGTTTGTTACTACCAAAAATATTTGACCTAGACCCATCTTTTATTACACCGTCTGTGCGTACGTTTTTGTGTCCATGTAAGCCTTGTAATCAAACAGATCGCAATATTAACATATTTTGATGAAATTTGGTATCTAAGCTTCTATTGGTTATAAAACGAATGCTATTGAAATTGATGAAAATTGGTGCATGTTCGGACTTAGTTCCCATACAAATGACCGTTATGAGATCGTCTTAAAGGGCTACAAGATTCAAATTATCATAAAGATCTCGATCAAATTGGCTCTGTGTTTTTTTTCCATTTTACATCCATTAATCAGTAGTCCAAAAATAAAAAATAAATCCTGTAGGAAAATTCTTAGTCATAGCCCCCAATATAAAGTTACTTCCCGGTCCATTTTTCGACCGAGTCCCTGTATAAATATAGCATCCGATATGAACTTTTTCAGATCTGTAGGCAAAACAATTAATAAAAATTCCACTCAGATATGGTTTATGCTTATTTTCTATTCCTTATTATTTGTAGCTAAGACAAATTTTCTAAACGCATGGTACAGCGTATAGCATAGTCGGTCTAGACCGGCTATAATTTTCTTACTTGTTTTTTTTTTTTGTACGTGTGAACAACAACAAGCAAAAAACTACTATATGAGTCCGATCACAGAGGAGATGTGTAAACATCTAGTAATTAAAGGTTTTTTTAAGTTGGAAGTACTTATGCTTTCAGTATATTTTTTTCAATTTAGAGTTGTTATACATTTAGCCTAGTATAATTAGCTGTTATACTTGTTTATTGTTATATTTGTGATTGTTTTATACTTTTGTTGAATTAGTTTATATTGTGAAATTTTTAACGTTGTTATACTTGAGGGTTGTTGAATTAGGTGCAATAATCTTTACACCAATACACTCGTACCTCACACCGTTTTGGCCTTATATGGAATTTTTAAAATTGTATTACATTATTCATTCTAAATAAGAGCCATCAGAGTCATCATTATAAACATCTGGCTCTTTTAGCAATGCCAAAACTTTAGGAGTTAAACATGTTTTTTAGTTTTCGGATTTTTGCGCAAACAGCATATTAAGGGATCTG
The DNA here is from genome assembly GCA_963682025.1 of Cordilura impudica. NCBI lineage: Eukaryota > Metazoa > Arthropoda > Insecta > Diptera > Scathophagidae > Cordilura > Cordilura impudica. The sequence goes on along the minus strand of OY821521.1, from coordinate 39,746,006 downwards.
ATGATATCAAAAGTCTATGCAATAAATCAGTATTGGAATCAACTCTAGATGTTTTTCTCGTGAAATTTAGACGATATCTTCTGTTGTCTTTATTCGTAGCTTCCTGTGCTTCTTCCGATAATTGGCCTAAAATAAAATAAATATTTCTTGTAATCATTGCGAAATTTTCAAAAGCTGTGGAATTTATTGCAAATCGTGATGCTAAATATTGTAGGATAATGTGAAAACGTTTTATCAGTTCCAAGTCAGTACCAATTATCTCTGCTGTCTTCTCGGTGTTTCTAAAAAATCTTAACGTGTTTCCATCGTTTGAATTTTCGGATTTTTGTTTTGGCATATCGACCAGTAGTTCCGCCATTTTTTTAATGTCTGTTCTGTATGCAATGTGTAATAGACACTCCATAAATCGGATCCAGGCACACACAGAAAAAATATTTACCAACCGAATTGGTCTAAAGTGGAACAACTGTATTTTCGATTGTATCAACAGAAATTTAATATCATCTGCAAATTTTCTATTATGATAAAATATTTACTGTCAAGGCAGTAGAATTATAATCATCGTGAACACGAAAATCTGTTATTAGTATTATCGCAATTCGGTAGCCACAATGAATCTGTTTTCTGTGTGCATGCAGAGGAGACATGCCTAAACGCAGCATATGCTGATCCACTGTTGTATTTAAAATTGCAACTGGATTCTTCATAACTGTTGGTGTTGCTCCACATATATAACATGCTAGTGACGATGAATAATTGGACAGAGCACTGCACACATTTCCATCAATCATACAAAAAAATTAATTTCGAAGTAACATTAACAGTAACATTTCCTATTGTGACAATGGTTGGTACAAGTGCCGAAATTTGTTTTTCAATTAACTTCACTTCATTTAAAATAAGTTCTTTCGTCTCTTTAGCAAATATAAATTTTATTGGACGACAATACCACGTTGAGGATGGTACCAAGTTTTTGCAAATAATTTGTTTAAGTCCATCGTTTGTATTTACATACATTTCAATTGGAATCATGGAAATACTAAATAAATTTTCATCCGAAATATCTTCTTGAGAAAATTTTTGCTTGTATTGACTATGTTCAGCTCCATCACAGCTCCATTTAATAATGATAATTACATTACTGAAGTTGTTCGGTATAGATTGAAAAACTTCTTCTTAAGCGGAAAATAGTCTAACAACTGTATGATCAATTAATGATTTTAGATTAATAACAACATACGATTCAGTGACAACTATACCATCCGGGTAGCATAAACGCTTTGATTTCCATACTAAATCGTAAGATGGACACGGACAGTAAGATTCGCGGTTCGCTCTTTCATTCACGGTTCGCGCCCGAATCATGATTGAATCTACATGATTCGCCATACAAAATTTTGAGAGCGAATCTACTTGGTTCAAAATGAACCTAGTTGTGAATCTAGAAACATTGAGTGTAATCTCCAAGTTTGATAAGAAATTATCGCTAGCTTATCTGAACTAGCTGTCAAAAATATATAAACAAAGAAAAAAACAAAAAATTAATGTGTGCAATAATATAAATAAAACATTTAACAAATAAAAAGTATATATTTACATATATATATTCAAATAAAAATGGAAAAAAGTAAATAGTGAAACGTGAAGTGCAGAAGGATGTCTTCAAATACTTGCACAAAAAATATAAACGTCAAAATGAAACAAGAACACTCGTCTGAACACCAAGGTTCGCAATCGTGATTCAGAGAGCGAATCAAGTGGTTCATTTTGCCGTCTAAACATGCTATTAGTAATTGATATTTATGCGTCGATAAATCGATATCAATTATCATTGCCAGGGCCTGGTCAGGAGAAATACAATATGACAAGTTTTACTAACAAAAGTTTTTATTTTTTTAAGATCAATAGTTTGATTGGATCGATTGCTAATATTTCCTAAAATGAAATCCAAGACGCGCTCATATACATATGTCATTTCCCACAGCTGAACACCAAACATCGAATATTTGTTGATGGGACATTTACGAGTTCATGCTGAACTTTTGAAAAAATTTGTATGGTGTATGCAAAAAGGTGCAAAAACTATTTTGTAATCCCAATAAGTCATAAATCAATTGATCATGTGGTGGAAACAAAAGTCTTGAATCAAATGGTATTCTGTATTTTTTGAGTCCATGCAATGTTTCTCACTTTCCAGATATACTTACAATAAAACGGCACGGAAAAATTATCCTCACTTATTTATTACAAAGATTTATTATTATTATTAAGTAGAATAACCACTAAAAACAAAACCAACAAAAAAAAAATTGACAAAAAATTTAAAAAACAAAAAAGTTATAGTGGTACAAAATCAGTGAACTCTCAGCAAATAGAAATTAGATTTTTATTTTCTGTAATAAACACTACATTCAGAGTACCGTTACCTAGTTTTGGTTAACATTTCTTCACTTTAATATCCATTTGTTTATTCAAACTTAGGCAAAAAAACATAAAAAAATTTTTTGAGTCTAGTCCCTGTAAAATGGCCAAATCTGACATTGTGCACCGCCTGAGAGAGTGAAAACATACACGAAAATCGCAGACATACTACGAAATTCTTCGGATCACTTAATGTGGAATTGCGAGTAAGCTGAATTCAGTGGTGCTAAATCTCGTGATTTGGCAAACAACACAGCATGTTGAAAAACAGTTTCTAATTCGAGCATCTTTATTTTATTTTGGTTCAACTTTTTTTAATGTCCAGTTTTTTCGACTTACAATTAATTAAAAAAAATTTTTTATACAGTGGTGCTAAATCTCGTGATTTGGCAAACAACACAGCATGTTGAAAAACAGTTTCTAATTCGAGCATCTTTATTTTATTTTGGTTAAACTTTTTTTAATGTCCAGTTTTGTCGACTTACAATTTATTAAACAAAAATTTTTATACAAATAATATTCTAACTGAAATATTTTTTAAATTAAAAATCAAGAAAAATTATTCATTTTAATTTTATTTAAAATATTTAAATTTCAAATATGTTTACAACTATGATTTACTGTCGATTTGGTTTGTTTTGTTTCATTTTAAAGCTTTCGCTTGAATAAAGAGCTTCAAAAGCTTTTTATTTAACCACCTGCTTAAATGAATATTTCTTGGTCTATGAAAAAATTTCCCTTTAGTGTCTACTAAACACCGAAAGTGAAAAAAACAAAATCATTTTTTAAGACGAAAACGCGTGAACTTGAAAAAAAAAATTAACAATATATATATAGATATATATCTACACATATATACATAAAACATTAAGAAAAAGTTATAAAAATTAATAAATAAAATAAAATAAATTGAACATATTCGAAAAAAAAAATTTTTTTAAATAAAAAAATCGAATAAAATTTAAAAAATTGTTAAATCATTCATTTTTAAAATAATCAATATTGAAGGCAAATCGTATTGTTTTTAAAAAGAAAATCATATTTATAAATAACATAAAACAAAAAGAAATAACAAAATAACATAAAACATAAATAATTTTCATTTAATTCAAACAAATTTATATTACATTAAAAACAAGCTATAAATCATATTTTAATTTTTGCAAATACAAAATAAAAAGTCATAAAAAATTATATGTATATTTTTAATTTTCCAAATCAATGAAGTGACGAAAAATCTTTAAAAAAAAAAATAAAACAACTGGGCTACCGTACATATTTTTTCGGTTCTTTTAGCTTTTATATCTTTTACTTTTTTTGTGTGCACTAATCGATAATTATGAAACATATAAAACCAATGCTGCAGCAGTAGCCAGTCATCCGTCAGTCGTCCTCGTAAAAACAACCAGCAAACCAAATGAAGAAAGCGTGTGTGTACATAGAAAATGAAAAATAAAATAGGATAAAGAAATCAAAACAAAAACAACAACTACAAACATAAATACCAGCACAGCGCCAGTAACTGAAGTAATAAAATCAAAGTTACAATTAAAGTCGTTGTGTGAAAAAAAAAACATTTTAACTATTTGTTACTACATAATTTGTTTTTTATTATTATTTTTACTGTAATAAATATAAAGTATGTATTTTTCTATTTTGTATTTTAGTTTTATCAAAAGCTTTTACTAAAGACTTAATTATAGCTTAGCTGGCTTTTTCTAATCATTTATGTTGCGGTCTCTTAAGAAATCGTAAAAGCCAATTATTTAAATTTACAAGGTTTCAATTAAGATATCAAATTTATTTTATTGACTTTTCTCAAAGGAATAGAATACGAACATTTATAACTCGTTATGGATAGGATACAAAGTTATGAACTAGTTTACATGTACATACATATATAAAGTGTTAAAGGTTTGCAAATACAAATGGGAACAGTGTCACAATGAGGACGACAAATGTAATAAGGGTGGGCCTTTATTGAAGCAAAGCAACATAATTTGATGACTAGTTAGTTCTAAACTAAATAGGAGCAGGCAAATCTGACAATGTAGCCATTAAGGTCATACATAATCGACTACTGGGTTTCTCTAAACCCCTTAAAGATCACTACAAATTCCTACAAATATTACACGTTACTTAACTAAGAAATTTTCAATAACTCTCTTTTATAGTTCCCGAAATACGGCGCACTGTGGCTGAAATTTTGATTTCATTGGCAAAAAGTCAAATTTTTTTATCACCGATTTTTAAAATTTTAACGCCATTTTGTAGCTACTAAATCCAAATTAATGTAGCCAAAAAATTAGGTTAAATTATTGCTAATTGTGGGCGTGGCATGCTGTCAAACTCAGCTATTTTTTTTTAATTTCAGAAAAAGGTGATTTTATTTATTATTTTTTTATCAAAAATAAATGGATACTACTCGCAAGTTATCGTCGATAATGACCTGTAGTTTTCTTTACAAGGTTGGTAAGATTGCAGTCTTTAGTTGTTGTAAGTGGTCACAACCCTACCGTTTAATATTAGGGGTGTTCTGAAATATTTATTAAACTACTATATTTGTGTCAAATTTCAACTTTAGTGGAATAGAACTTCTAGGGAACAAAAGGCAACTAGAAACGTATACCAACCTGAGAAAGGTGAAAGTGTCCTCTTTAACTCTATGTATACTTTTGCACCCGTGACGAACAGCGGGTAGTACACTTTTTTCATTTTAATGAAATTACTCAAAAAATTTCAAATTACGGTTATTTAAAAAGCCCTACAATACAAGTATACCGATCGACTCAGAATCACTTTTTGAGTCGATTTAGCAATGTCCATCCGTCTGTGTGTCCATGTAAACCTTGTAATCAAACTACAGGTCTCAAATATGGATATATTTTGATGAAATTTGGTATATAAGCCTTTAGCGGCCATAGGATGAACGCTATTGAATCGGTCCATGTTCAAACCTAGTCCCCATTCAAATGACCCCTAAGATCCAAATTATCATATAGATCTCAGTCAAATTGGGTTTGTATGTGCTTATTACATCCATTAGTCAGTAGTCCAAAAATAATCCCTATAGGATAGTTCTTCGTCATAGGCCTCATATAGAGCTGCTTCCCGATTTTCATTTAATCTATCAAAAAACAAAAAAATATTGCACAGATTTTTGTCAAATTTCGTTTATATATATTTTTTGAAAATATAAACGACTTTATTAAATATGGTCAGGATCAGTTCATTTTTCGGCCTAGTCTCCATATAAATATAGCATCCGATATGAACTTTTTCATATCTGAAGTCAAAAAAATTAATAAAAATGCCACTCAAATTTGGTTTATTTTCTATATCCAATTAGTTGGACCTAAGTGATAGGGTCTCTGAACGCATGGTGTAGGGTATCGTATAGTCGGTCTAGACCGACTATAATTTTCTAACTTGTTTTTTATAGGTTTTTTTACCCACATATGTATGAAATGTTTTAATAAATAAGAAAGAATCAAAAAATAAAACCCTTATTTTCATATCAAAATCAGAATTATTACGCTAATGTTCATCAGATTTATTTTGCAAAAATTAACAAATTTGACAGCAAAAAATGATAAATTTTTCTGTAGTAATAGCAAGACTATAAGATAATATTACTAACGTTTTTTTAAGTGGACATATTCTTTGAGTGTAAACAAATTTGCAAATTTGACAGCAAAAAATTTTGAATTTTTCAGTAGTAATAGCAAAATTTCCAGTTGATTTTACTTTTTTTTTTTTGAGTTTAAAAATTTTAAATAAAATCCCACTATTACAAAAAATGCCTGTAATTATTATTAAAATCCAAATATGACATTTTTTAATTTAAAAAAAAAATAAAAAACCCACATTTCACACTAAAAGTAAAAAAATGAAAAGTTCAACTTTGACCTAGAATTTCCTAAAAAGTACCGCTAATTCTTTGTGTCGGCTGAGTCTTTGCCTAGCCTTTATAAGGGTCTTTGGAATGGATCTGGGAAAACACCTAACTATAGAATGCCCATACAGAACTTAGTGAGTGATTTTATATTATGGGAATCGCTGTGTGTAATAAAGTCGGGGTTGTTGTGAGGAACCCTTTTGTTCTCTATTAAAAAGAGCAACACAGCTAGTCCAGAACAAATCAATATCTATTGTTTGCAATTCAATTTACAAGCTAAGTTAAAAAAAAGACTAGTAAGAAAATTATAGTTGGTCTAGACCAATTATACGATACCCTATACCATGCGTTTAGAGACCCTATCTCTTAGGTCCAACTAATTAGATATTGAAAATAAGCATAAATTGCCTTCGGATATGAAAAAATTCATATCGGATGCTATATTTATATGCTGACTAGGTCGGAAAATGGACCAGTCCTGAACATATTTGGTAAGGTCACTTATTTTTGCAAAAACATATACAAACCAAATTTGAGAAAAAAAGTGCAATATTTTTGTTTTTTGAGAGATTTAAGTGAGGATCGGGAATCAGATTCATATGGGGATTATGACTAAGAATTGTCGGACTACTGATAAATGGATGTAATAAACATACACAAACCCAATAGAGTTTATCCTATCCAATAGAAGCTTATATACTAAATTTCATCAAAATATATTCATATTTTTGACCTGTAGTTTGATTACGGACGGCCGGACATCGCTAAATCGACTCAGTAAGTGATTTTGAGTCGATCAATATGATAAAAGATGGGTCTAGGTCAAATATTTTTGGTAGTTACAAATATCAGCACAAAGTCATTATACCCTGACCATATAGTGGTATAGGGTATAATTATAAAGCATAAGGCTAATTCCATAGTGACAGACAGGACATTTAGTGATATTTCTAATTACAGGTAAAGTTTCTCATTGTTCATAAAAATTTACAAAATTATGCAGACGGACCTGATCAACATATTTACACTTAGAAAAAGTGAGAGAGTATTATTGTTATTTTTATTTTTTTTTAATTCATATTTATTATTAATAATTGGGGGGCAAAAAGCAGTCGTTAGAGATATATCAACAGACATAATTTTAGATGATGTTTGTAAGACACTCCGAATTTATAGTTACTGTACAAGAGCTAGTTTATTAATAAAGCTTATAAAAAATCTGAATTCTAAAATAATTTTTAGTAAAAGGAAATATTTTGTAATGTGACAGACATGACACTGCCTTTACTTTCAAAATTACTAAACTACACTTTTCTTTTCTTACTGGAAAAATAGGGCTATAAAAATGCATATAACAAATTATTGTCAAATTTTTATGCCATTTGAACCATTTTCTTTGAAATGGTATCAATAAAAATTATTTCAATTAAAATTTTAAAAGGAAACCTAAGGTTGACATTTTCATGGAATTAAAGTTAATTGCTTTTCTTGTTGGCCAGTTTCTATTATGATTCCTTGTTATAAAAAACAATAATCGTGTCTTCTATAGAAAGAATTCGTTACAATTTGAAAAATTGCATTATCTTTCTTTAACTAGAGTAGAAAACCCCTAATGAAATTCACTATATATAATAACACCCAAAGTTTGATCCCTATTAGAAAGTTTTGAGATTCATGATAATTAAAAAAAAAATTCAACTGATTCCTGGCTAAAAATTTCCAGATATAATATTAAAAAAAAGGAAATTTTAAAATATTTTTATCTGAATTAGCTAATAATTTTTAATTTTTAATTTTTAATTTTTAATTTTTAATTTTTAATTTTTAATTTTTAATTTTTAATTTTTAATTTTTAATTTTTAATTTTAAATTTTAAATTTTAAATTTTAAATTTTAAATTTTAAATTTTAAATTTTAAATTTTAAATTTTTAATTTTTAATTTAAATTTTTAATTTTTAATTTTTAATTTTTAATTTTTAATTTTTAATTTTTAATTTTTAATTTTTAATTTTTAATTTTTAATTTTTAATTTTTAATTTTTAATTTTTTAATTTTTAATTTTTAATTTTTAATTTTTAATTTTTAATTTTTAATTTTTAATTTTTAATTTTTAATTTTTAATTTTTAATTTTTAATTTTTAATTTTTAATTTTTAATTTTTAATTTTTAATTTTTAATTTTTAATTTTTAATTTTTAATTTTTAATTTTTAATTTTTAATTTTTAATTTTTAATTTTTAATTTTTAATTTTTAATTTTTAATTTTTAATTTTTAATTTTTAATTTTTAATTTTTAATTTTTAATTTTTAATTTTTAATTTTTAATTTTTAATTTTTAATTTTTAATTTTTAATTTTTAATTTTTAATTTTTAATTTTTAATTTTTAATTTTTAATTTTTAATTTTTAATTTTTAATTTTTAATTTTTAATTTATAATTTTTAATTTTTAATTTTAACGATAAAAAATATGTGGCAATACTTGCTTATGCCAATGTGACACGTGCAGTATTAATGTACACACAACTGCAATGACTTCAACAATCAGAAGAATTACAACATATGCAACATATCTTAAGAAAAACAACAAACACGCTGAAAAATTTATTATTTTCAAGAGTTTTTTTAAAGTTTCATTCTCGTGACCCCTTTAACCGATAAACGATTTTATACAAAAACGAACGGTCTAGCTTAGCGTCTGCGGAAAATTTCCCGAAAACAATTTCCCGAAAACAATTTCCCAAATACAATTGCCCGAAAACAATTGCCCGAAAAAACAATTCCCTGAAAAAACAATTCCCCGAAAACAATTTCCCGAAATTACAATTTCCCGAAAACAATTTCCCGAAATTACAATTTCCCGAAAACAATTTCCCGAAATTACAATTTCCCGAAATTACGATTTCCCGAAAAAAATTTCCCGAAATTACAATTTCCCTATTTTTAGTTTACAACTTCCCATATATTCTTGATTTCCCCCATAAAAAAAACATTGAAAAAACAATTTCCCGAAAAACAATTCCCCCACCCCGCACCGCGCCCTTCTTCTTCCACCCACCCTCGTCATCCGGACCTATTTATTGGAGTGTCATAGGCTTATTTTTACATTGTGACTTTGAACACTTCGGCATTCAGACTTCCCGACGGATAACGCTCACTCCATCACATCCTGCTCATGCAGTAGCTGCTACGGAATCGTTACCATCTTGCATAGCGAATTTTTTTTAGTTTTTTGGGTTGTACTACTCAGTTACTATGCCACTCGAATTCCTGAATAGCGAAAAAGGTAAACTGAGGTTGCTTTTGAATGGTTTCTTGTATCATGACGACGGTCAGTCCGTTGATAGCGTTTATTGGCGTTATATCCTTTATCGAGGAAAACTTTGTACCGGTAGGGTCATAACAACGAGGCTCTTCACAATCACAGTGCCGAAGCGGCTTTCGTTGCTAAAGAAAAAATCGTTAATGAGCTGAAAGATCTTGCCCGGACCACTACATCAAGTGGTCGTGAGCTGATTGCTCGCGCTTTGGCCGGAATTTCTGATGGTATTGTTTTGGAAATGCCATCAACAAGCTCTTTGAAGAAATAGTAATTTCGGGAAATTGTATTTCGGGAAATTGTAATTTAGGAAAATTGTAATTTCGGGAAATTGTGTTCGGGAAATTGTCATTTCGGGAAATTGTGTTCGTGAAATTGTAAGTTCGGGAAATTGTTTTTGGGAAATTGTTTTCGGGGAATTGTTTTCGGGAAATTTTCCCCAAACCCTAGCTTAGATATTCACGGTGTGATCGTCATTTCCACGGACAGACGGACAGACGGCCATCGCTAAATCAACTTCCCTTGTTATAATGATCAGGAAAATGTATGGTTTTGGGGTCTCCAAAATTTATTTCGATGTGTTGCAAACGGAATGACAAATTTATATATACCCCCTGCCACTGAGGTGTGGAGGGTATAAAAATATATATGTATGTATGTATGAGTACGGTTTGCAAATGTATCTTATTCATTATTCAAATAGAGTTACCATTTAAATAGGGGTAAATGTGGTCAACTGCCGCTGCTGTACGGTTCTTACTCTTCGATAGTGCCTCGATAATTTCCATTTCTGGGTATGGGTAGGAATAGGATTCCTTGGGAAACGTGTTCATAGATTCTTGAGTCCAAGGATTTTCACTCAAATTTGTTCCTTATAGCTTTTACCCCCCCCTAATTTTAGTTTTTGAATAATAATCACATCCGATATCTATAATATTAATAGGCTATGTGATTTCTTGTGACTGATGTTTTGTTCTACCGGTTTATTCCGATTTTGACCAAACGTATATTATATGAAAGGTATTTCCTTTTAGCCGATTTGCAGATTTACAGATTTTTAAATTTTTTCCTTTGTTTTGAGTAAATTGCATTTAAAGTTGCTACTAACACATGCATAAAATTATACAATGCTATGTCTGTGTTAATTAAATTTGTTAATGTGTTTGTAATAAAAATGAGTTTGTTTTTTCTGTTGATTTGTGAATTCGCTATAATTGATTAGCATACTTTTAGGGTCGTTATTTAATGAAAAAATAAAATTTCCTAGAATTTGCGCTCGATAACTTTAATGTATCTGTTTTTGATTCTTTGACCCTTTCCGAAAATCATAGTGTAGAGTATTGTAGAGTCGGGCTCGATCGAGGACAAACATCTTTCCACGACGTTTAATACTTAAACGAATTCATTTCGCTTTTAAAATTATATTGTACAAATTTTTTCATGACGTATTACTCTCAAACGATTTCAAATATTCAATAAATAAATAAATATATACAAGTTGTAAATATATTTAAATATTTTACAAGTTGTGATAGTTTAACTTCAGCGTTTCTAAAGACTTGACGTGTCATTCTAATACTAATTCGCCGCGAAAGGTTTTAACCTTTTAACAATTTTATTGCATTAAATTTCAATAAATATATTTTTCAATTATAAATATGTACATACAACCATGTATTTATTTAATTCTTAAATATAAAATGTTGTCACACTTTTCTTTAATTGTTGGTATTTATTTTATTTATTTATTTATTTGTTTTTTTGCATTATGTCAAAATAGACAAGATTTACTGTGCTATAGATAGAAGTATATCTTTCTTCTACTGTTTGTATACAAGTGGCGACGGTTCTCTTTTTTTTATTGGTTTCTTGTTTAGCGAAAAGTAAAGATCACATAAATTGTTTTTGACTATTTGCCAAAGTTCAATGTGAACATTATTATGGCCACTTTTCGTACACAAAATAAATTCTAAACTAAAAGCGATCTCTAAATTTATGTACATTGTAGAAATTTATACACCCAGCCGATGCATCGATCTACACACATATGGATTCTAAACTGTCTGTCAGACAGTTGTCCATCAAAAATATTTAGATAAATTTGCTATGAAAATTAGAATCTAAAAGTATAATCTATCTTTTTTTTAATAAAGCAAAATTTTTGTCTGTGTATTTTCAATAACTCGTGTAAAATATTCTAAAGATAAATATGATAATAATGATGATGATGATGATAGCATCTAATACTTAGCAGTTCAATTGACGGCACGTTAAATAATCAATAATTAGCTTATTTAAGGCAGAAATTAAAAAATTAAGACATACATATTAGCTAAAAATGTAAATTTTATTTAAATACATAAAATTTTCAAGTTTACAAAGCATTTTCTTCATTGAAAATATTTGTTGCTCTTTTATTTTATTTTTTTTTTAAATAATGAATACATTTAAAGATTTGACGTCAATCTCAATCTAACTAATTTATGGTTCATTTATTTTTGTGAAAAAAAAAATGCAGTTACGGTCATAAAAATAGTGTAACCTGCGTGTTTTGAACAAAAACCGTCTCAAAGCTATTTCAAAAAGCTAAAAATTCAAACAAATCATACATTTAAAATATTGGGTAAAATATACAGCATTAAAATATACAGCATTGGAAAGCTTATAAAAATATCTATTAAATAAAAAGATATGTAACACAAACCATAATTTGCAATTAAATATTCGACGCAACGAAAAAAATTAAGTGAATTTAATTGTCAATATCCTAAAATATACACAAAAAATAAGATCAGCTTTTGTTTTAAACAAAATTAGTTAATATTTGAACAAAATAGAAAAATAGTTTAAAGTTTAACGTAATCCGGTTTAAATTCTGCGATCAATGCAAAACAAAATATATGTCACGTAAAATATATTTTTATTAGACTTCTAATAAACTGTTTTTTGTAAGTTCCTTAAAAAATATACCTAATTCTGAAGAAGATATAGCTATTGTTAGACGATATCAAGAAAAATAACATCATATCATTAAACTGCTGTATATTTTGTTTACTTCGTTTTTTAAACTTTCACGATTGAAAACCACCACACAAACTAAGAAAAAAATATACAGGTGCATAGTACTATTTTAATGACCGCAGCTGTATATCGTAACAAAATAGAAAATTATGCAACGTAAACTGATTTTATTTATATTTTATGTCATCTTTAAGTATTTTTAAATATAGTTTTGCACAAATATATATTATTAAAACATTAATTATTGACACGGTTACCCAGTAAACATTTGGGTTCGAAAATATGTTGCTGAAAACGTGAAAAAAAACGTGTGGGTGCTTGATTTCATATTTCTCTTTGATATATTCAAGTTTCAAAATGATCTGTAGGTTTCACCTAGGATAGATCCCAGATCAAACCATTACAGATATATCAGGAAAGTCAGGGTGAAAGTACTAGGACAGTATAGTAAAACCTGCAAAATACTTGACGTTCTCAGGTCAAACTTCTCAGGCAAAAATGATTTAATATTAAAAATATCACACATCCTTTATACTCTACTAATAATAATCATACGCCCTGAATATGTTATGTTATAAATAAATTTATTAAAAAAGGGGGGAAATATTATTTTTTTTTAAAGATTTCATTCAGCAACTTAATTTGTGGAAGTTCTTTGCTGAAGTATATTCTGATAAATCATCAATGCTTCTTAAGTTATGACTGAAAAACTAAGCAAACAAACATAAAGGTATGGAAAAAATATAAATGGCCCAGTACTTTTACCCTGACTTGGTTTTATTAAATTCCGCCCATCACTTTATTTTTTTTTTAATGTTTATAAGCAAGTAAGAGTGTTAAATTCGGCTGGGCCGAGTCTTTAATACCCTCCACCTGCATCTTAAACTGAATATTACAACCAATATTGGGAACGGCTACCACTTTAAAACTGTTGTCGGCACTGAAATTTAAATTTCGCATACCAATTAAATTTAAAGTTAATTGCTTTTCTTATTGGCCAGTTTCTATTATAATTACTTGTTATAAAAAACAATGGTCGTGTCTTCTATAGAAAGAATTCGTTACTATTTGAAAAATGGCATTATTTTTCTTTTACTAGAGTAGAAAACCCCTAATGAAATTCATTATATAATGCAGCCAGCGTTATAACACCAAAAGTTTGATTCCTTATAAGAATTCATGATAATTAACAAAAAAAAAAATGATTCTTGGCTAAAAATTTCCAGATATTAATATTAAAAAAAAGCAAATTTTAAAATATTTTTATCTGAATTAGCTGGTAATTTTTAAATTTTAATTTTTAATTTTTAATTTTAATTGTTTAATTTTTAATTTTTATATTTAATTTTTATTTATTTTTAATTTTTAATTGTTAATTTTTAATTTTTAATTTTTAATTTTTAATTTTTAATTTTTAATTTTTAATTTTTAATTTTTAATTTTTAATTTTTAATTTTTAATTTTTAATTTTTAATTTTTAATTTTTAATTTTTAATTTTTAATTTTTAATTTTTAATTTTTAATTTTTAATTTTTAATTTTTAATTTTTAATTTTTAATTATTAATTTTTAATTTTTAATTTTTAATTTTTAATTTTTAATTTTTAATTTTTAATTTTTAATTTTTAATTTTTAATTTTTAATTTTTAATTTTTAATTTTTAATTTTTAATTTTTAATTTTTAATTTTTAATTTTTAATTTTTAATTTTTAATTTTTAATTTTTAATTTTTAATTTTTAATTTTTAATTTTTAATTTTTAATTTTTAATTTTTAATTTTTAATTTTTAATTTTTAATTTTTAATTTTTAATTTTTAATTTTTAATTTTTAATTTTTAATTTTTAATATTTAATTTTTAATTTTTAATTTTTAATTTTTAATTTTTAATTTTTATTTTTTAATTTTTAATTTTTAATTTTTAATTTTTAATTTTTATTTTTTAATTTTAATTTTTAATTTTTAATTTTTTTTTAATTTTTAATTTTTAAATTTTAATTTTAAATTTTTAATTATTAATTTTTAATTTTAAATTTTTATTTTTTAATTTTTAATTTTTAATTTTTAATTTTTAATTTTTAATTTTTAATTTTTAATTTTTAATTTTTAATTTTTAATTTTTAATTTTTTAATTTTTAATTTTTAATTTTTAATTTTTAATTTTTAATTTTTAATTTTTAATTTTTAATTTTTAATTTTTAATTTTTAATTTTTAATTTTTAATTTTTAGTTTTTAATTTTTAATTTTTAATTTTTAATTTTTAATTTTTAATTATTAATTATTAATTTTTAATTTTTAATTTTTATTTTTATTTTTTAATTTTTAATTTTTAATTTTTAATTTTTAATTTTTAATTTTTAATTTTTAATTTTTGATTTTTAATTTTTAATTTTTAATTTTTAATTTTTAATTTTTAATTTTTTATTTTTAATTTTTAATTTATAATTTTTAATTTTTAATTTTAAATTTTTAATTTTTAATTTTTAATTCTTAATTTTTAATTTTTAATTTTTAATTTTTAATTTTTAATTTTTAATTTTTAATTTTTAATTTTTAATTTTTAATTTTTAATTTTTAATTTTTAATTTTTAATTTTTAATTTTTAATTTTTAATTTTTAATTTTTAATTTTTAATTTTTAATTTTTAATTTTTAATTTTTAATTTTTAATTTTTAATTTTTAATTTTTAATTTTTAATTTTTAATTTTTAATTTTTAATTTTTAATTTTTAATTTTTAATTTTTAATTTTTAATTTTTAATTTTTAATTTTTAATTTTTAATTTTTAATTTTTAATTTTTAATTTTTAATTTTTAATTTTTAATTTTTAATTTTTAATTTTTAATTTTTAATTTTTAATTTTTAATTTTTAATTTTTAATTTTTAATTTTTAATTTTTAATTTTTAATTTTTAATTTTTAATTTTTTATTTTTAATTTTTAATTTTTAATTTTTAATTTTTTATTTTTATTTTTAATTTTTAATTTTTAATTTTTAATTTTTAAGTTTTAAGTTTTAATTTTTAATTTTTAATTTTAAATTTTTAATTTTAAATTTTTAATTATTAATTTTTAATTCTTAATTTTAATTTTTAATTTTTAATTTTTAATTTATAATTTTTAATTTTAAATTTTTAATTTTTATTAATTTTTAATTTTGTTCAGATTATATAAAAGCTCTCGCTAAGTTCTTTATTAATTTAAATGGAGGTCCTCACACCAGTTGCGCTACTAAAACCTTTTCGAAAAAGGACGTATGAGTGATTTCACTAAAAATATCAATAACACTTATACGCCACATTGAAAGTATAATTCGATTTATAAATACATATTTCAATCACAGAATGGCGTATAAGTGTTATGAATACCAATAATATTGACACTTATACGAAATATGAAAAAAATACGTTTAAAAATGTTCATGTTCTTGCCGGATCTGTAACGAGCTTCAAAATAATTTTACGATTTTGAGAAAAAAATTTAATAAATCGGTTAAGGAAATTAATAGAAATCGAAACAGTATGCAAACAGTACTGGATTAAAATATTCATACATCTGTGCTCACAACCCATAAAGGCCAACGTTTGTGTTTTTGGAAGTTACCAGTAGAACATTTTTATAATTCAAATCGCTAATTGAAATCTGGTAATTCAGATAACCACTTGCTTATTAGACATTCAATTTTAATATATAATGTGCTACTAACTAGTTAAGTAATGGGTAATAATTGTAATTTTATTTCGGTTGATATTGCAAAATCTTAAAATTAGATTTTTTTGAGGAGATTACGATACAATATCCCAATTTTGTTCTAATTCGACTTATTAGGCATCACCACAGTCATACGTTTAAACGAGTGTATAGATTTTAAAATTTTTCAATATCACTTTAACGGACAGAGGTAAACTTAGAATTTTAAATTATTTGAAAGGTGTCAGTTTTATAGTTTTTTTTCCAGAAAAATTAAAAGCATTTAAATTAAAGAGTAAAAATATTATTTATAAATTAAAAAAAAATCCAATACAAAATTTATAATAAAAAGTTTGTGAATAACATTTATTAATTTATTTTATTTTTTTCACTAAGAAAATACTCTATTTTAGACTTAAAGGCTGTCACAACTATTGCCAGTGACTTTTTAATGCATAACGCTGAAAGTATATTAAATTTTTTATTTATTTCACTATTATTTACTAAAAATGTTTTAATACATTCTTATTAATTTCTCTTTTACACTTCTCGAAAGACATGATTGTTATTCCACAGCCATGTTTAACAGAATAACAAGGGAGCAGCCTTAGCAGCCATCATCATTTATATTCAAAAACATTGTAAATAAACTGTAGAACAGCATATTTACAAGCAGAAAGAATTTTCCAGCTCAAAAGGACAAATTTGAGATTTAAGAAGAACAAAATAACTTAGGTGCGATCATTATTAATATAAATCCACTTATAAAATATGCGAATAATTTCAATTTAGTTTTCTTCTCTTTTTCTCAATTTCATAAATCCTTGTGAAAAAGTCTGAAAACCAAAGTCTTCAAAACACAAACACTTACACACACACGTTTTGTACAAAATTAAAAAACAAATATAACATTAATGATGGCATTTTATATACAACAACAATTAGCAACAAATAAATGGTTAATAACAATAACAGGTAAGTAGAAAACAATAAAAATTTTAATAAGCACCACAAAATAAATAATGTTTATTATTAAAATAAACTACTAAAAATAGTTTTGTGCTGTTTTAAATAAACACAATATTAAAAAAAATTATTAAGTGGTAGAGTGTGTTTTTTTTAAATTAAAAGCAAAAAAATATACATATTCGTATGTATATTAAGGTGACAGCTGTTTGTATGAAAAAAAATTTTTGGTCGAATTTTAATATCTGCGGGTTGGATTATTGTGACACTGGATCTAAAACTTTAGTGCGCAAAATTTGAGCTAAATCGGACAATGCTTTCTGGGTGCGCATTGAGTTCAAAGTTCAAATATGCATTTCTATGTAAAAAATTTGATATTATTAATTGCATTTCAATTAAATTAATTAATAAACTGTAATCTAGAGTAAATTATCTTTCTAATAAAATAACAAAATCTATTATCGGTTATATCAAGTTCCCCAGGCAATAAATGCGCCGCAGACCACACGATTAAGAAAATCGAGCTCACATTTTTAAAGACATTGAAACAATTTACAACAACAACATTTTTGCATTCTCCTGATCCCAAAATGATCTTATGTAAAGTATTTCGCATCTCGTCTATTATTTAGCACTATTTCATTTTATTTTTTCAATAATTTTGTTCAAGAAATTTACCGGAATGAACGATTGGACTTTAAGGACTTATTAAAAAAATATAAGTGATTAAAAACGCCAAATAGTGTAGGTATCCTGTTCTTAATTTGGCGAGGGCAGCGTTTTTATTTCAGCGGATTTGAAAAAAAATTTGATTTTTCATACTTTTTCAACTTTTAGGCTACATCTTTTTGGTGTTTTCATATTTGAAATATCTTTTGTCAAACTATTATACTACTTGATATAAGTTGTCACTCTTGTAAATTAAGGTTAAAGTGAAACACTTTAAGGTCAAAAGTCCAATTTAAGGAGATTTATATTTTTTTTAACAAAATATCGAAATAATATATATTTGTGGAAGAATTCCATAAAAACTTGTTGATAATATTTTAATAATTCTAAAAAATAATATTCTGGACTTATTTTCTGAAATTAACCCGTGGGCTACTCTTGATATCAAAATTACTATATAAATATATGTTTGTGCAGGGATTGTGACAAAACTTTGATCTCGCGTCCAGAAAGCGTCCAATTTGGCTCAAACTTTGCACACTAAAGTCTTATATACAGTGTCACAATAATCCGATCCGCACGTCTTGAAATTTCAACAAAAAATGGCTGTCACCCTAATGTATATATTTAAGAAAAATCATTAAATGAATTTTTCAACATATCGTAATGATGAACGAATCAGCGTGGTATAAATGGGATTAATTTAAGAAAAAAATACTTAAAAAGTACATTTTATTAAAAAAGTACTTTTTATTAAAAAAGTACTTTTTATTCAAATTTATTAAAAAAGTACTTTTATTATAAAAGTACTTTTTATTAAAAATGTACATTTTATTTAAGAAATACCTTTTCTTAAAAAGTACCCTTTATGCAGAAAGTACATTTTCTTTAAAAAAGTGTTTTTTATTAAAAAAAAGTACCTTTTATTAAAAATGTAGCTTTTATTAAAAATTTACCTTTTAATCAAAAAGTGCCTTTTATTAAAAAAGTAAGTTTTATTAAAAAAGTACCTTTTTTAGAAAAGTTACTTTTATTAAAAAATTACCTTTTTTTAAAGTACCTTTTATTACAGAAGTAATGTTTATTATAAAAGTACCTTTTCTTAAAAAAGTACCTTATATTAAAAAAGTACGCTTTATTAAGAAAGTGCCTTTTTCTTAAAAAGTGTTTTTTATTAAAAAAAAGTGCCTTTTATTAAAAATGTACCTTTTCTTAAAAATCTACATTTTAATAAAAAAAGTGTCTTTTATTAAAAAAGTAAACTTTATTTAAAAAGTACCTTTTATAGAAAAGTAAATTTTATTAAAAAATTACCTTTTTTTAAAGTACCTTTTATTACAAAAGTACCGTTTATTATAAAATTAGCTTTTCTTAAAAAAAGTACCTTTTATTAAAAAAGTACCACCCTTTATTCAGAAAGTACTTTTTTCTTAAAAAAGTGTTTTTTATTAAAAATGTACCTTTTAATCAAAAAGTGCCTTTTATTAAAAAAATAAGTTTTATTAAAAAAGTACCTTTTTTAGAAAAGTTACTTTTATTAAAAAATTACCTTTTTTAAAGTACCTTTTATTACAAAAGTACAGTTTATTATAAAATTACCTTTTCTTTAAAAAAAATACCTTTTATTAAAAAAGTACCCTTTATTAAGAAAGTGCCTTTTTCTTTAAAAAGTGTTTTTTATTAAAAAAGTGCCTTTTATTAAAAATGTACCTTTTCTTAAAAATCTACCTTTTAATAAAAAATAAGTTTTATTAAAAAAGTACCTTTTATAGAAAAGTAACTTTTATTAAAAAATCACCTTTTTTTAAAATACCTTTTATTACAAAAGTTCCGTTTATTATAAAAGTACCTTTTCTTAAAAAAGTACCTTTTATTAAAAAAGTACCCTTTATTAAGAAAGTGCCTTTTTTTAAAAAAGTGTTTTGTATAAAAAAAAAGTGCCTTTTATTAAAAATTTACCTTTTCTTAAAAATCTACATTTTAATAAAAAAGTGTCTTTTATTAAAAAAGTATCTTTTTAAGAAAAGTAACTATTATTAAAAAATTACCTTTTTTTAAAGTACCTTTTATTACAAAAGTACCGTTTATTAAAAATGTATTTTTTTTATAAAAAAAGTATTTTTTTATTAAAAAATTACCTTTTATGAGATAACTATAGTCTGTTAAAAAAGGTAAAGTTAAAAATATTTTTTGTGGCATCCTTATAAAAAACCCCCATTTAAACCAGTGTGTTCTATTGAAAACCAAAAAAAAAAAAAAAATAAAACTTCAAATAATTTTAGTATTTTAATGGTTTCTCATAAAAATTTATTTTTTTAAATATATTATTGACCACTTTCTAGGTATTGCAATCAAATCTTTATTTAATATGAAGTAATTTTTCGTAGAAATATCTCTTAAAAAAAAAAGAAAAGCAAATTGATATCTTTATTTTCCCAATTAATTTTTATGTTAATTTGTTGTTTTTTTATTCACACACATATTTTAAACAAATATAAATTCTGACGTTTTATTGGATTGGCCTATAACTGTTTTAAGTTTTTTGCGCCCTAACAAAATTTACCCAAGCCGACAATTGTTTTCCATGTAAGTTTTTCCCACGTAAACAAAGAAAACTCTAAAAGAGATCAAATGTGTTTGCGTATTTAAAGTGACATTTTTTTATGTTTTGTAATTAAATGATTTATTAAACTAACTCCCTACCACAATTCCTTTGTAATATTTGTTTAAAAATTTGTTTTTTTTTCTGTTTAATGTTGAAAAGATTTAATCTAAAAGTAGTTGGCTAAAATATTGTACAAATATCGAACATACACTGTAAAAAATTCAAACAAATTTTATATACATTTATATTTGTTTTGTTAGGTTTTATTTTGATTTTAAGCAGTTTAGAAGAATGTTAATTAAAGCAGAAATTCTGAGGTATTTAATGTTAATCTTTAATGTTCAACTTGTCTTACATACTTATTGTGATTTAATATATTATTTGAAATCATTCACAATAATATCAGTTTTGGACATCGTTTCTTTTTCCTTTCGTTTTCTTATTTCTTCACAACTTTCTTCTTCTTGTTGCAGCGTTATTTGGAGTAATTTTATTCGTTTGGGTTCCACAAGTGTCAGCCGAATGTCAAAGTATGAATTTTTTTAAACAACTTTCTTCCTTTTTCTGTTTTGATTTTTTTAAATTCATGCATACAATTTTTGTCATTATTCATTGTTTTTTATTCTTGTCTCAAATACCAAAAAATAAAAAATATGTTAATTTTATAATTTTGCCAATATAATTCAAAGCAACAAAGTTTTTTTTTATTTTTAATAAAAAAAAAATATTACTGTTCACTCAGCCAGACAAATGTTTTATTACATTTTTATTTGCCATGATGACAAAATTTACCTTAAACATCCAAGATAAAAAATAAGAATTATATTGAAATCTACCAATGACATTTAAAATAGATTTTAAAAAGTTTTTCACTCATTACTGGTTCCTAGCCTCAGAGCCGTATGCAAAAAAATTAAAGTGTATCTACTTCAAATAGACTATCAAAAAATTTTGTATGAAAAACATACAATAAAGTCTACTTAAAATTTTTTGCATACGGCCCTCAATCTTT
Organism: Cordilura impudica; assembly: GCA_963682025.1. Classification (NCBI taxonomy): domain Eukaryota; kingdom Metazoa; phylum Arthropoda; class Insecta; order Diptera; family Scathophagidae; genus Cordilura; species Cordilura impudica. Next base: position 39,724,411 of record OY821521.1, on the reverse strand, counting down.
TTTACCTTTATTTTATTAATTTTTTTTAACCGTCTATTTATATATACATATAAATCTAATTACTTTGACATTGACAACTAAAGAATTATACTGTCTTATGCCTGGTTTTCACTATGTCATATAAACTGACAACAAACAATTGCCTCATCTCGTAATTTTCTCTTCATTACGTTTGTTGCACTACATCTTATAAACTAACAAAAAATTCGGTTGTCAAACAAAAACAACACTAGCCAACAAGGTTTTAGACTGTAGCAACCAAATATCTTTCCTAGGGTAATTTGGTGTGCTGAATTCGAAACTATAATTGGTTTTTCTCTATCACGTCAGGTTTTCGAAATACAAATAAAATATGTTTTTATTCATTTTTACATAAAAAATCATTGTTTTATTTAAAAATCAATAAATTTTCAAAAGTGAATGGCGTTATTTGAACAACGTCCTCTTTTTCATCGCTCACCGCACCTAGATTGTGTGGGAAAAAATCTGAATGGAATGAAGAAAATGCATTTTGAGTGACATTCGTGCACAAAATTCGTGATAATTTTTCAATAATCGTCTGTAGTTTTCACTCTTATTGTTTCAAAGAAAACTGTCCACGATGCTCTTGAAAGATGTCCAGGCTGCATATTCTTTTTCCAATAAACATTGTGAAAAATTGTCGTCATTCAATCAATAGCTTCCAGATCTGAGGGCCAACAAATATGCCTTCTTTGATTATACCCCATACCACTATGTGGTTTGGGTATAATGACTTTGTGCTGCTGTTTTTAACAACCAAAAATATTTGACCTAGACCCATCTTTAATTATATCGATCGAATCAGAATCACTTTTTGAGTTGATTTAACAATGTCCGTCCGTCTGTCCGTCCGTCTGTGTGTCCATGTAAACCTTGTAATCAAACTGCAGGTCGCAAATATGAAGATATTTTGACGAAATTTGGTATATAAGCTTTTATCGGCCATGGGATGAACGCTATTGAAATTGGTGAGAATCGGTCCATGTTCAGACCTAGCCCCTATACAAATTACCCCTATGAAATCGACATAAATTGCCATAAGATCCAAATTGTCATATAGATCTTACTCAAATTGGGTTTGTATGCGTTCATTACATCCATTAATGAGTAGTCCAAAAATGATCCCTTTGATCCCATATAGAGCTGCTTCCCGATCTTCACTTAAATCTATTTAAAAACAAAAATATTGCACTGATTCTTCTCAAATTTTGTTTGTATATATTTTTGCAAGATACAAGAGACTTTACCAAACATGATCAGGATCGGTCCATTTTTAGACCTAGTACCCATATAGATATAGAATCCGATATGAACTTTTTCATATCTGCAGCCAAAAAAATTAATAAAAATCCCACTCAAATTTGGTTTTTGCTTATTTTCTATGTCCAGTTAGTTGGGCCTAAGAGATAGGGTTTCTAAACGCATGGTATAGGGTATCGTATAGTCGGTCTAGACCGACTATAATTTTCTTACTTATTTTTTTTGCTTTATCTTTTTTTCTCTCGTCTTCTCGCATTTTTTTATGATCTAGTTTTAGCATATGATATTTAAATGTTGCACCATATTTGTCCAGAGCTTTGACAAAGTTCTTAAAAAGCTCAATTTTAAGTACAGCAGTGGAAGAAGGATGTCATTTGGATCAATTAATGGTTTATTTGAAAGGATTTGTTTTCCTGGTGAATAATCAGTTCGTTTTGGCCACTCTGTTCTGACGTAATTATGACATGTAGCGCCACTATCCCATAGACAAAGGAAACAACAATATTTTGTGAAACCGCCTTGCATACCAGTCAACAAACCAATGACCTGAAACAGATTTATTTACATTTATTTACGATGGTCTATACTATATATACAAAGAAATTTAAATCACACACCTTAAGGTCACCACGGATCTTCCATTTATGACAACTGTATTTGAGTAATGTCAAAATTTCAGTCATTGATTCGTAATTTTCCTTTGTAATAATGGCATGAGCAAATGGTATGGATGGTTTTTTATTCCCATAATGCAACAAAAGAAGAGCCTTTAAACTGTACTTAGAGCCATCAGTAAATAATCTCCATTTAGTTTTGTCATATGGCTGGTTCATTTTTTGAAATAAACCATTACATCAGTACAGTATAGATTAGAGTGTTTCTTTTCAAAATATTCAGCCAATTCCAAGCTCTATCTCTATGGACTGTTACTTTTGTCCCAATTGGAAGATTTTTCCACTGCTGCGTATTGCTTCGTTAAATGTAAATCCCGAATTAGATCATTCAGCTCAGCTTGAGTCACTAAATGGCGTTCATCATCAGCCTCATACAAACTACCACTGCTGGTGAAAGATTTTTCGGACTCACTGCTCGTAGCACTGGGAATGACTGGAAATGGATCATTTGGTGGACGTTGAACTGGTTTGGAAATTGATGGGACATTCGCGTAATATTTTTTCGATTTTTCATATTGAATCCAGCAACTTTTGTTAAAGAGAAATAACAATCGGTTTGGTGGTTACTTGACTCTCTCCAAAGTACTGGAATTGAAAAATCAAAATAGATCTTCTGATATTTAATGCCATTTGACCACTTGTATAAAACAGTTCTGCAACTATAGCAAAACATTGTCGATGTCCACGGTTTGTCCAAGTTTCTGACAGCAAAACCAAAATAATGTAAATATGCATTTTTTAATGATTCTGATATTGCATATCCTTTTTTTCCAACCAAATATTCACCACACACAAAGCAAATATAGCTTAAGTCAGCAACATACGATCTTCCTGACATGCTTAAACGCTGCTATTATGACGATTTAGAATGAATATGGGCTTCTGTCAAATTAATAATTCTGAATAATTTTACAGTATTGCCAGCATGCGATAAAAAATGAACAAGACGCGATAGAACAATTTTTATGCCAGATTCAGCACACCCAGATTAGTTAAAAAACATGCTTCGTTTCTGCAGTCATTTTTTTTTTAATTTGTAGTCCAGTGCAATTTACCAACATGTTGGCAATTACCAACATTTGCCATGGCTTGCAAATGACAATCCGTTTTCATACAACTGACAAAAACTGACAACAACTGATATTGAAAATGACATATTGAAAAGCAGGCATTAGATAAATACTCGTATGATATTTTTCAAACTAAGAGTTTAGGAAAATAGTTCCGATAAATCTATGGTTTTCTAGAATAACCACGTATGTCATAAAATCAAAATGTTCAGGGGAGCCAAAAAACGTTATATTTCAAATTATGGGCTCGATACAAAGATTTTAGAGCTTTTTATTTAACAGTCCTGTAGATATGGGCAATAAATACTTTATATAAAATTTGGAGTCAAAAATCTTCAGAGGAATAGATCCTAGAGAAGGACAAAAAAACAATATGTAAATTACACTTAAAGTGTGTGCAGATAAAACAACTTATGTCGACAAACGTCGTTTTCTTTGAAAAAGAAAACTACATATGCAACCACCCATGTAGATATAAGTTGTTGTTGCTTGAAAAATGGATTTGTTTGTTCGTCAACAAAAAGTTAACGGAACTTAGAATGAGAATATAACAACGTATCAAGAATGATAGTGACAAAAAATAACAGAAATAAACACACAAGTTTTTATAAGTGGTTATAAACTGAAAAATAATCTAAAATTATTTTGCATTTTTTTTCTTTAATAACAACGTATGTCGCTATGTGTCGTTTTCTGAGAAAATAATTTGCCAGCGATCAATCGTAGGTTGACATACGTCGATAGTGCTCCAAATTAATTTAATAAACATTTAAGTTACGTCGTTATTTAAAGAAAAAACTGGTCAATATTTTTTTTTTTTAATTTAACACATGTAAAGAGCGTTAAAAATTAATATATTTGACATCGTAAACTCAAAATTGACAAAAAAAAAATGACATACGCGGTTATTCCACAGAAATCTGGTATTCCCCTTTAAGATTTCACAAACCTTAAATTTAAACCCAAAATACATATATATCTACATGAATAAAAGAGTCAATAAATAACAGAAAGGAGCAGTAAAAAGTATCAAAGTTACTTTTGACGTAAATTCTTCAGTGTTATAAATAGTCACTCAGAATGGGTTTTTCGAAATAAGAGTGGAATCAAGATAAAAACGTATAAAGGGATAAAAAGGGTACTCTTGTACTTATTAGCGAAAGTATTAAGAAGCATGTTTTATTTTGCAAGGACGTGATCGCTCAAAAGAGAAGGCGGTAAAAATAGCACTTTATGCTTTTTTGTTAACGAAATAAATTTTGAACTTGAAAACCACTAAGAATATATTTTTTTTAAACAAGTTAAAATCTGAAGCACTATTAATGGAAAAGTTTTCATGGACCGAATTTTTTTTTTTGAAAAATCTATTGTTTAATCTATATTATATTACTTCAATTCATTCCGAAATTATTGTGATCAACGAAAATTGAACATAAATTATTTTTTTTATCTCCTTTTGCATCAATTCTAATCTTTATTGCATTTACGTTTAATTAAATATTTATTTGTTGTATATTTTTAGACATTTTCCAAAGGAAATTTTGAAATTCTTAGAAACACTTATTAGAAATCTATATTTTTTTTATTTTCTTAAGCATATATACTTTTATTAATTATTTTTCAAATTATTTATATAATCTTTAGACATTTGTTTTTTAAATATACATTGTTTCAGAATAATGAGTTTATGATAGGTTCTAGAAAATTGAATATTAAACAGCATGTAAGAGTTATTTTCAATCTTTTGGATGGGTTTTAACAAAATCGCTTATTTTGCACAAGTATAAACATAAATCAACCACTCTTATTTAGTAAATTGTCTACAGATTTCGAATTATTACAATTATAGGAACTCAAACGCAATTTCTCGATAAATTATAAACTTCTGATAAATAACGATTGATTTATTTTGATGATTTTATCTTTATTTAATTTTCAAGTTTTGTATGTATATTCAATTTCTTTTTTTTTTCTAAAATTGATTAATTTTATTTTAAAATTTAAAACAAGCCGACATTTTTTAGACCCTAACACCACTATAAGCTTTTCGAAAGCCTTTTTGGCGCGCTGAAACCGAATCGGAATTCAAACGTTTTCCATCACATCAACATTTTTGCATTTTTCGGTTATGATTTCTCGAAAAACTGATGTGACGGAGCAATTCTAAACTCAAATTCGGCTGTAGCTCCCTTCAGAACTTCAAGAAAATATACTCTGATCTAATGAAACAGTTTATATATATTTTTTTTAAGTGATATCCGAGAACAAATAAGATATCTAAAAAAATCTTAGAAGAGGAAGAGAAGAACTTTAAGATGAGATGTAGTTCAATCACATTTTGTTAGCCGATTATTTAACGAGGTCAACTTTTTTGAACAGGTTTTAGAATTTGTGACAGGAAATGTAATGTTGAGTTCAGTGATCCTAATACCGGTTCCAAAAAAATCCATTTATAATTGTGAGAAACACGTTTAAGAAATAAAGTTTATGTTATGAAGGCTGGATTACTCAAGCGTAATGTGACGAATCAGCTGATCAAACCTTTCTTAAGAACGGATAAACGCATAATCATAATTACACAACGTAAACTAATGTAGGGTTAAAATTAAAATTAAATTTGATATTTTGTGGCGTATATAAATAAAAAAGTGGGAAAACTATAATAGTGCGTTTACATCTAAGGAAAATCTAGTAGATTTTACTTGAAATCTATTTAAAAATCTATACCGTTTACATCTAACTTTTTTTAACATTTTCTGAGATTTTGTTTCCACAACAATAAACAGCTGATTAAAATAAAACATATAAACTAGAAATACCAAAAATAAACAAAATAATAGGAAAATGGAAATATGGAAAATTCTAACAAAGAAAAGATGTTATTATTATATAATGCATCAAGAATAAAAAAAGCACAAGCTGAAACAGAAATTTTGCGAAAAAAACATCAACATTTGTTAAATGTATTGTTTGAACAACAAAAAAAAAATGTATTTTCCACAATTATTATATAGCAGATTGGAATGGGCACATGTCAGTATAAAAAGTTGTAACTTTTCAATTACTAATTATTTTATTATAGATTCATCATTTTTTTTTTTGTTAATTAATATTTTATTTCCTTTTTATACAACTTATTTGCTTTTGTTTTTAAATGTCAATTTTTCAGTCACTGCGTTGTAATTTTCTACTACGATATTAAAAAACACATTTCGTAGTGTCCAAGTTTGACAAGATTTTGCGAGATTTTGCACAAATCTAGTAACGAGCTAGATTTTGTTTTATATGAGAAATCTAGTAAAAATGAGCTAGATTTCGCTCGAAATCTCGTATATACTAGATTTTGCTTAGATGTAAATGCACTATAAGAAAGAAATTAAAAAAATATGCAGTGTCGTGCAAAACAAAAGCAACAAATTCCATAAAAATAAACAAAGTGATTTATATCGAATCATATTTCATTTACATAAAAACTGTCTTCATAAATTATTTACATCTATATAGGTTAAATAATTCATAAAATATAACACAACTTAGGGCAATTCCATATGTGACGTAATGACATTTTGAGTTGAAAAATTGAAGTTAAGGCTATTTCACAAAGCTATTTTCAATTCATTCTTCAGAGCTACTTAGCTATGATAGTGTTGAAGTTATTAACTGTCATTTGACGTGACGGAATGACTGTGACGGAATGACTAAAGTTTCTTAAACATGTATTAAAAGAAAATTTAGTAAACAAATAAATTTTATAATTATTTTATAATCTAGAATACTTGTAAGAAATTACATTATGTAACTTGGAACATATTTTAATATATTTTTAATATTACTTCATATAAATGAAAAAAATTTTTTTTTCATCAAAGTTGACATTTTTGTGGAATTGTCCCTTAAACTAATTGTTCGTTACGATTTTTAAATCGTTTCCCGGAAAAACTCTTCTTTAATATTCCAAAGAGCGTTTCAATGGAATTCAATGTTGATGATTGTGCCGGCCAATCAAGGACTTGAATCCCATTCTATTCTATAAAATCTTTGTCCACCCTCGACTTGTGTTTCGTGTCATTATCATGTTGAAACAGCATGTGGAATCATCTTAGTTTCTAGAATGTCTTTATACATAAAACGGTCCATTGTTTCATCAATTTTGTAGAATGGTCCGACTCCATTTGCCGAAAAGTATGTCCACACCATCACGTTGCCTCCCCCATGCTTAAAATTAATTTTACAATTGCGTGCTTCGGCAAGCGCCGAACTGTTGACATACCATCCGAATTATTCAAATTGAATTTTGATTTGTCACTAAATAGAACGGGTTTCCATATCTGTGCTGTCCAATTTAGGTGTGTTTTTGCAAAATTTAATCTACAACAATAAAAAAAGAGAAAATCATTAGATGAGTTAATATAATAATACAAAAATAACAAGTTTACATTAACTTACCTTTTTTGGATATGTTTCTTGGTTAAAAACCGTTTTTTAGCTGATCTGAAACTTTTTAAATAGTTTTATATTGCACGTCTCCGAACTGTACTATCGTGCATGTTCAATTTAAGAGTTCTTACAATTTCATTAGAAGTGGCAAAGGATTTTTTTTTTAAATACGACATATTTTTCCATCATCACACAAGGAAGTTTTTCGTGAACCTCCTCCTGAATGCTTTACACTAACGTCTATTGTCAACTGATAACTTTTTATCAATCTACAAATAATGTATCTGTTCATGTTATACTTTTTAGCAATAGAAGCTTGCTTTTCTCCCTTTTTAAAGTCCTCAATTATTTGAGATTTGAAAGTTTGGCAATATGTATCCCTTGCCATTCTTATTAGGCCAAGCAGTGCCAATAACATATAGAAACTAATTTTTAATAATCATGTAGTAAGTGCCTAAACCCTTGAAAACTGGAGTAACTTTGGAAATGTATCGTTATTTTAAAGAATATTCGTTACATACAAAATTTTTAAATTTGTTGCTTTTGTTTCTCACACTCTCTTTTTGGAGAGTTGGAAATTTTTGCTGACGTTTTTTTTACGAAAAATATTATCTTTGGAAAAATAATCTGCGATTATGTTTTCTACCATGATAGTGTACAATTGTATGTAAATAGTATTTTTTTTTAAATATAAATTATGTGAAATATTGCAATATGAAATCAAATATGGGTTTTGTTGCCTTTTTTTTGCACGACACTGTACATACTAAATGAATTATACTATAGAGCAGTGGTCGGCATTTCATAGCACAATTGTGCAGAGACCACTTCACACATATACTTATGCTCTTTCATTTAGTCGTCGTTGAGACAGCGATGTATGCACATGCAGCGGATGCATTTTATTTTTTCCAGCAATACTTCCCCAACAAACATTTCAAATTGATAAATAATTACGAAAAATAAATTTGGATAAATTCGCATTTCCCGAACTAAGAAAAAATGTTTATCATTTTTTCCTTATATTTACCTCTGTGAACAAATTTTTTCAGACTTAAAATCCATTTCTTCCAAGCAACGCTATAAGTTAAGTTCGTCAAATTTAGAACACATTTTATTAATAAGAAATTGTCATAACAGTATAAATACAGAGAATTTGTATGTGTAAATAAATCAGCTTGGTAGTATTAAAAGTTCCGTTTTTATATCAATCTCGTTGTTAATTTATTTTCTACATTGGTAATGGTAACTTAAAACGCTCGATTTCGTGTTTGCTGGGTAGTTCGCTCACACACACAACCTCATTTTACGCTTTGCCGACCTATGCTATAGAGGTATTTTCATTTGAAACTTTTACGAAACTCTGAATTCGTCAGTTTTGTTTCTTAATAATTTCGCGTTATGCTTCTTTTTTTTCCGAAATCACTCTTCGGTATTAGGTATTAGTTTTTAGTGATAACAAAACAATGATAATTTTTAAACTTGTGTACCAGAGTTGGTGAAAACAGTAAAAATAGAAGTTGGTATGAAAGAAAATGTATAAAATCTTAACCGTTATTTAAATATTTATTAGTTTCTGACGGGTTTTTAAAAACAATTGTATTTTTCAATGTTTTAATCTTATAATGAATAAATATAAAATAATAGGCAGAATAAAATTTTATTGCTGGTCTTAAGTACACGAAAATTTGTGGGCAAGCTCCGTAAAACGAATCATAGACAGGAATTCAAAAGATTCAAAAAATGCTACTTAAAGAGATCATTAACAATCTGAAGCTAAAAATATGTGCTCGAATAACTTCCCTACGACCAATTGAGGTTGATCTTGGTTGTTATCGTCCTGTGAAGAAACCACTGATACGGTATCAGATCTAATCGATTGGCTCGTATAATTTTTGATAAAAGAGATATCAACTGGTCAAGACGAAATTGGAATACTGTTATCTTTTAAGGTTGGGGTAAGGTTTTAAAATCTTTTTTTGCATTTCTTTTACTGAATGTATAACATGTCGAGAGTGTTGTGTCAAAATAGTAAATCGGAGCAAATCTGAAAAAGGTACAGCGTTTCCAGCGACCGGCCGTTATATCCTATATAAATCAGTTTTTAAAAAACTATAATCGATTTTCTCGCAAATAACATGTTTGAAGTCCGTGAACATAATAACTCAAAATCTACTTTACCAATTCTTTTCAAATTTTACACACTGTTTCTACACATAAATCACCAGATAACCACGAGGAGTTTTTTTTTTATTTTCCATTTTCTTCCCAATTTTTAACAACAAAAATCACCGAAATTTTATAGCAAAAATCGTGTTTTTCACTTCTGCCAATAATAAAAAAAAAATAAATAAAAAAACTCTTCGTGATTACCTCGGGAAAATTATCAGCTTTTAAACGCATTTCCATTTTTTCCGGTAACGAGTTATGATATTCACCGCAAAACAACTTTTTGTCGAGGCGCCTTCGGAGATTCGCTGTCACGGACTTATTTATTAAAATTTTTAATTGAAAGTTTTTTCAAAGATTCCTCAAATGTTATAAATAGTCCAACATTATTCATATCTTTAAAAAAAATTATGAAAATACGCCTTTTTTCACTTTTAAAACCTTCCCCCCTTAAGTTGAGTCAAACTTCAATTTAAGAGACCATGATGGAAGAACGTTTGTACGACGACCAAAGAGAAAAAAGTGTAGACGACCCAAAATATATGGTATGGGACAATATTATGGTATGGGGTTTCTTTTCAGGCCACGGAATGGGTCCAATTCATGTAGTAAAAGATACTCTAATTAGAGTTGGATACATGCATATTCTAAATGAAGTAATGTATTCATACGCGGAGGAAACCATGCCCCTGGCTTGGAAGTTCGAAAATGACAATAGCCCAAAATACAAATCCAAAACCGAATGGCTACAATCTAATGCAGTTTGTGTTTTGGAATTGCCAACTCAATCACTAGATCTTAATCCCATAGAAAATCTAGGGAAAATTATAGATCGGAAAATACGGACACGCAATTAGACAAAAAAGTCAGACCTCATGTAGCCAGTTTTTGTTTATAAAATTTATTTAAATTAATTTATTAAATTGCTTGCTTCTTTTAACTCACACTCTCTGCCTGTCGGTCTGTGGTGGGGCAACCCCATTTCCCCTTATCCAATTGATCTGAAACTTGGCCTATAGTCTTGTTGTGACTACAGATTAATTTTGGGGTAGTCACGTACAGTCACGCACAGTCACGGAGTGATCTAACTGTCATTTCTTCTCATCCGATCGATCTGAAACTTGGTCCATACACTTGCTGTGAAAAAAGATTAACTTTGACTTAGTCATGTACAGTCACGCATGATCACGCACAGTCACGGAGAGATTTAAAACGGATTTCCCCTCATCCAATCAATCTGAAACTTGGTCGTTATACTTGTTGTAAAGAAAGATTAACTTCGACATAGGCACCGACAGTCACGCATAGTCACGCACAGTCACGGAGTGATCTAACTGTCATTTCTTCTCATCCGATCGATCTGAAACTTGCTCGATATACTTGCTATAAAGAAAAATTAACTTCGACATAGTCACGCACAGTCACGGAGTGATTTAAAACCCATTTCCCCTTATCCGATCGATCTGAAACTTAGTCGATATACTTGCTATAAAGAGAGATTAACTTTGACATAGTCACGGATAGTCACGCACAGTCAGGGAGTGAAAAAAAACCCATTTCCCCTTAACCGATCGATCTGAAACTTTGTCCATAGACTTGTGTAGCCAAAGAATAATTTTAAGATAGTCATACACAGTCACGCATAGTCACGCACAGTCACGGAGTGATTTAAACCCCATTTCCTCTCATCCTATCGATCTGAAACTTTGTCCACAGACTTGTCACGGAGAGATTCAAAACTCATAAGCGTAAGAAAATTTTAATAACAACTTTGTTTTTATGGGTTAGATTATTTAAAGAATTCTCTGTTTACGAGGGCGAATCAACAAGTCCCTGACTTTTCTAACTTCCCTCGTAGTTATATGAAGTGCAACACTGCTCCCATCAAGTACCACCTGTTAATAGATTACTGTAAAATGTTGAACAAGTTCCGCCATTTACTTTGCGTTTAACAGCTGTTCAAAACATACAACCTCGTGTTTTTTTTTAATGGAAAAAAGTAAATTTCGAGTGCTCATTAAACATTATTTTTTGCGAAAAACCGTCAGTCAAAGCAACGAAAACAACAAATACTATGGGGACTACACCATCGATTTCAACGGTAAAAAAGTGGTTTACTGACTTTCGTTGTGGTCGCACAAATACAAATGACGCTAAACGTTCTGGACGGCCAATTGAGGTCAATACGCTCGAAAATGTCGAAAAAATCCACGATGTGGTGTTGGCCGATCAAGGAGTAAAAGTGCGTGAGATTGTTGATGCCATAAGCATTTCATATGGCAGTGTGGTTTCGATTTTAAATGATCAGTTGGGTTTAAGAAAGCTGTCTGCCAGATGGATGCCGCGTTTGCTTGCAATTGACCATAAACATAATCGTGTGACAACTTCAACGGATTGTTGGGAGTTGTTTAACCGCAATTCGAATGAGTTTTTGTGGCGTTTTTAACTGTGGATGAAACATGAATCCATTACAACACTCCGGAGACCAAGCAGCAGTCTAAACAATGGGTTTCTCCGGGCGAACCCGCTCTAAAGAAGGCCAAGATAAGTTTGTCGGCCAATAAGGTGATGGCAACAGATTTTTGTGATGTACGTTGGATAATCCACATCGATTACCTTCAAAAGGGAAAAACAATAAACGGCGAATATTTTGCCAACTTATTGGACCGATTAAACGAGGACTAAAAAAAATGACCCCAAATGGCCAAGAAAAAAGTTCTTTTTCATCAAGATAATGCACGGGTGCACACGTGTGCAGTCTCAGTGGCAAAGTTCCATGAATTGGGCTAGGAATTGGTACCTCATCCGCCATATTTCCAAACCTAAAGAAATGGCTCGTTGGAAAGAGATTTAGCTCCAACGATGAAATTAGTGATCAAACAAATGCCTATTTTATGGACCTCAAAAAATCCAATTTTTTGAAAGGGATACAAAAATTGGAGAAACGTTTGACTAAGTGTATTGAGCTAAAAGGAGATTATGTTGAAAAATAAATTTATTTTTTGGAAAAAAAAAGAACTAAAACTAAAAGTCACGGACTTATTGATCTGCCCTCGTATTTAAAAAATGTTAAATACACGTTACGTTTATGTTTCAATTTAACTGTACATACCAATTACATTGCACTTACGGTTGGGTAATCTTCTTCCATTAAAAAAGATTACTATGGTTTAAATTATGAAAAATATTTTTTACAAAAAAAGTGAATGAATTTTAAAAAACATAAAATCGATCTGAAACCTTATTCACGAAAAAAAAAATTCACCTTCACCAAAAGTGAAAATGTATATTCATTTCTTTTCATATACATTTTCAGATAATTTTGATTACAAAATATTACATTTCTGAACAAACATTTATCATCTTATAAAAATCCATTTACAGGACCTTGCGTTTAATATCAGGAATAGCCACTTAACTCAGTTATATCTTAAATATTCCTATCATAATTTCAACAATCTCATTAAGTCTACGAGATTTCAGGATATAAACATTTTAAAAATTTATATCAACAGTGACTTTTCAGATCCAGTAAATAGTTTCGAGGAAACGTATGATGTCTATAATGATGTCAATAATTGGATCCCACTTAAATAAAATAATTTATTTGCTTCGCTTGCCTCAAATATTTTTCCGTCGAACCATTTCTATACGTTTAAAAATAGAAACTACTCACAGTTCGTATGGTTTTATGTTGACAGTATGTAAAGGTTTCCATTAATAAAAATATGATTGCTTAATTTATAGCAGCGCCATCTTTGTTCAAGGCTAGATAAGAGTAGTAATCAATCGATTCCCATAATAACCACAGATATCTTAGGTGTAGCCTTCCATTTTTCATTAGGTAATTTCCATTAGGTAAAGAACAAAACACAGTAATAAGAAAATTATTAAATTAATATATTTTCCATTCTTTTAGTCCCGCATATTTGTATCCGTTTAAGACGCCCTATATTTATGTGGAATGTTTATCGCTTGTTGCTGTAATTAATTCGAATAATATTTGCACGATTAACAAAAAAAATATGCTTGTCTTATGTTGTTATATGTTGTCATAAAAATGTCAAAGCTTTTTATTTATTTATTTTTTTTTTAAATTTTTTTGTAGTTATAAGAATTTTATTCCCAAAATATAATATTCCCTTTAAAAAACCATAAACTAATATTCAATTTTGTTTTCCTTCCACAAAACCAAAAAAAAAAACCAACCCTCATTAGCACGTTCTATATATTGCTATGAATGTGATTCCTGGACCGATGCTAGATGCAAGGATCCCTTCAACTATACTGCATTGCCAAGAGATCAGCCACCATTGATGACATGCAACGGCTGTTGTGTTAAAATGGTGCGACACTCAAAATCACGTAAGTTTCAAATAAAAAAAAAAAAAATAACTTTATTTATATAAAAAATGACAAAATTTCTTAACAAAATTAATATTGTGATAATTTAAAATTTTCTTCCTCTTCGTTCGTAAATATACACATACATATATATATATATATATATATATAGCTTATGAAGTTGTTAGACGTATGTGTACGTCACAATTACAAATAAATTTATTTATGGTCGATCATGTGTGCATGATGGAAAGTTCAGGCAATGGACATATGTGCTTTTGTGAGGAAGATATGTGCAATTCTAGTAAAAATTTATACACCTCATCAAACATACCATACATTGTTGTCACATTAATAACATTATTAGTAATGCTAAATACACGTTTATTACATTTTCCATCATTAGTACAACATACATTTTGGTCGTCTTCTTCTACTTCTGTAATTTATAGATAAATTTCAAATTTTCTATTACACGTAACTAATTAAACTAAACTAACTCACACTTATTCTCTCATAAAACTATCTCGTATTTTGTAGAGTATTTGTAATGCTAAAGACAAAAACCAAAAAAAAAAAAAATAAATTTAAATTTATTATAAAGTTGTTGAATTATTTTGTTATGTAAAAACTTTTTTTCTAGTATCTCTAGCATTAAACTTTCGCTTTAAAAATTAGTTTCGAATTTTTAATTTTTATATCATTATTTTTTTTAAGTTTTTATATATATATATATTTTGTTGAAAGTGTTAAGAATTTTGAAAGCATGTTGAAAACTTAAGGAAATCTTTTTGATGGTCTGTGAAATTGACTTTTTAAATTTTTTTTTTAAATAAATATTTAAAAAATCAAGTTAAATGTGAAATAAATTTAACAAATATTTAAAATTTTTTAATATAATTAAATTTAAAATCGTTCAAATAGTTACCTGAAAAAGTGAACTGTGAAAATTGCAGAAAATACACACACACATCAAACACACAATGTTCTGTTCTAAAGCAGCCAATACATATTTTTATTTTCATATCAATTATGTGTGTTTCTAAATTTTGTATTTTGTTTTAATATTTCGTTATCTAAACGAACATTTTTCTATCACGTACTTTTTGTTTCGAATACACATAAACCACACAGATTCGAGTGTAGCTTTATTTTAAGTTCGTTTTCTTGCTCGTGTACTGCTAAAAATCAGAATATGTTCTTCAACGCGCACATCTAAAAATTGAAACATTATCCAATTGCTATTGCCATTACAATTGCCATTGGAAATGACATAATGAAAACCAGGCATTACAATTCAAAAATGTTTGTTTAAATACAATTTTGTTGTAAAAAAACGAAATAAATTAGAAATAGTTTTGATTCCACTGAAAATATAAATTTCTGGTTTTAAAATGTGTATTCATTTGTTTTAATATCCACTTTCAATTAATTTTATCGACAAAATGTTATGAGTGTCTGTTTAAAATGTTGAAAATTTTAAGTTCGATTTTCTTTTTGAGATATCCCTTTTGAAATTGAATATTTTTAAAATTTTTTTTGAATAGAGTAAAGTAGAATTGGCTAAAATTTCTGAAAATGAACCATGAAAACAGGGTTTTAATAAAAATTTTTAATTTTTCAATAATGAATATCGAAAATTTTATAATGTTTTTAACAAGTTTTCAAAAGTTATATATTTTTTTTTAATTTAAAATTTATTTACTCATTTGATTTCCTTAAACGACAAAAATTCATTTTAAACGTTTTTTTTTCCAAATTTTTGCTTTATATAGTTGAAGTACAGATTATTTATTTTATGATTTTCCATTTCAATTGATCTATACAAATTTAAATTTACCTAAAACCAGGGACGGAAAATAACTGGGGTCGAATCGTCGCATTCGTTATCGAAATTTTTCGATCGAAATTACTTTTTTTTTTTCCAAAATAAAATACTAACAGCAATTTTACTATGTGACAGATAACGAGTTATGGTCCATAGTTAATAGTAAAAGTGAAACGAGTTTTGACGATTGTCCGTCTTCTTTTAATAATAAACCAAAATATGGAATTTCGATTGATTTTACTCTATATCGTATGCGACGATTTGCCCCCTGTTGTTTTTTTTTTTTTTTTTTGAAGAACAGGTTGTGCTTAAATTCGATTTATTTGTTTTCGGGAAATTTTAACAGTTACCGTAAGATATACATATATTATTTTGGTTACCGTAACCAATATTTTTTGGTTATGAATAACTATTATAGCAACAAAAAAAATTTTTTTGGTTACCAATAACCATTATCGAAAAAAAATTTTTTTGGTTATTCCTACCCGAATACATATCGTATTTGCAAAGCGGTTTGTAGGGCAAGGAATTAAAATATCTCTGGTAAAGTAAACAAAACGGGCAGTTTTGTAGGAATGTTTATTAATTTTATAAATAAAATCTATAATATTAATAGGCTAGGAAATTTTTTGTGACCGATGTTTCGTTCTACCGTTTTATCCCAATTTTGACAAAACGTATATTTTTTGAAAGATATTTCTTTTTAGCTGTTCACCAGACTTACAGATTTTTAAATTTTTGCCTTTATTTTGAGTAAATTGTATTTAAAGTTGCTACTAACACATACATAAAACTATACAATGATATGTGTGTGTTTATTAAATTTGTTAATGTGTTTGTAAGATTGTTTTCTTCATTCACAATAATAATAAACCAAAAAAGTGTTGGTTTGTGATTTGGCTAAGTTTAAAAAAGTTGTCTAGAATTTGCACTCGAATTTCGAGCGCTGGGATGTGGTAGTATTATTTATTGAAAAAGTGGATTAATAATTAAACTTTAAGTAGATTATTAAAGTAGTTTAATAATTAAACTACAACCCTCTTAGAAATGCATCCGTTAAATCAAAAATACGATATTCGATAATGGTTATTGGTAAACAAAAAAATTTTTTGGTTGCTATAATAGTTATTAATAACAAAAAAAAAAAAACATTTCTCACTATATATCTTACGATAACTGTTAATTTTAACCATTATGTGAATTCATCAATGTTAATGGTTAAAGACTTTTTCATAATTTTTCTTATAACTGGTACGTCCCTGTCTGAAACTTTAATTGAAGTATTAGGTATTTAATATTAACTATTTAAATTCTTAACACTTTCAGCCTTATTGTTTAATTAAATTATTATTTATTTACTGATAAAAATTTGTTTATTTAATTTTATTTATGTTATCATCAATTTTGATTAGTTAACATTCACACTGATACAAAAACTCTGATGTTAAATGTTGTATCGCCATATCATAATCAAGTTATAAAGAGTTCACATTTTGATGTTTGTATAGGACTTTTAAGCAGCATTTCTAGTTGTTTAAACTGTATAAAAATATTTTCAATACATTTGTACAGCTTAAACTACTGGAAATGCTGTTTAAAAAGTCTTTGCAAATAAAAAAAGCGCTTTACATCTGATTCAGATATTAATTTATGCAGCAATAAGCTGACGTTTCTTAAGGAAACTACGATATTTAATTCAAAGAATATTTAAATATATATTCCAAAATTTGTACCTAAATTTTCTCAGCGATTCTCTTAAATGACATTTTTGGCTCAGTGTGAAGATGGTATGACCATATTCTTTAGTTATTTCGTGTTATATTAAAATTTTACCTTTAATACTTTTATTTTTATACATATTTTCTAATAAAAAAACTAAACTTCTTAAAAAGAAACTTTAGATTATTAAAATTAAAAAGGATTTAAAAATCCCCAATTAAATCTAAGAAACACTTAGATTTTTTTTATTGAGATTTGAAAAAAAGCTTTAGAAATGTATTGCATGTAGTTAATTTGTTGAGTAATTCATAATAAAGGCATGTGTAATGAAAATTATTTTAAAAAAAGATAAATTAAAATTTTTTTTGCTTGTAAAATATTTTAAAACTTAAGTCCATAAACTTTACATAATCTCCTATACTACCAATATTTGCTCATATTAAAAAAAAAAAAAATATAAAAAATAATTCCATTACATTGTTCGAAATAAATATTAAAATTTCTTTTATAATTTCTTTAATTTTATAATTGTTATTTAGTTAGCTTATATGATAAGGTAACTTTAGTGAAGTATTTAAAGAAAAAATTAATCATATCACTAAATTTCCATTAAATGACTGTATGCAGAAAAATGACATTAAAAAAGGCAATGTTTTTTTTTTTCTTATGTGAGGTTCATGGTTCAAAACCTCACGGCCGCCCTTAGTAGAAAAAATTTTCATATAGAAACAATCTATTCAATTAAAACATAACAATTATCACAATGTTCAATAAATCGCTGATGAAGGCTGAAATGCCAGAAACCGGTCCGATTAAGAATACAGTGCAGTTATGAATTTTTGAAATATATGCTTTCTTCTTCTTCACCACGCACCATTTAAACAAAAATATTTATTATTTAACAAATAAGGACATATTTTTTAATTAAAATGTATAATTTTTTTAATTTGTAAAGATATAATTTTTAAGTAGTTTAAGTATGTAGTTAAATAAAATAAATAAAACAATTGGCTTATTTAAATATTTTAAATTTTATTATTTTAATTTTACAAAAAATAAAAATTCTATATTTGGAAATGTTTGAAGTATTGTTTGTATTTCTTTTACACAATTTATTACAATAGTTTTAAAAAATTAAACCAATCTTTTAATATTATGGTTTTGTACAGTTTAAATACGATAATGAAGGCTCTAGGCACAACGACCCATAGGAACTTTTAGGCATCCTGAAAGTTAATCTTACAGATTTATGCTGTTAATATAATATAGCTTCTGCGTTATGCCTTTGTCAGAGGTTGTTCAATCAAAAGATGTTTTGGAAATTTAACCTTAAGAAAAAGTTTTAAACGTTGGAACATTTTTTCAAAATACCATAATTTGGCAAATTTTTTCTAAGTCAGGAAGAAACTAGCTGCAGAGCGCTGGCAAAGCATTCTAAAAGCTATAAGTGCTGACCTTTGCGTTATGAAATGCTTTGCCCGGCCCCAAATGATAACATCGATATACGCTCGGGCCAGTTGTATTTAAAGCGCTGGAAAAGCAAAGGCAAAATAAAAAATAATCACCCCTGTTCTTGAAACCACTATCACAAAAAAAAACTCATAAATGAAAAAATTCTTAAATCTACGAGTTTTTGCTGTTCTCTAATTTCAATAAGAATATTTTTTCTCGTTTTAATTCACATAGAAAAGGCTTTGTGAAATCGAAACAAATGCCCTTTGTTTCTACTAAGCAGGTCTTAAGAGATAAAAAAACTAATTGATATTTAAACTCTGACATGTTTTTTATTGAATCTTTAAAAAATTAGACATTCACCCCTGTTCTTGAAACCACTATCACAAAAAAACACGTAAATGAAAAAATTCTTAAATCTACGACTTTTTTGCTGTTCTCTAACTTCAATAAGAATATTTTTTCTCGTTTTAGTTCACATAAAAAAGGCTTTGTGAAATCAAAACAAATGCCCTTTTTTTCTACTAAGCAGGTCTTAAGAGATAAAAAAAAACTAATTGATATTTAAACTCTAACATGTTTTTTATTGAACCTTGTCATTATTTTAAAAAATTAGACATTAATTTCATGAAAAAAAAAAACGATTTTAAAAAACGTCTACATTTTGCGCTGATTAAAAAAAAAAACTCGTAGTAAGTGGTCGATGTTAATAAAACACACTTTTTGCGATGATGCTAATAAAAATTTTTTATTTACACAATCTATTTTCCATTATAATTTTTTCAATTATAACATAGATTTTTAATGCACTAATTATTGCAAATAAAGGAATTAAAAAATTTTTTTTCATCAAATCACATATTTTTATTTTTTTGCATATGTTCGAAACAGTAGTGATGCCAGTCAAATCCAATTTATTTGAATATCGAAATTTTTTTTTTGGTGATGCCTAACTTTTTAAAAATAGAAAAGTCATTTTTAATTGAATGAAATTGAAGAACAAAAACAATTAAATGAACAAATAAGTTGTTATTTTAAAAGAAAATATTTTTCTTTATACTTTTTCTGTAAACTTAAGAAAAAAACATGCACAAAATACTTAAAAGTTTTTTGTGAAACTGAATAAAGAACCATATGGCATCTCGGTTCCTAGATATCATGTGTTCTTAACTCAAACATATGGTTCTTAACTCAAACATATGTTTCCATTAAATAAATACAAAAAAGTGGTTTCAAGAAACCCAAAATTTCAATTTCATGTGATTTTAAATTCACTCTTATTCAAATAACAACGTTTCAAGAACAGGGCTGAATATGATAAAAAAAAGTAAAATTAAAAAATAATAAAATAATTTAATTTCAAATTAGTTTCTTTAAATTTGCCAAGGTTTAGGTTCAATTCCACAGACCATAAAAAAGTATTATTTGAAATAGTCCCACCAAACAGCCATCATTTTAAACAGTAAAATGAAAAATTAAAAAAAAATTTGCTTTCAGCTATGTTGGCTGGGGCAGTGGTACTGCTAGGTGTAACTTGCAATGTTATTAAAAAAAATTATATATTTTAACCGGTTAGACACGTAGAGAAAACTGTTAGATATAGATCAAAATACACCAGTCTACACTTTCGTTATCTAAATAGTTGTATAAAATACAATGTGAAAAATGGTTTTATTAAAATAAAGAAAACCTACCTTGTTACCATTTATAAGTAAAATGTACATTTCACGAATTTTATTTTTTCCTAACATAACTAGACTTTCGTCACATGCAATTCCGATCAACTTTAAAATATTCATGCCCGTTTTCTCAATAGGCGTTTATCTTTTATCCCAACGAGAAACTGCCGATTAAAGAAATTTGGTTTTCTCAATATCTGGTTTGCTTATATTTTGTCGCAAAGCTAACCGGCACTCATCTGCCAATTATTTATTTATCGTACAGATAAATTATTCTCCCAACTTTCATATCAATTTTGAGAGGCATTGCACTCTGAAAATAATTCTCCCAACTTTCATACGTATTTTGAGAGGCATTGCCAACTGAAAATAATGTTTTTGTTGGTACATTGAGAAAACTAAAATTGTTAACCCGCAGTTTATCGTTCCAATAAATTTATGTCCTGGTTAAGTAACAGGCAGTTTGACGACACATTAAGAAACCCGGCTTCAAAGTTTCCTAAGCTTATATTTTTTAGTTTTTTAAAAGCTTTACAAAAGCAACTATCTTTTTACCAAATCATTAAAAAAACTAACATATGTAGTAAAAATAGCATAGAAAACGGTAAAATTTACCTTCAAGGCTAAACTTTCTACGTCATATTCAAATTCAAATAGTTTTAAAATTTTGATATTTTTTTTATGAAATTATTTCGTATTATATATATATAAATAGCAAGGTTCAGAAAATACACACATGAAACACATAATGTTCTGTTCTAAAGCAGCCAACACATATTTTTATTTTCATATCAATTATGTGTGTTTCTAAATTTTGTACGGTGCCCAATACAATCATGACTGTGTTTCGTTTTAATAATTCGTTATGTACACGAACATGTTTCTATCACGTAGTTTTTGTTTCGAACACACATAAACCACACAGATTCGAGTGTAACTTTATTTTCAGTTCGGTTTCTTGCACGTGTACTGCTAAAAAAAGAAACATGTTCTTCAACGCGTAATCTAAAAATTGAAACATTATCCGCTAGCGATCGGAAAAAAAGGAAATTAAGTCATAAACAACATATAAAATTGCTCTGTTTTCTATTTTATTACTTTTATCTTTTTATTTTTATTTTTTATTTTTATTATTATCTTTTTATTTTTATTTTTTTATAACTGCTAATGAATTATTTTAGATTTTTTTAATAAATTTGGTGTAAACAATTGTTGTCGTTATTATAGGGGTGTTTCAGATTTTTCCGATCTCGACTGGATAATGTTTTAATTTTTAGATGTACGCGTTGAAGAACATATTCTGTTTTTTGTTTTTTAGCAGTACACGTGCAAGAAAATGAATTTAAAATAAAGCTACACTCGAATCTGTGTGGTTTATGTGTGTACAAATAAAAAATATATGATAGAAAAATGTTCCTGTAGATAACGAAACATTAAAATGAAACACAGTCATGATTATGTTTGGCACCGTACAAAATTTAGAAACACACATAATTGATATGAAAATAGAAACATGTGTTCATTGGTCTAAGCTATGTTTGTTTACATATATGTACGAGTTTTTTATTCAGTGTATTTTTTTTCTGAACTCTGATAAATAGACACTAGCTACAGAAAAACTTAATTCTTATTTGCTCTCTCCTTATGGAGAGAACAGATGATCGAAATATATGAAAAGTCTTCAGATGAATCGTAGTCCATATACTTTTTCCAACGTTTCTCCATTTTTTTTATCCCTTCCAAATAATACGATCTTTCAAATCTTTCAAAACATTTATCTATCTACAAAAGTTAGTTACTTTAAACAGCTGTCAACCAAGAATTGGATAATTCAGCAGCCCGAAATGTTGATAGGTGTTATGTGAAGAGTTTTGATCTTCAATTATAGTGGCGCCAGCACTAGTCGAAGACAGCTCTCGTACAATCTATATTTTAGCCTAAAATATTGACAAATAATACTAGAATTTTAATGCTACACCATTTCCAATTGTATTTAAGAAAACATCAATTTATATTTAAAAATGATCAATTGTATTTCAGAAAACAATAAATTGATTTTCAGAAATTATCAAATGGTTTTCAGAAAACAGTAAATTGATTTTTAGAAATTATCAAATGTATTACAAAACGTATCAAATTCATTTCGTACAACAATAAATTGATTTTCTGAAATTATCAAATGAATTTAAGAAATTATCAAAATCGGATGTGCCACAATGCAGCCAAAACTTCATTCCCTATTTCTGTCCGGGAGGAAGAGTCCATCTTTTGCTAGTTTATTTTCTAGGGCATAACAACTGTTCTGTATTGTAATGTTTCTGAAATGCATTTTTAATTTCTAGAATTCACCTGATAGTTTCTGAAATACATTTGATAATTTCTGAAATACATTTGATAATTTCTGAAAATCACTTTATCTTCTCTGAAAATCAATTGATGTTTTCTGAAATACAATTGATCAATTCTGAAAATAAATTAATGTTTTCCAAAATACAATTAATGATTTCTGAAAATCAATTGATGTTTTCTGAAATACAATTGAGAATTTCTGAAAATCAATTGATATTTTCTGAAATACAATGGGAAATTCTGTAGTAATCCACGTTCGATCTGATATAATCTCATATCTCATTTTCAAAAACCCATTTAATTTTTAAAACATTTGTTCAGACAATTTGCATTTATCAATAGGTTTCATAAGGGAAACGTTTAACAAAGTTTTCTTTTAAACAAAACCCTGAACGACTTTAGATAATTCATAATTATTCTATTGCGGAAAGGAGCAAACAACTCTTGTATATTTTTTCTTTTTTTAAAGAGTGAAGATTTTTTTTGTTACGTTTTCTTTTTCTCTTCTCTTTTATGTACGTTTATTGTTAAACTTAATTTAATTTAATCACCTGCATGTTTAATTTAACCGATTTAATTTCTAGACACAAAAATACTAAACTATTCATTTGTATAATAACTTAGATTTTTCTTTTTCTTTTGTGAAATAAGGTGTTAATCAAGTTCTTTGCACTTTATCTTATAAATTGAACCCACTGGCACTTGTTGCACTGTGAGAAAAATGTTTGGTTCTCATGTAGCATGTTATTCTTAAACTAAAAGCACTTTTTTCTAGTTTAAAAAAAAAGAGTTGAACAAACTAGTTATTTAGATCGGCATGTCATTTCTAAAGTCATATCTAAAGTATTTCAACATATATTTTCTACAATTCCATAAGTTTGGGCTGTACGAGTGTGAAATTTTTTTTAAAAACTTAGTTTATTTAAAATTTTCTTAATAGTCAGTCAATTTCACCGCAATCATGATGTAGTCTTACATATATATATAGAAAAACACTTTCCTTGTGGATTAAAAACTATAAGGAAATTTAACGATATATGGATAAGCATAAAATAAACGTCGTAATTCCGTAAAAAAACAAAAATCAAGCACTTTATCGACATTTGTCTGTTCTTTTCTTTAAAACGAAAAATCCTCAAAATCTCAGTTTTGGAAATTTTTGAGAATCTGAAGATTTTTCTTTGGTTACATATTTATATATTAAAATGGTAAAATATATAAATATAAAATAATTACAAATATTTTCTGTAATATAAAGTTTAATTTTATATTTTTGCGATTTTTTAAATAAAAATTTAGAAAATATCCTTAATTTATACTTAAATATATACAAAAATATTGGTAAGATAAATTTCTTTGTCAATCGTTTGTGTGTGTGTATAATTCAAATCCGATGGACAGATTTTTATTATTCTATTATATCTGAATTTGAATTTAGAATTTTTTTGCTTTCGGATTTGAATGCTACCACTTACTGCGCTATGCAGTATCTCCACTTTTTAAGCTGTACAATTGAAATTAAATATTGAACTACATTATTTATAAATCAATTTTTGTAAGTTTTCTTTAATTATTAATTCTTTTTAGTATTCTAGGGAGGTTCTTAACATGACATATATGTTGTGGGGTATTTAAATTTATGCTGCTTTCAGATGACTTTTTTATAAAACACCGATCAGCCTTATATTCTAGTATTAATTTCTTCATTTTAATAATATATTGACTCCGTGTTTGTGATATATTTTGGTAAGATATGATATTTACCAGATATGATATTTAGGACATTATTGAATGTGCAAATCAGTTTATAGATTTTAAATATGCTTCTGATACCGTGGTTTCTAATAAAACTTCTACTGGGTCTCAGGCAAACTTGCTACAAACGAAAAGAGTGAATAGAAATAAAATCAATTATTGGATTTTTTGAAAATGTAATGTTGCCGTCTTAAAATTGGATATGATGTAGTTCCGGGAAACCTTTTAAAATATCCATGACTTTCTATTAGAGTTTAGACAGATGATTCATGATTAAGCCTTCAGCCGTCGTATATTCACTCCTACAACGTATGTCACCGTCGACACAAGTCACGTCGCACTGTGGCTGAAATTTTGATTTCATTGGCCAAAAGTCCAATTTTTTTTTGTCACCGATTTTTAAAATTTTAACACCATTTTGTAGCTAATATATCCAAATTAATGTAGCTAAAAAATTAGGTTAAACTATTGCTAATTGTGGGCGGGGCATGCTGTCAAACTCAACTGTTTTTTAATTTCAGAAAAAGGTGATTTTTTTTTGATTTTTTTTTACCAAAAATAAATAGTTAATACTCGCAAGTTATCGTCGGTAATGACTTGCGGTCTTCTTTACAAGGTTGGTTGGATTACAGTCTTTAGTTGTTGTAAGTGGTCACAACCCTACCGTTTAATATTAGGGGTGTTCTGAAATATTTATTAAACTACTATATTTGTGTCAAATTTCAACTTTAGTGGAATAGAACTTCTAGAGAACAAAAGCGAACAAGAAACGTATTCCACCCAGAGAAAGGTGAAAGTGTCCTCTTTAACCCTATGTGTACTTTTGCACCCGTGACAATCCGCGGGTATAACACTTTTTTCATTTTAATGAAAGTACTCAAAAAAAATTCAAATTACGGTAACAACCCTATAAGTATACAATACAAGTATACCGATCGACTCAGAATCACTTTTTGAGTCGATTTAGCAAAGTCCTTCCGTCCATCAGTCCGTCCGTCCGTCTGTGTGTCCATGTAAAGCTGCGTTCACACTACGTGTTTTGCTTGTGTTTTTCTTAGTTTTTTAGCAAGTGTAATTTATACACATAGTGTGAACCCTTTCAAACATTGCTTATGTACAACACATTTTGCAAGACATATGTAAATTTTTCAATTAGAGCAGGTTCTATTTTTTCAAAACAAACATATGAAAATACAACACTGCTTGTGGTGAAAGAAAAACGGAGTAAATTATAAAGATAAATATTGAAACAAAAATAAATTGTTTAATATTAATTAACAATTAAAAAATATATAAAATATATAACTTTATTTTTAACAATAAATTTTTATAAATTCACAAATTAAATCAGCTGTTGTTTACATTTAGAGGTTATGTCATACGGAATTACATATGTACGTTTGAACGCAAAAATTATGAATCGTATGTAAAACGCCAATTTTGACACACAAACGGAATTACGTATGGATCGTAAAACTGAATTTACATATGAAAAACACACATAGTGTAAACACACCTTAAACCTTGTAATCAAACTACAGGTCGCAAATATGAATATATTTTGATGAAATTTGGTATATAAGCTTTTATCGGCCATAGGATGAATCGGTTCATGTTCAGATCTAGTCCCCATACAAATAACCCCTATAAAATCGACATAAATTGCCATCAGATCCAAATTATCATATAGATCTCAGTCAAATTGGGCTTATTACATCCATTAATCAGTAGTCCAAAAATAATCCCTATAGGACAATTCTTAGTCATAGGCCCCATATAGAGCTGCTTCCTGATCTTCAGTTCAATCTCTCAAAAAACAAAAAATATTGCACAGATTTTTCTCAAATTTGGTTTGTATATATTTTTTGAAAATATAAGTGCCTTCATATAAATACAGCATCCGATATGAACTTTTTCATGTCTGCAGCCAAAAAAAATAACCACTCAAATTTGGTATATGCTTATTTTATATATCCAATTAGTTGGACCTAAGAGATAGGGTCTCTAAACGCATGGCATTGGTATAGACCGACTATAATTTTCTTACTTGTTTTAAAAATTTTTTACCCACATATGTATGAAATATTTTAATAAATAAGAAAGATTAAAAAAAATTTCATATCAAAATCAAAATGACTCCGCTAATGTTCAGCAGATTTGTTTTGCAAAAATTTACAAATTTGACAGCAAAAAATGATAATTTTTTCTGTAGTAATAGCAAGACTATTAGATAATATTACTAACGTTTTTTTAAGTGAAAATATTCTTTGAGTGTAAACAAATTTGCAAAATTGACAGCAAAATATTTTTAATTTTTCAGTAGTAGTAGCAAAATTTTCAGTTGATTTAACTTTTTTTTTAGTGTAAAAATTTTTTCGAGTGTAAACATTAAAAAAAATCCCATTATTACAAAAAATGCCTGTAATTAGTATTAAAATCCAATTATGACATTTTTTAATAAATAAGAAAAAAAATAAAAACCCATATTTCACGCTAAAAGCTAAAAAAAAAAATGAAAGGTTAAACTTTGACCTAGAATTTCTTAAAAAATACTCAATCAATTTTAATGAAATTAAAACGCTCAAGTTTAATATCTATCAACTGGAAACAATATTTTGATCGATTCAAAAGTTACAGAATCTGGCCAATGAAAAACGGCCACTGTGCGTCGACGGCACAATAACAGCATTGTTGTAGTTATTATTGACAGATGTATATTACTATTGTTAGCCACTTGGTATTTTCAAAGGGGACTTTCAAGAGTCGTTGTGTTGACTGTTTTTGTCAACACAATCTTTGACAACGACACAAATAAAATTTCTTACCGTTAGATCATAAAATTATTTCAGATGAAAAAATAAAAATAACAACCGCTAAACGGTTTGAATTATTAATTGTAGAACTTGAAAGTAAACCAACTTTAGCAAAAGGGTTTCATATCAAGACTGGGTGGACTTAACGTCAAAATGGAATTCCATTGCACCACCAGGGAAATAGTGATGGTTGCCAAAATTCAACTTGAATTCGGCCTTCTCTCCTTATGTCATTTCAAACTTATCAAAAAGTGGGCAGAAGACTCTTTGCAATAAATCGAGTATCTCCTCCAATATTATGGATACGATGGGTTGTAATAATCCTAGACAAAACTCATTCCCCACAATTAATTGGTACTAGTGTAGCCCAGCACTCGATATATTATTTTTTCATTAAATTTTTGTCTTCCAATGTTTTTTAATCCATTTATGAATATTTAAATGAGCCTAAAGGTATGTTAATCAATTTTATCAATTCACAATTCAATACCGAGCGTCCGATATATAATTTAAATCATTCGCATTAACAGGGTGTATCGAATTATTATAAATACTTTATTTTATTTATTTAAATATATTTTTAAGACAGATTAAACATAAATTTTACCATTCTCAGCTTCTGCTCCATATGAGCTATAACTATGCCAATTTTCACACTCCTCCGTGTCCGCATATTGCTTAAAAAGGGAACTTAAAATTTACCTTCACGTATTAATATATAAATGAGCCTTGTGCCAATAACCGTAATATTGTTGCCAGCTTTAATGTATGAGAAATGAATGTTGATCGTACCCCATCTTCATTTAACCTCTCATTCTTTTCCAAAATTCCGTTGTTTTTAATCGAGAATATTCAACAAATCTGTAGTAAAGAATAATATTAACACTTTCCCGATTTTTGCAATACTCACAAGTTCTTAGCAAACTGTTCCCTTCACTTGTTATCCGGCAAACTGAAAATTACAGACCTTTACCTCATAATCTTCATTTGAATCCTAAGGCGTTGATTGTTTTCTGTATCATTAGAACTTTCACTAGAATCCGACATAAAACATTTTTACATGCAAAAACTTATTTGAAAATTAAATAGCTCCCGAATACTCGTATATACCAGGGGTAGGCAACCTGCGGCTCGCTAGCTACGTGCGGCTCTTTAGTTCTATATGCAAATATTATTTATTTTATAAAAAAAAAAAAAAACATTTCAAAATCATACTGAATCGATTAACAAGGATTAGGCACCGATTCTATCTCTCATCCACTTGTATTCGCATTTCGCCGCACCCCTCCTTCGTAACACGCGTCGTCGCCGTCGTCAGTCTATCGGAAGCTCTCAAATGACGCCGGCGTCAGATGTTTATGTCTTCCCAAGGTCCAAAATATGAACTTATAGGTTTGCTGCCGCTCTCGGGACAACCTAGAGGGGAAGATGTAGCGAATGCCGTGCAAAAATGCTTTGAAGACAATAAGACTGATTTAAATAAAATCGTTTCAATAGCAACTGATGGAGCCAGAAGTATGACAGGAAAACATAAAGGGCCAACCAAGCCTATGTATTGGTAAAAGAATTGGTTTGTTTTGAAGAAAAATTAATTCGTTTTGCAGAAGATTTTCAGAGCAGTAAATTACTTTCTCTATTTCTAAAGCAATAGCGCGATAAAACCAGTACAACTGTTAACATGAATTAGGTCAGCACAGTTCAATAACAACAAAACCACTCTAGCATTCATAGTAAATCCTGTCAACACAAATAGTAACGAAATCCACATTGAGCCATTTGGAATTGCTACTGGATCTCTAGAAATGCAATTGATCGATTTCAAAAGTAAAGCTTTGTAAAGTGGAAAATTTATAGAGTTGAAAAGCAAGTTGGAAGGGTTGGAGGGCCAGAAATGTATGTACGTAACGCAACAAAAGTGGTCTACGCATGGAATATTCTTGGAGATGGCTACAGTGAAACTTAAAACAACAAGTTATGAGCCAAATTTATCCAAAAATTTTGTGGCTCTTTAGAAACTTTGAAATTTTGTAATTGTAATTTTTTAATTGTAATTTTTGACTATTCCGACTCAAAAAGTTGCCGACCCCTGGTATATACGGATGATATTTATTTAATTTAAATTATCGACCATATGACGACATCAACACAACGCTTTTAGTAATTGCCAATTTAGAGTTGAGGTGATATCGACTTCGACTCAATGTGACAGCGACTTTGAAGTGACGACAACATCGACAACGACTTACATAATAGGGGTGATTATTTCTTTGGTGCGAGATTATTTCTTTTGTACGTGAGTCATTATCACGCCCAAACTACTCGACTTAATGACGTAATGTACAGTTATGAAATACGAAAAAGCGATCAGTTGTTTAAAATGTTGCATACAAATGTTGCAAAATTGTTTATTAAGCAGAATGGCACAAAAACGGAACTTACATGACATTTCAATTATGTCTGAATGCTTTTCATGCAAAATCTTCCATCAGCTGATATGTTAAGTAAGGAGTACCATATGTTGTGCTCGGCTAATCAGGCGTTGAATTTTTGTTTACCTCATGCAAGTTAGGTACCGTGAATTTGCTTAGGGGTGGTCCTGGTAGGTGGCGCCACAATACAACTCATACATGAGGCCATATCCACACCATAATTACTTTATTTTACGAGAAATCTTTACTGGTAAATGGTACAGACATCACATCACAGTTTAACTGTGTGGATTTAGAAGTAAATAGAAACTGCGTTCGTCGGGTTCCGCTAGTATTTTCATAACACCTTCAACTGGAGTTTTGACACACCTCTGAAAATATACAGTTTCGCTGCTCTGAATAATTTGACGACTGTAATCTGGAAATATTTCTTAAACTCTTCGATTAGGATTCTATAAAGCCTTTACTTAGATCGCCATACAAATTCATTATTGAATTTAAATGATCCATTAAACTTTTACGTTATGAGTTTATCGTTATACGGAATAAAAATCGCGTGCGGATCTTTAAGCTACTAAACATTTTAATAAAATAGAAATTCCTAAGCGGTAACTACAATAATCTCAACGCATCCGTATGCGAAACGTTATCATTAAAATCATAAAAATTTTCAATTCAACCGTACAATACTTTGGTCTTACCACATGACCTAAATGCCACCCATGATCATAAACAGTAATATAACACATTTTGGATATAAGTCAACATCTGCATGTCTCTGAGTTTCTTTTTTAAAATTAACAGTAAGGCATAAAAGTCTTGTTCATTTTTACCAGTCGTTCAATAAAATAACTGTCAGTACAGTTAATTTCAAATGAAAATTCAGATTTTTGCTGAAAAAATATTTGATTTAATTTTTCCAACAGTTATTCAAAGCATATACGATGGTGGATAATGTTTCAATTTTTAGATGTACGCGTTGAAGAACATGTTCTGTTTTTTTAGCAGTACACGTGCAAGAAAACGAACTTAAGATATAGCTACACTCGTATCTGTGTGGTTTATGTGTGTTCGAAACAAAAAATACGTGATAGAAAAATGTTCGTGTAGATAACGAAATATTAAAACGAAACACAGTCATGATTGTGTTTGGCACGGTACAAAATTTAGAAACACACATAATTGATATGAAAATAAAAATATGTATTGGCTGCTTTAGAACATAACATTGTGTGTTTGATGTGTGTATTTTCTGAACCTTCCTTTTAAGTGTATGAACTTCCATTGAAGATATGACAGACCTGTTAAAATATCCAGTTTTGGATTGTTTTCAGATCCAGGATAGTATCGTGCCGAACATTTTGAAAATTTAAAATAAGTTTTCTATAAAACCCCTAAAATTGGGTTCTGCAGAACACTTGAAAAATACACGAATGTGCCGGTAACATTTTTAAATATCCTTCAAATATCCTTCCTTGGAAAAATAAGTTCTAACAGCCTTTTTGGCCTGTTTTTAATAAGTTCCCCTTTTACTTATCCTGAATATTAAAGGCAATCCTGTTATAGGTTTTCGCTGATTTTCGAATGTGTTGCCTTCATATAGGCACTTTTATTTATCTTTTTATGGGACCTTTCGTGAGAGGGCTAATGCAGATTTGACTTATATTCTGAAAACAAAGGAAATGATTTTAAAAAAGCAATGAAGTAAACAAAACAATATACTCGTATAGTCCATTTTTTTATTAAGCGTGTTTTGTTGCTTACGTTTTACGGTGGAATTCCATTAAAGTTTAATATATCTCCAAACAAAGTAAACATGTTTTTTATAAACTTTAGATCCAATATATTATATTTAAAAAAAAGCGTGGGCAATATTATTAATTTGAATGCTTTGAATGTTAAAAGTTGTCGCGTAAAATGTTTTTTACTATGTTTTTTTTAAATAAAGACGGTAATTTTCGCATCAATGTCAGCACTGATATTTGAATGGCGGTTATCATTTCACAGTGAATGATATATATATATATGGAACCCGAAAATTTTTATTTTCTACGAAGTCTCACATTTTCAGATATTTTGAGAGTAAATAAAAATAACAAATAAATGGTCATCGATAGTGAAAAAAGTCAGGTCGGATAAACAAAAATTTTG
Source organism: Cordilura impudica (assembly GCA_963682025.1). Taxonomy (NCBI): domain Eukaryota; kingdom Metazoa; phylum Arthropoda; class Insecta; order Diptera; family Scathophagidae; genus Cordilura; species Cordilura impudica. The sequence continues at coordinate 39,692,261 of OY821521.1, read as the reverse complement.
GACCATTTTTGTTTATCCGACCTGACTTTTTTCACTATCGATGACCATTTTCTTATTTTCTAACAATTTAAGGCGATGGAGCAATTAAAGGACATTTATATGGAATTGTAACTAGAGAATGCAGTTTTCATTCACATTGTATTTTTATTTTATGTTTTTAAATATCGTCCATGTTTTCGTCAATTCGTTTAATCTAGACCTAAGTAATGTACCCGATTTGCTCTAAAGTGCTCTAATCGAACATAATAAAAATCAATTTTTTCAGATTTTAAAAATTCTTATTCAAAATTTACATTAAACAAAACTGAAAGAGAGTAAAGTATATAAATCGGAATATCTTCCAAGTTAAAAAATTTGCAGATCTTTTGTGAAATTGAAATTAGAAAATGACGTTAACTTCCGAAAGAAACATAAAAGGTCATATTAATGTTAAAAGTGGAAATAATAAAATAGTTTCTCGTTCCATTCTACACAAATGACCTTAAAAAGCTTAATCGCCTTAAGCTGCTATTTGAATTACATTATGTACTATTTTACTTTTTTTTAACAGATATGATATTTTACCCTCAATTTAACATAAAATGCGTGGGGATCAAAAATATAACACTTACATATTTCGCTGTTCTCTTGTATATGAATGTATGTATATAGAAGTGATGCCAATCTTATTTAAAATTTAATAAATCGTTTTTCCCCACCTCGGAAGCAACAAAATACTGGAATTGTAGAAAAACAATTTACACTTCAAAATGTATTATATCTCTACAGTCATTTGTTATTTAAATTTCTTCGAAACATTTTCCAAATCCCTCTGTCATAACCATTAGTAGAGATGTCAAAGATTATCTTGAAGAAAATAGTAAATTTTTACTAAACGCGTTAGTAGAACTTTTTAATTAAAGACTTTAAAACAGCTTTAACAAAATTAATTTAATGTTTAAAAAAAAGAAAAATAGGCCTATAAATTATATACAAAATTTTTTTATACCTTAATTCCTAAGGGTAGCGTAACAGAAAACCATACATTCCTCACAATCTAAAAAGCACTAGAACTTCATAAGTAAATGAGGTATCAAACAATTATAAGCTAAATGTTTTCTAAATGTAAAACGCTTAATGTGTGTATTTTTTGTTCAGAAATTCTTTTTATTTTGATTTTGTGATTTTATAATTATTTTTATATTTTATTATTATAATTTTTATTTAATAATTTAACACAAAACCGCTTTTATTTTTAAAGATTTTTTTTTTTTAATTTACAAAACCTCTTTCAAATATAACATGTTTCAATACACTCAATAACTCACCCACACCAAGGCATGAAAACTACAACATTTTTGTTTGCTTCAAATAAGTCAAAATAACCCAACAAACAATATTTGTCAAAAATCAGTTTAATTTTTTTGTTTGAACAAAAACATTATTAAGAACGAAAAAAGTACGCAAAGCTTATATTAAATAATTCGTCGTTGCAAATCAATGCAAGTGGCACTGGATTTTGTCAGTTTCATTGCAAAAACAAAGGATTTTACATCTTAAACAACTACAAAATGTAATACCACTTGATAATGATTTAAAAGAAATTCCTTTCTATTGTTTTCCCATCAATAATTCAATGAAAGAAATTTGCAAAAAAAAGTGCTTTTTCACATACGATACCAGTGGTCTGATACAAATTTTTTCATCATGTACCACCAAATCGCACCAATGACCAACAACAATCGGGAATTAAAGGCTTAAGCATTTTTTTGCCTATGAAAAGCTCCAAATTGAAAAAAGTCGAAAATGTATATTTAACAATGAATTTGACAAATAAATGTTTTTTATGTTTAAAACGTAAACAATATAATTTGTAAAAATCATTTTTAAATAATAACAACAATATGAATACAAAACAAATTACAACAACCACATTTGAAGGTTTTAGTCTATGATAAACCATATCAAATAAAAGGCAGTTTCGCTTTAAGCTTTAGAAAATGGAAAGCAAAATTGTAAAGCTTCTTTTTAATCCAAAAATGATACCAACACTTAACAGCAGCATTTCAACAAACAACAAAACAAAAATATGAATTTTTTGAACAACAGCAACTTTAACTTTTGGTACCTAAATCAAATATTTTTTTTTTTTAGTATTAAGCTTTTTTATTTCTAATATTTTGTAATAATATTAAGCTTTTATTATAATTATCATTAGAATTAAGTATTGAAATCCCATTAGTTTTATAAATTTTTTATTTATTTTATTTTGAATTGAAATTGTTTATTTATATTCTGAAAAACTTTCGAATTAAGTCATAAGAAATACAAATTATTGTTTAAATAAAAAAATATTGACAGCTGAACACTTGAGTATAGATTTTTGCTAATAAAAAAATTAAATATTAAATTTCTGTTATAAAATTTAGATTAACTATCAACTGATTTGACTTGAGCTAAAAATTCTAAAACTTTATGAATATGAAAACCAAGGTATGATAATTTGATTTACCTCAAAATATAAAAATTTTGTAAATGAAAAATTTTTAAAAATCTCAGAGTTATTCTTTAGGAAAAATGTTTCCGAATACGATAATTTTCCTAAAAATAAGTATCCAGTATCCAGATTAGATTTTCTATTCAAGATTATGATAAATTTTTTTATTAAAGTATTAAAAGTTTTATAGAAGAAATTGGAGAACTTTTTCTATAAGAGAAACTGTTCAGAATCGGAGAATTTTTCTATAGAAAAAAATATTCAGTCTAAGAGAACTTGTCAAAAAGAAAAATTCTGTAGTCAGAAATCTTTTTCTATAAGAAAAACTCCTCAGATTCAGAGAACTTTTTCTTAAGAAAAAGTATTTTTTTTTTATGGAAATATATTTCTCAGAATCGGAGATTCTTTTCTATTGGAAAACTCCTCAGAATCGGATAAATTTGTTTTAAGGGAAAACTTAAGAATCGCAGAACTTCTTCTATACTTAAAACTCCTTATAACCGTAGAATTTTTTTGGGAATGGAGAAGTTTTTCATTAGGAAAAACTCTTCAGAGTCGGAGAATTTTTTCTATAGGGAAAACCCCCATAATCGTAGAATTTTTCTGTAGGTAAACTCTTCAGGAACGTAGAACTTATTGCATAAGAAAAACTCTTTAGACGAGGTGTAATTTTTCTATGAAAAACACTTCAGAGTCGGAGAACTTTTTCTATAGGAAAATTCCTTAGCATCTAAGATAATTTTAATAAAAAAACGAACCAGAAACAAAAATTTTCTATGAGAAAAACTTCTCATAATCGTACAATTTTGCTGTTGGAAAATTTTTTCATTGGGAAGAAGTGTCCAGAGTTGGATTATTTTTTCTACAGAAAAACTTCATTATCGCAGAATTTTTTTGTAAGATAAACTCATCAGGAACTCTTCATTATCGCAGAATTTTTTTTGTAAGATAAACTCAACATGAACGGAAAACTTATTCAATAGGAAAAAGTCTCTAGAGGCAGTGTAATTTTTCTGTATGAAAAACTCCTCAGGTTTGGGGAACTTTTTCTATAGGAAAATTCTTTAGAATCGAAGAAATTTTAAATAAGATAAACGACCCAGAAACAAAAGTTTTGTTTGAGAAAAGCGCTTTAGAATCGAAGCGCTTCCAAATGAAAAACTTTTGCCTCATAATCTTGATTTGTTTTTATATAAAAAACTCATGACGACCGGAAAATTTTTTTATATAGAAATAAATGTGATATCTGAAATTTTTTTTTTTTGAAACACAAACTTCTTCGGATATACAAATTTCTAATTTTTCTTAAAGTAAAAATCCTCAAAATATGCAAATATGATCTTTATAAAAATGCCATAAAAATCGTAAAAATGTTTCCTCAGATTCTGAAAAATATTTCTATAGGTATCTGAGATTTTAAACTATAGGAAAAAGCACTCAAGTTTTGATAATATAAAAACATAGTCCTGGAATATCAACGTCTAATTATTTTTTGGTAAAAAGTTCTATAAATATGAGAAAAACAAATTCAAATTTTCAAACTCGTTCATAAACAAAAACTTTTAATTTAAAGATAAGCATTAATAAAACTATGTAATTCAAATTAAACCACAAACTATGTTTAAATATAAAATCTATATCGAATCAATACTGTGAAAAAGCAAACACAAATATCTTAATGCAATAATAAATTTTAAATAAACACATTTTTCAAAATTTTTTTTTTAAATAAATATTTGTATGACAAATTTTTATGAAATCAATTTTTTTAAAAATTAAAAAAATCATTAAAATTGGAAATAGATACTTATTTAAAATTAAGTTTTTTAGTTTTATAAATAATAATAAGACATCGTTTTAAAATTAAAAAAAAAAAATAAACTGTAAGACATTTTTATAATGTTAAAAGCAAGCGGTAGGGAAATTGTATCGAAAAGGTCAAACAAAATTTGTTAAGTTTGAGTCGTTAGAAAATGTAAAAAAATAGAGAAAATGTAAAGCTTATTTTAAATTATAGACGAGAAAAACATGCATTAATTAAAATCTACAATTTCAGCGTATTTATCTTAAATATTGTTATAAAAACAATGAATAAAATAAAATAAAAAACTTCTTAAGAATAAATATGATTTTTTATTCAATTATATAAATAAAAGGTAAGTAAAACATTTTTAAAACTTACCAGATCAACACAAATATAAAACTTAATAAATTTCCAGGTGGCCCACACCACAAATTTCTTTAAAAAAAATATATATACTGCAGTTTTTGATGTATTTTTTCGCTTTCAGTTTATTTATTCTTTATAAAAAAAAGTAAACAACAAAACAAGCAGTAAAACAACATTTTCAAAATTATTGACTCATATTTAAGATAGACATATCGGCACTAGAATCTGCTATGTGGTATGAGGTGTCTTCGACAACTTCTAAATCATCGTCACAATACATTTTGCGCATGCGCTCTTTGTAACTAAAAGAAAAATGGGAAAGAAACAAACAAATAGAATAATTATTTTAGGTAAATATTTATATAAGACAAGTAAGAGTGTTAAATTCGGCAGAGCAGAATCTTTGATACCCTCCACCTGCATCTTAAACTCAATATTACAACCAATATTGGGTACGGCTACCACTTTGAAACTGTTGTCGGTACTGAAATTTAAATTTCGAATACCAATTAAATTTAAAGTTACTTGCTTTTCTTGTTGGCCAGTTTCTATTATAATTCCTTGTTAACTATAAAAACCAACGATCGTATCTTCTATAGAAAGAATTGGTTACTATTTGAAAAATGGCATTATTTTTCTTTCACTTATGAAATTCATTATATAACGCAACCAGCGTTATAACACCCAAAGTTTGATCCCTTTAAGAAAGTTTTGAGATAATTTATAATTAAAAAAAATAAAATATTTTTATCTGAAATTTGTAATTTTGAATTTTCAGTTTTTAGTTTTTAATTTTTAATTTTTAGTTTTTAATTTTTAACTTTTAACTTTTAATTTTTAATTTTTTATTTTTAATTTTTAATTTTTAATTTTTAATTTTTAATTTTTAATTTTTAATTTTTAATTTTTAATTTTTAATTTTAAATTTTTAATTTTTAATTTTAAAATTTTAATTTTTAATTTTTATTTTTAATGTTTAAATTCTAATTTTTAATTTCTAATTTTAATTTTTAATTTTTAATTTTTAATTTTTATTTTTAATGTTTAATTTTTAATTTTTTATTTTTAATTTTTAATTTTTAATTTTTAATTTTTAATTTTTAATTTTTAATTTTTAATTATTAATTTTTAATTTTTAATTTTAATTTTTAATTTTTGAATTTTTAATTTATAGTTTTTAATTTTTAATTTTTAGATTTTTAGATTTTAATTTTTAATTTTTAATTTTTAATTTTTAATTTTTAATTTTTAATTTTTAATTTTTGAATTTTAAATTTCAAATTTTTAATTTTTAATTTATAATTTTTAATTTTTAATTTTTAATTTTTAATTATTAATTTTTAGTTTTTAATTTTTAATTTTTGAATTTTTAATTTTTAATTTTTGAATTATTAATTTTTAGTTTTAAATTTTTAATTTTTAATTTTTATTAATTTTTAATTTTTAATTTTTATTTTTTAATTTTTGAATTTTTAGTTATTAATTTTTAATTTTTTATTTTTAATTTTTAATTATTAATTTTTAATTTTTTAATTTTTAACTTTTAATTTTTAAATTTTCAATTTTCACTTTTCATTATACCCTATACCACTATGTGGTTTGGGTATAATGACTTTGGGCTGCTGTTTGTAACAACCAAAAATATTCTTTTATTATACCGATCGAATCAGAATCACTTTTTGAATCGATTTAACTATGTCCGTCCGTCCGTCCATCCTTCCGTCTGTGTGTCCATGTAAACCTTGCAAGCAAACTACAGGTCGCAAATATGAATATATTTTTATGAAATTTGGTATATAAGCTTCTATCGGGCATAGGATGAACGCTATCGAAATTGGTGAAATTAGGTCCATGTTCAGACCTAGTTCCCATACAAATGACCCCTATGAAATCGACATAAATTGCCATAAGATCCAAATTATCATATAGATCTCAGTCAAATTGGGTTTGTATGTGTTTGTATTATATCCATAAATCAGTAGTCCAAATAAAATCCCTATAGGAAAATTCTTGGTCATAGGCCCCATATAGAGCTGCTTCCCGATCTTCACTTAAATCTATCAAAAAACAAAAATGTTGCACAGATTTTTCTCAAATTTGGTCTTTATATATTTTTTCAAAATATAAGTGACTTTACCAAATATGTTCAGGATTGGTCCATTTTTGGACCTAGTCCCCATATAGACATAGCATCCGATATGAACTTTTTCATATCCGAAGGCGAAAAAATTAATAATAATGCCACTCAAATTTGGTTTATGCTTATTTTCTATATCCAATTAGTTGGACCTAAGAGATAGGGTCTCTAAACGCATGGTATAGGGTATCGTATAGTCGGTCTAGGATAACTATAATTTTCTTACTTGTTTATTATTCATTTTTCAAGTTTCATTTTTAATTTTTCATTTTCCGTTTTTCATTTTTCATTTCCCATTTTTCATTTTTCGTTTTTCATTTTTTGTTTTTCATTTTCCATTTTTCATTTTTCAATTTTGATTTTTCAGTTTCCATTTTGAATTTTCGTTTTCCATTTTTCATTTTCAATTTTAATTTTTAATTTTTATTTTCCATTTTTTTTTTCTTTTTCCATTTTTCAGTTTCAGTTTTAATTTTTAATTTTCAATTTTTAATTTTTAATTTTTATTTTTTATTTTTTATTTTTTAATTTTTAATTTTAAATTTTTAATTTTTAATTTTTAATTTTTAATTTTTAATTTTTAATTTTTAATTTTTAATTTTTAATTTTTAATTTTTAATTTTTAATTTTTAATTTTTAATTTTTAATTTTTAATTTTTAATTTTTAAATTTTAGTTTTTAATTTTTAATTTTTAATTTTTAATTTTTAATTTTTAATTTTTAATTTTTAATTTTTAAATTTTAGTTTTTAATTTTTAATTTTTAATTTTTAATTTTTAATTTTTCAATGTTAATTTTCATGTTCTATTTTTAATTTTTCAATTTTCATTTTCCATTTTCCATTTTCCATTGTTCATTTTGCATTTTTCGTTTTTAATTTTTAGTTTTTCATTTTTCATTTTAAATTTTTATTTTTAATTTTTCATTTTGAATTTTTCATTTTTTATTTTTCATTTTCCATTTTTCGTTTTTCATTTTCCATTTTTCATTTTCTATTTTTCATTTTCCATTTCTCATTTTCCATTTTTAATTTTTCATTTTCCAATTTCCATTTTCCGTCTGCAATTTTTCATTTTCAATTTTCATTTTTAATTTTTATTTTTCATTCTCTATTTTCCATTTTTCATTCTTAATTTTTCATTTTCCATTTTTAATTTTTCTTATTCCATTTTACATTTTTCATTTTCTATTTTTCAGTTTCAGTTTTAATTTTTATTTTTCAATTTTTAATTTTTCAATTTTCATTTTCATTTTCTATTTTTCAATTTTCAATTTTCATTTTTCATTTTTCAATTTTAATTTTAATTTTAATTTTTAATTTTTCATATTCCAATTTACATTTTCCGTTTTCCATTTTCCGTTTTCCATTTTGCGTTTTTAATTTTGAATTTTATTTTTTCATTTTTTATTTTTATTAATTTTAATTATTTAATTTTTAATTTTAACGATAAAAAAAATATGAGGTAATACTTGCTTAGGCCAATGGACACGTGCAGTAATAATATACACACAATTGCAATGACTTCAACAATACGAAGAATTACAATATATACAACATATCTTAAGAAAAACAAAAAACCCACTGAAATATTTTATTTTTTCAAGATTCATTCATAATTCGTGACCCCTTTGACCGATTTTGACGATTTTAAATAACAACTCCCTTGGGATGTGAATAAACGACTTTATACAAAAACGAACGGTCTAGCTTAGATATTGACGGCATGATCGTGATTTCCACAGACAGACGGCCACCGCTAAATCAACTTCCCTTGTTTTAATGATCAAGAAAATATATGGTTTTGGGGTCTCCGGAATATATTTCGATGCGTTACAAACGGAATGACAAACCTATATATACCCCCTGCCACTGAAGTGTGGAGGGTATAAAAAGCAAAGGAATTGCCAACTTTAATACAGAATCTTGATGTTGGACAATGATCATTATTGAGGATGAAGTTTTAAAATGGGCTGACATTAGAGGTTATTTATTGAGTTGGAAATTAATCAGGTTCAAGATCAATGTTTTTACTTTTTTGTTTGATTTTTAGTTTTTTTAATTTTAAAGAAACGGCTGACTCGGTCTCATTTTTCAATGTAAAATATTGTTTACAATTTTTTACCCGACGTTTCGAACCTATTTTATTCAATCTGAAAATCAGAATATTTTTACTTACAAATAAAAACAAATATTTCCTAAACTTACTAATTTTACGCCCTTTAATTTTAATTATTTGTCGTCATGTTTATTATGAAATGTTTAATATTTATCGACCTTTTTATATTTTGATTTTGTTAGATTTTTTTTTTTTTTTTTGTTTAATTTTTTGTTTAATTTTTCCACTTACAAATGAACATGAAAAAATTATAGTGCTAAATGGTACTGATTGTTAATTTTATCTTTGTTTTTACTTTAAGTACATTTGTTTCGAAAATTATTAATTTTACATACAGTGTGCGACAAAACATATACACGAACTTGTGCTTACTATCAAACTTACTTAACTACATAGAAAAACTCACGGGATTTAAGTTATTTTTATTAAACTCTTTATTTTAACTCATACTCTCTGTCTGTCTGTCTGTCTGTCTGCCATGGGTGGACCCCATTCCCCCTTATGCAATTGATCTGAAACTTGGCCGGTAGTCTTGTCGTGACTACAGATTAATTTTGGGGTAGTCACGCACAGTTACGCGTGGTCACACACAGTCACGGAGTGATCTAAATGTCATTTCCCCTCATTAGATCGATCTGAAACTTGGTCCATACACTTGCTGTGAAAAAAGATTAACTTTGACTTAGTCACGCGGAGTCACGCACAGTCACGGAGTGATCTAAATGTCATTTCCCCTCATTCGATCGATCTGAAACTTGGTCGATATAATTGCTGTAAAGAAAGATCAACTTCGACATAGTCACGCGCAGTCACGCATAGATACGCACAGTCACGGAGTGATTAAAAACGGATTTCCCCTCATCCGATCGATCTGAAACTTGGTCCATACACTTGCGCTATGAAAAAAGATTAACTTTGACATAGTCATGCACAGTCACGCATAGTCACGAACAGTCACGGAGAGATTAAAACCTCACTTTCCCTCATCCGATTGATCTGAAACTTTGTCCATAGACTTGGTGTGGCCAAAGATTAATTTTAAGAAAGTCACACACAGTCACGCACAGTCACGGAGTGGTTTAAACCCCATTTCCCCTCATCCGATCGATCTGAAACTTTGTCCATGGACATGTTGTGACCAAAGACTAATTTGAAAATAGTCACGCAAAGTCACGCACACTCACGGAGAGATTCAAAACTCATATGTATAAGTTAAGAAAGAGTTTTAATAAAAACTTGTTTTTATGGGTTAGATTATTTGTATGGGAATTCTTATGTTTAAAATATATTTATCAGTTTTTTTTTTTTTAAATAAAATTATTGAAAATATTTAGAATGGATAAAATATAAAATTTTAAATATATATTTTCACTTTGGATTTTTTTTTTTAGTAAATTTAATAATAATTTTAAAGATTCTATTGTAAAGTATTTTAAATACTACTAATTTAAACTAATAAAAAAATTATAAAAATGGAAGATTTGAATTTCATACTTTTATAGAATATAAGGAATGAGATCGAAAAATCGTAACACAAATTTTTCTCTCTTAACTTTTTTCGCAAACATTATTTGATTTTTTGGTTTTGATCAAGTTATCCTTGAAAAATATGTCAGTTCTTATATTTAATGACAACCACGTTCATTTGTTATTAGTTTGATTAAAATGAGTGATGAAATGAGTTAGCCAAAAAAAAAAATCAAAGATCAGCCATCAAACTGTTTTCAATGTTATTAGAAAGTATCGGGAGAATTTGACCATTGACAGGAAACCCAAGTTCGGGAAGAGAAAGGTCTAAATGATGTTTGTAAGCTGAAGAAAATAGAAATATAAAATCATATTGGAAAGAGCTCCCAATCATGTAGAAAATTAGTCCGGTTAGCTCAGTTTCTCGGCCTTATTGGTGTTAAAAATTAAAGCCAATACAGGTTTGAAAACACACGATGTCCAAAAACAGAGAACAGAATGGACGACGAAATGTATGTAGTGGTAGTTTTTTGGCATCTGCCGGATCAACATTTTTATGTTGTTAATGCTTGAGGAAATGTTGAAGATATGTTTAAGATCCGAGAGCAGACGAAATTGCCAAAAAAAAAAAAAAAGTTTCTGGTATGACAAGCAATAAACAGCTGCGGCAAATGAAGCAAGTCATTTGCTATAACGGGCTCTATAAATACTGAAATTTATATTAAGGAGTGTTTGCAAAAAAGACTCATTCATTTCATAAGCCAACACAATTTGTCCACATATTTTTGGTCCTATTTGTCATCCTGTCACTGCGTAAGGAAAGCTCTTGAGTATCAATTTTTCAATTAAATATTCTTCCTTTATTTACGTATTTTAACAAATTTTGATATTTACATATGAGATCTTATCTTTACATATAGATATTGCAACAAATAATACATAGGATCTAGAGATATTAAATAGTTTTTATATTATTTTTAATGATTTTTAAAGGAAAATGGGAGGAAAAAACCTTTATATGATTTAATAAATTCTGAAAATATTTATATGCTTATAGAAGGTTTATTAGAAATAATAGACCTCTATAAGCATATAATTTTCAATTTGGTGATTTCCTTTTAATTTTACGTTATTTCTCTACATTCTCTTATCAGTGGGTAAGAGGAATTTTCAATTTTGGCAAAGTAATTATTGTTAATCCTTGTTATGAAATCGATAATTTTTTCATAACCTGTTTCTTCATGAAGAAGATTTGTAGGATACCTCCAGGGCTTTTTATTTATCATTTTAAGACATTTGTTTTGTATAATTTGTAAGCGTTTTAGGTGGCAGTTGGCAGCGTCACTCCAAATAGGACACGCGTATGTTAATATTGGCCTTATAACACTTTTGAAGAGTAGATTTTTGTTTTGGTGGTTTAGAAATGACCTTCTATTTAGTAGTGGCCATAATGCTTTAAATGATTTTATAGCTTTTTGGCACGTAGCCATAATATGTTGTTTAAATGTAAGCTTCTTGTCCAAGACAACTCCGAGATATTTGACATCGTTAAGTACATTTATGGTATTATTTCCAATAAGAAGATGACGTCTGGGCAGTCTTTTGGGAGATTTGTTAAATGGAAAAATTATTGCTTGGGTCTTATTTGGATTAATTTTGATTTTCCATTTGTGGAAATATTTACTGCAATTTACAAGTCCTTTTTCCATTTTCTTCAGGAGTGCACTTGTAAGTTTGTTTGAAGAAATTAACGCAGTATCATCTGCGTAATAAGCAATTTTCATATATTTTGGGACTTTAAAATCGGATGTATATATCGAGTAAAGCAATGGCGACAAGACTGATCCTTGAGGTAACCCTGAGGTAATGGTTTTTGGAGTTGATGTTTCATTATTAATCGCAACTTTAAAGCTTCTGTCGTGAATGAAATCTAAAATAAGTTTACATAGATATTTAGGTATATTTGCATCAATAAGTTTAAATAAGAGGCCATTATGCCAAACGGTGTCAAACGCTTTTTCAATATCTAACAATATTACACCCGTTGAACGTTTATTGTTTTTATTGGTGATTATTTGATTTTTAATTCTGTTTATTTGGTGAGTAGTGCTATGTCCTTTTTTAAATCCAAATTGTTCTTTAGCAACAATAGAATTGGTCGTTACAAATTCACTAAGACGAGAATGTAGAATTTTTTCAAATATTTTACCAAAGTTACTTAATAGACTGATAGGTCTGTAGCTGTTTGGGTTATTTTTTGGCTTGCTAGGTTTGTTGATAGCTATAACCTTAGCATTTTTGAAATGGTTTGGGAAATAGTTGAGTTTGATGCAGCTGTTAAATATTATAACCAGTAATTTTAGAGCTTTGAGTGGTAGTTTCTTTAAGAGCAGGTTGGGAACATTGTCAAAACCAGGGGATTTTGAGGGTTTTATTGATGAGACAATATTCATTACTTCTTCAAGAGATGTATAAATTGCAGATTCAGAACTGGGGTTTTCCTTCTTAAAATTATTTACTGTTGTATTTATTAGTGTATCTGCCGAGTGGTTATAGTTCGAAGTGAGGTTATTTGCTTGGACAAATGTATTTGCCAGGACTTCAGCCTTGTCCTTATCAGATGTTATTTTTGTATTTCCAACTTTAAAGTGAGCGATTTGATTTTTTCCTTTTCCTCGCAAGTTCCTGCTTATTTTCCAAAATGATTTATCACCTGGTTTTAAATTGGATAATAATTGAGACCATTTCTTATTGCGCTCCGAATTAATACTTTTATCAATCATGTTACTTAGAAACTTAGTACATTGATTATAAAAAGTTTGCTCGGCTATATTGGAAGATCGTTGGCTTTTTCTTTTAAAGCTTCTTCTTAGTTTAATATATTTCACAGTACTTTCTGGTAATGTGTAATTATTTTGTTGGGTTATTTTAGGTGTAGACGCATCCCTTGCTTCGAAAACTATATTTATAAATTTTTGTATTTCCTGATCAATTATTACCTTGGTATTGTATATATCCGAATTTAAGGTGATTTTATTGTCTAAAAAATTCATATAAATGTTCCAGTTGGTTGAACTATAATCGTAATAATTGAGGTCAACCTGCGAGACCGTTGATCTTTTAATTGTACATATAATGGGGCGATGGTCTGATGGTATTTCGTAATCCATTGTTTTTACGTCTATATCTAAAGCGGAATTGCTTAAAATAATATCGACTGTGGATGCTTCGCGATTGTGTTGATGGGGGAATAGGGTTGGACTATTAGGGTAGTGAATGAAAAAATTGCTTGATTGCTGTAGGTTGTTGAGTGCAATTCCTGCAGTATTATTTGAACGGCAATTCCAAGAACAATGTTTGGCATTTAGGTCACCAAAAACTATATATTCTTTGGTGGAAGGTGTTAGGTTCAAGATATCAGCACAGAAGTTATGAGTATATCTTGGTGAATATAACGAAGATACAACAATAGGTCTATTATTTATAATAACTTCAGTTGAGATGTTTTCGATTGATGATGTGTTTGATATAAAGAGGTTTTTATGAGCGACAGATTTATGAATTAAGAGAGCTACTCCTCCTCCTCTTGCATCTGTTCTGTCACTTCTATATAAATAATAATTTTTAAAATAGGGTCTATGATTTTCTGAAAAAAATGTTTCATTCAAAGACGCTATTTTAATGTTTTCTCTTTCAATTAGTATTTCAAATTGTTTTAATTTAGAAAAGTTTGAAATGCCATTAGCATTCAAGTGAAGCATTTTGAATTCGTTTAAATTATTAGTATAATCCATGGGCGTATTTTACCATTGACATTACAACTTTGATTTGTTGTACTTTTGAAGTGCACTTATGCAAATCATCCATAGCTGTAGTGAAAATATCAAAAAGCTCATCAATGCTAAATAAATCGTTGTTTGTTTTCAGCTGGTTAGCATATGTAGCTTTGCTGTTATTATTGATGTTATTGTTACAATTTGTGTTGTTGTTTCTTAAATTAGGGAAATCTCCCACATTAAATTGAAATGAGTTATTTTGTTGTTGTCTGCTTTTATTCGGACTTTTAGAAGTAACTCTTGTTCTAGTTTCCAAATAGAGAGAACGTAACGGACAGTTGATATCGTTTGCAGAGTGATCAGTTCTCTCTTTTCCTTGTTTTTTGCAATTAAAGCATGTAAAAACAGCTGGTCTTTTTTCATTTGTGTTAAACGGACACACACTTGTATGATGTTGTTCTGCACATATCATACAAGCAGCACTACGATGACAATGTTCACCGCCATGGCCATACATTAAGCAGTTCCAGCATTGAGTTGGTTTATTTCTGGATCTAGATTTGTATTTTTTCCAGGAAATTATTATATTTGAAATTGTTCTTACGTTTCTTAAGGCAGTTGGGTTAAAATTTTTTCGTACAAATTGAACTTTGTAAACTGCATTGTTGTTCGAACTGAATTTGGTGACTATTTCAGCTACAGAAGAAGGGGACAGGTTGTAGTTTTTTAGCTCTGCGGTGATGTCCTCAGTTTTTATGCGGGGTAAACCGTGTAAGAAAGTGGTGTATAACCTATTATCTTTGGAGCCATAAGAGTGAAACTCCAACTTACTCTCCTTAAGAATTTGCTTGTAGCATTCGAACATTTCTTTACTTGGAGCAAAAATTTTTGTACCAATTGAAGTACGTTTGAAAATACAATCTTTACCAAGTAGTTTTTGTATTTCAGTAAATGAGGCGTTAGCTTCAACGACAATAGGTGGAGGTTTGTGTTGTTTAACCTCGTTAATATTTGATACAGGAGTTACGTCCATATCATTAAGGCCAGCAAGCAGGCTAAATCTGTTGCTTGAAGTTGACGGGATATTTGGGTTAAAACCCGGAGGAAGTTTTGTCATCTTCTTGTTGGCAAGGAGCTTTCTTTTCGATGAAGATTTGGCCCCTCGGGCCATCGCTAGATTTTTTATTCCTGTTTTAGGCTGAATTGACTATCACGTGAGTTCAAATGAGATCAAGAATAGGCAATTGCAAAAACAAAAATATACACTTGTTATTAATTTTAAATAGTTGTACTCTAAGCGCTTTAATTATTTACACGACCGTTCGTAAAGAGAATTAGATTCGAACTGAAAGCTCTTGAGTAGTACAAGAACAATAAGTTGGTTTTTGTACCAGGGGAGGCAAATCTTCCAAATGTGGACGATTTCAAAAAGTGTAAAAAACCACTATAAAATCCCTAATGGAAGTGTTTTCGGAAAAGGTCCATAAATTCATGAGTAGTGATTTGAACTACAAAAGTTATCTTTTTTTGTAAGCTTAAACATAATTTAAGTTTAAAAAATAAAAACTTATTAGTACATTTTATGTACATAATGTTAAGATTATTTCTAAATTATGGAAAATTTTCCTTAGATTTTTTTTAATTTATAATTCACCACCGAGGTCTGTATACCTCTGAATAAGAATCTTACAAATAATACTATTTTTTTAGAAATTTCTATTTTTTTCAATTTTTAATTTTTCACCTAAAACGTACAAGAGAGAAATATTTTTATACTTACACTTCACTGTCGGGATTATTTTCTTGGTTACGACATTTTTCCAATTTCCTTTCTATAACTTTTACTATATCACGTGGCGGTATTTCATACTGTTTGACCATTAAACGTATTTCTAAAACAAATTTGTGAAGGTGAGTTTTGTTTTTAAGAATTTTTGATCTCTTACTTCTTATGGCTTCTATTAGAGCTGGTAACTTTTCTCTTGCACCATTTAAGAGATTATCCGTTACATAGCTGTCGAGATTTTCTTGCTCGCGTCCTGCAGCATGTAATATAGCAGCTAAAGCTATTTGAGAAGGAGCATACAAAAGACAGGCATCGGTAAAGAATGTTTTCTCTACAAAACAATCAATGTGAGGACGCAAACGTTCTGGATTTGGCATGGAACTTCGAGTCTATAATTATGATAAAGTTTAATGTTTAAAATTATTTTTCTCCCAATTTTCAATAATAAACCTTTATATCTATTAGGAAACCTTCAATAGGACGATATGGATTATGAATGGTTAAATAATAATTGAGATGTTGCATAAGTAACAATTCATTGGATAATATAATATCCATTGCTTTGCTGCGATCACCTTTGATGTTACTAACAAACTGTCCTATAGATACATTAAATTCTTCTACCTTACAAGCCAAATAAACAACAGTAGCTCTGGTAGAAAAATAGAGAAACAAAATATTAATTTAAATTAAATTTAATTGTGGGAAAACAACATACAATATTTCCTTAGGATGATAATCCATTGCTGAGTTGTGTAAAAAGAATCTCTTGAAGTAATGGAATGCAGTTCCTACCACACATTTTGGCATCATGGGTTCAAATCGCCTGCAGAAATCATTTAAATAGATCTCATATTGTTTCAACAACATACGTTCCTCTGTGGCATCCAAGAAATAGTCTAATCTTTGCTCTTCCTAGCCAATAAATATCACCAATAACAATATTTTTGTTTAAGAATTTTTCTGTTAATTTCAAACTCACATCCATTCCATGACCATGAGTTTCTATAAATTTTTGATTTTGTTTTTCTCGTAACTCATTTAACTGATTCATATTGGTAAAAGTCCAATATTTATTTTGCGAACTTGTGGAATACATTTGTATCTTCTGAAGTTTTGTTACAAAATGTGCAAATTTTCTATCCTCTTTAAATCTGCAACAATTTACGTTTGTTTACATTTCTTTAAAATTAAAGTGAAGTAAGCTGCAAATGTATCTTTAATCATTAAAAAAACAGATATGTTATAAGTGGGGCTTGTCAATCTTTTGTTCTAAAATGCAACTCTGTGTTTATATTTTTTTCGATATCGAATTATGAAATGCAAAACATTGGTAATTTCTGGAGATTTTATTAAAATTTTTGTATAAACAATAAGAAATTTAAAGAATTGTTGTATTTTTTAAGTAGAATGAAAAATTTCCTTTTTTTTCATATATGCAACATAAGGAATCATTAGTTTTTATCATTAATATGGGGTGTGTTAATAATTTCTAACAATTTTGTGAGTTTATAACACTCCGAAAAATTTTGTTTGTCATCATCGTTTCATCGTTCGTTTTTTTTACTGATATGGCCGCCATTACAGACAGTGAAAAACGTGTCCCTGTGAAAAACTCTTGTCGTTGCACAATTAAATAAAGAATTTACACGCAAAAATCGTATAAAATTTAAAACAAACTGTGAAATTCATTGCAATACAATGTATTACAAATAATTTTCATATAAAATAATGGAATTCTAAGTGAATTTATTGGAAAATTCAATGTGAAAAAAAGTATGAATTCATATGAGAACAATCGATTTTTTCGTTGAAAAAATTTTTTTTTCTATCGTTCGTTGCTTTTATAAAGATGAAGAAAAAAAACGAATGAAATCGTTAAATAAATAATAATTATCTCGCTCTAGCATTAAGAATATTAGTGGCCGTAAAGAAAGAGAAGTGTAGAGTAAAATTTTGTATGAAGAAGAAGCAATTAGTAAAAAAATGCGCGCGCCTTTTGTAAATGAATTGTAAATGTGTGAGTGCTAGTGAAAAGAAGAATTTTCGGAGTAATGAGGGAAAGGGTCCTCTATAGAATTCATATATTGTTTTTGCTTGTGATAAACAGGTAGCGCTGGTTTTATAAAAATTCGGTATAAGAAAGAGATGTATATATATAGTGTATTTTTGATAGTTGTCTTTGTTATCATTAACGAAGACGTTAGTTCGTGTTCGGCAGCCATTACGGCGTATATCAACCACGCTATCTGCGAAAAACTAAACATTGAAGAAAATATTTTTAGTTTATTCGTTCTAAAAGAAATTGTAAATATATGTTAAAATTAATAGAATAGAATTGAAAAATTGTTTATCTATTCTTGTTTATAAATAAAGTGAAAAAATACGGTATGTTAGAGCAAAATTTTTAATAAACATTGCTGTTTTTTACGCAAAAAAAAAAAGTCGAATTCGCTTCAAAATATATTGTTTGTTATTTCGCTGTAAAGCACAAGTTTTTGTTTACTTCCTAACTTAATACAAAAAATTATTCGGTTATATTTTTAAACAAAATTAAAAAAAAAAAAAAATAATTTTTAGAGTAATATATATTCACAAAAATTGTCCAAAGTTAAAGCGAATAATATTTCTAAACGTGCTAAAATAACCCGCCATTTCTAACTCAACTTTTTGCGCTGTTAATACGCCTCAATCCCCTTGTTATATGGAATGCATATCAATAGTGTTGTAATTACGTGCATTTTGTTTTATTTTGACAGATAATAGCGTGGCAAACTGTCATCAATTGAAAACAAAAAGTGAATTCGCTTTGGAGAAATTGTTTTTTTTATAAATGATTTTCTAAATGAAAACAAAAAAACAGAATCCATAAACTACAAATACGAAAAGAAAATAATGTGTTTATATTAAAAGAAAGAAAAAAAAAAGTATAACGAATCGTTTGAAAAATAAAAAAATATAGAAAAACAAAATTTACCCTGGATCATGTTTTCTTTAAAAAATGCAGTTTAATGTTGCAAATTATCAAATTCCATTGCTGCTGCTATCGTTGCTGTTATGCTCTCCTTTTGAATTGAAAATATGAAATGTATACAAATGCTGTTGTTTATGATTGTAATTATGCAAATTTATTTAAGTTTTTCGATTTCAATTTGAAAAATGTCGTCGTCTCATAGCCTACACGATTTGTTATTGTTGCTTCCATTGCAAAAAAGTAGTAGTTGTAATTGTCAATACAAATTAATAAAGCATAGTAATAATAATAACAACAACGTTATTAAAAACAACAACATCAACAACAACCATCCGCAAAATATATTGTTGTGGGTCATAGTGCTGCCACTGCTGATCTCAACAACACCGCCAACAACAAAGAAAACAAAATCAACAAGAAAATCTTCATCAGAGAATCAAATTCAACAATTCTCTTTAAACACAATAAAAACAACAACGACGAAATATATAGACGTCAAACATACAAAGAGCACAACGCTCTTTTTAAGACCCTTAACGGGTTCTTTAATACGACAGATTTTTTTACAAGATCTAAGATACCTCCAGAAACTACAATTTCTCTCAGTAGTTTTAAACCTTTTAAAGGTATTAACACATCCGAGAATAGAGGAAATTGTTTTAGAGCACCACTTAAAAAGGCGGTGGAATAATTTAACAATAAAAGCTTTAACATCACCGCCATCATTAAGAAGCAGCAGTGCTGCTGATTTCCTTATACAACCAGAGGAGGCTTTCAAATCTAGATTATTACACCCAAAAACTCCAAAACATCAATCCTTAAAAGGTTTTTGTGTGACACCGCCCCAAAATCATCAACATTTAAGGATTTTATTACAAGAATACTAATCCTTAAAGCTCCTGTTATCATTTTATTCATCTCTACCACAAAAATTGTCATTTCGTACCCGTATTTTTTTTGTAATCAAAAGCCAAATTTAGTTTTTAAAATAACAAGAAAGAAGAAAACTTATTTGCATCATAATGTCGAAGTTATCATTTAGGGCTCGTGCCCTTGATCCCTCCAAACAAATGCCGATATTTTTGGCTGAGGAGTTGCCTGATTTGCCAGAATATTCGGCCATTAACAGAGCAGTACCACAGATGCCCAGTGGCATGGAAAAGGAGGAAGAGTCGGTGAGTTTTATTAGAAAATTATATAGTATAATAAATAAAGGTGATTCAAAAAAATAAAAAAGGAGATTACAATCAAAATAATTGTAGCTTCCAAGATAACACCAAAAAAAAAAAAATTAAGCCCAAATTATCATAATTAAGTGGCATGTCAACTGAAAGAATCATGTTGTGAAAGGCCACCTTTAGTTGTAGTTTTTATTGTTTAGTTGTCTGTCCAAAAATATTTTGTGTATGACCAATGTCAGTCATACATCCACTATTAAAAAAGTCTCTTGAAAACTTAAATTTGCTTTGTATTTGTTTTTGACTCCAATAACTATATGCGCCATATTTCAGATTCTCAAACTATTTTCTTTCAAATTATTCTTAGCCGTTTTGCATTTAGATTTTGTAGGTATCGATATTCTCGGAAAAACTAGGAATGGTTCCAGCAAATTAAAGCTTTTGTTATACAAATTTCTAAATATTTCGTGTTAAAAGGAAATGAACGACAGCATTGCGCCAGCAATAAATGTATGTAATGAGTGGTCTAATTTGAATTATTTGTGAATATTATATCTATAATTTTTAGTATTAATCAATATGTCGAGTTTCCTACAGATATTACTTAAAACATAATTTTTAATATTTACATATTTAGGATTAATAGTAGTTTTTTTTTGTGTAGTTCCGGATTGTAGAGATTAATGCTGTTTATAAAGCTAATTAGGCTTTAGTCGTTAGAAAACAAGTTCAAGTCGTTAGAAAATAAATACTTACATACTATATAGACAAAACTGGACAAAACTAATACTAAAATTTATGGTTTTTAAATAAATTTCCAACAAAAGTTTTCTTTCTTAATATTCTTTGTTGGTAAAACAAATATATGTATAATTCTGTATTCTTTAAATTTTGGTCAATAATTTTTGCACTATAGAAGCTTGTTACAATTGAATAATGGAGAAAATTGGAGAATATATGTAGATTGGATAAATTATTATCGTTCTACTTAGAATCACCATGTAACGCATTTTGCAATTCATATCAATGACGCAAATTGTGGAAAACTACTTTTGTATCGAAAATTTTGTCATAATTCTACAATTTCTAAAAACTTCTACAATTTTAAAATAAATTTAAAATATATGAATTTAATTTAACAATTTTAAAATCTATATAAAACAAGCCACCATTTTGCTTCGATAAATAAAACAAGTAAGAAAATTATAGTCGGTCTAGACCGACTATACGATACCCTATACCATGCCCTATCTCTGAGGCCCAAATAACTGGACATAGAAAATAAGCAAAACCAAATTTGAGTCTAATTTTTATTAATTTTTTTGGCTGCAGACATGAAAAAGTTCATATCGGATGCTAGATCTATATGGGGACTAGGTCCAAAAATGGACCGATCCTGATCATGTTTGGTAAAGTCTCTTGTATTTTGGAAAAATATATACAAACAAAATCTGAGAAGAATCAGTGCAATATTTTTGTTTTTTAATAGATTTAAGTGAAGATCGGGAAGCAGCTCTATATGGGGCCAAAGGGATCATTTTTGGACTACACATTAATGGACGTAATGAACGCATAAAAAACCCAATTTGAGTAAGATCTATATGACAATTTGGATCTTATGGCAATTTATGTCGATTTCATAGGGGTAATTTGTATGGGGGCTAGGTCTGAACATGGACCGATTATCACCAATTTCAATAGCGTTCATCCCATGGCCGATAAAAGCTTATATACCGAATTTCATCAAAATATATTCATATTTGCGACCTGCAGTTTGATTACACGCTTTACATGGACACACAGACGGACGGACGGACATTGTTAAATCAACTCAGAAAGTGATTCTGATTCGATCGGTACAATTAAAGATGGGTCTAGGTCAAATATTTTTGGTTGTTACAAACAGCAGCACAAAGTCATTATACCCAAACCACATAGTGGTATAGGGTATAATTAACACAATTTCGAAATTAAATTTTGTAATATATTTGGAGATTTTCTAATTAAAAGAGACAATTTCAAAATATATCTAAAATACATTTAATTATCTATCATTTCGACAATTTTTAAACAATTTAAATAATATTTGATAATTTTAAATATATCTACTTGTTTAGCCTTTTTTTAAACCAACTTCCTTTCACTTTTCGACTTTTCGAACAGCTACTTTAAATTTTTAAAACGGAAAAAGCTATAAAAGATGTTCTAAATCAGTTTTCGTTTCTGATTTTTTGGACCAATTTTAAAAAAAATATCAAAAATAAAAAAGAATTTTAGGAATATGTAAATTACAAAGGTCCAATTATAAGGACCGATGTTGTTTTATATAATACTAGTATAGCCCAGCACCCGAAATTCGAGTTCAAATTCTAGGAAATATTATTTTTTCATTCCATTTTTGTCTTCCGATGTTTTATGAATATTTAAAAATTTATGAATATTTAAATGAGTCTAAAGGTATGTTAATCAATTTTAGCAATTCACAATGCGTCTGATATATAATTTAAATCATTCGCATTAACAGGGTGTAACGAATTATTATAAATACTAACAGATTCCAGCACTCGACATACGAGTGCAAATTCTAGGAAATTTTATTTTTCAATTTAATAAAGACCCTATAGGTATGCTTCACAATTCAACTCATTTTAAATGAAGAAAACAAACTCAACCCAATTAACACAAACACATTAACAAATTTAATAAACACACACATAGCATTGTATAATTTTATGTATGTGTTAACGATCATAACTCCAAAAAATATTCCAGAAGATGAAAATCTGTAAGTCTTGGTCACAGCTAAAAAGAAATACCTTTCAAATGATAAATTTTTTTGTCAAAATCGGGGTAAAACTCTCAAACTTACATCGGCCTCAAGAAATCGCCTTGCCTATTAATATTATAGATTTTATTTTATTTAATATTAAACATAAAGTTTATCATTCTCAGCTTTTCCTCCATATGAACTATAACTATGCCAATTTTCACACTCCTCCGTGCCCGCATATTGCTTAAAAAGGGAACTAAAAATTTACATTCACGTATTAATATATATGTACATAGATGATTAGATTTTGTTCTTGCGTAAAACACCAACTTTAAAGAACAAAAATTTATAATAAATGCCATATTTAAGTGTCAAAATGCAACAATTAGTAATTTTAGAATCAAATATAACTATACATTTCACTACACTACCACTACATTTCAAGTAGTGGCAGCAAATGGGTTAGTATTTAATTGGACAATTTTAAAATGGTACACTTTTTGCAGAATTATCCAAATGTATTTCAAAAATTGCTTAATTTCAAAATTGTACAAATTGTATTTTAAAACTGTCCACTTTTTTTGGAATTATGTACCTTAATTTAAAAGTTTTCTTAAGTCTAAATATTTTTCAAGGGTTTTTAAGTTTTTACACCTTTTCCAATTCTTTTTCAGAGTACATCTATTAATTTTCAAAAAGTATCAATTGTTTTTCAGAAAACATCAATCAATTTTCAGAAAGAATCAATTCTATTTCAGAAATCATCAATTGATTTTCGGATATGATAAAAATGAATTTCAGAAATTATTATGTGTATTTCAGAAATTATCAAATGCGGATCAAAAAATATCGATTGAATTTCGGAAAATATCAATTGAATTTAAAAAAATATCAATTGAATTTTAGAAAAAAATATTCAGAACGCTACACAAAAACATATTTTTTGTTAGTTTATTTTCCAGTACATAAAAAGTAAGTTGAAATATAGGTAAACATTTTCTGTGACCTCAAATCACTAATATAAACAAATAATAACAACTTTTCGGTATTGTAGGGAAAATTGCTTTGTACTGCTGTTTGTAACTACCAAAATATATAATCCAGACTCATATTTTATTATACCGATGGACTCAGAATCACTTTCAGAGAATCACTTTCAGATAATCACTTTCTGAGTCGATTTAGCGATGTCCGTCCGTCTGTCCGCATGTGTGTCCATGTAAAGCTTGTAACCAAACTACAGGTCGCAAATACGAATATATCTTAATGAAATTTGGTATATAAGCTTTTTATCGGCCATAGGATGAGCGCTATTGAAATCGGTGAAATTCGGTCCTTGCTCAGACCTAGTCCCCATACAAATGACCACTATGAAATCGACTTAAATTGCCATAAGATCCAAATTATGATATAGATGTCGGTCAAATTGGGTTTGTGTGTGTTTATTACATCCATTTATCTGTTGTCCAAAAATAAACCCCATATTGCAATTCTTTGTCATAGCCCCATATAAAGCTGCTTTCCGATTTTCACTTAAACCATTAAAAAAACAAAAATAATGCACAGATTTTTCTCAAATTCTGTTTGAATATATATTTTTTCAAAATATAAGTCCCTTTACCGAATATGGTCAGGATCGGTCAATTTTTCGACCTAGCATCCGATATGAACTTTTTCATATCTGCAGCCAAAAAATGAATAACAATGCCACTCATATTTGGTTTATGCTTTTTTTCTATATCCAATTAGTTTGACCGAAGTGCAAGGGTCTCTAAACCATGGTATAGGGTATCGTGTAGTCAGTCTATACCGACTATAATTTTCTTACGTGTTTCATTCTGAAATTTAATTGATATTTTCTAAAAATCGATTAGTATTTTCTGAATACGTTTTATCATTTCTGAAATACATTTAATGTTTTCTGCTTACAATTGAAAAAGGTGTAGTTTGGGACTATATTAAGTCAATGTTCGCTTTTTTATTTAATATAACTAAAAAATTAAAGTAGTAGCAGCAGATTGGTTAGTATTAAATCAGGCAATTTTAAAATACATTTACAGTATTTCCACATATTACAGAATTGTCCAAATGTATTTCAAAATTGTTTAAATGTATTGCAAAATTGTTTTACTTTAATTACAGAATTGTACAAATTGTATTTTAAAATTATCTACTTTTTTCGAATTTGTCTAAAAAGTTTGTTTAAGTCTAAATGTATTTCAGAATTCTTTATGTTGAATAGTTAGAATTATATTTTAATTTTAAAAGAGAATGAAATACTAATGCAATTTTCTGAAATACATTTGGTCAATTGTGACAAAAAAAAGATGGAATTTTCTGAATTGAATTTCATTTGGACAATTTTGAAATACAATTGTTAATTTTTAAAATATATTTAAACATTTTTGGAATACATTTGGACAATTCTGCAATTAAATGGAATTTAGGAAGTTTTGAAAATGAATTTGAAAAATTTTTTAATATATAATGGACTCAAAATAAATTAAATAAATTTTGAATTTAAATTGGAATTAAATGGTAATTTTAATTTAAATGAAAATTAAATGAGATGACTTTGAATCATTAAATCCGTAACTTTTTGAATAATATTTTATTTATATACATAGTCCTCTAGCTCAATACGTTATCCAACGTTGCTAAATTTTTTTAAATCTTATGTTCAATTGTGATAACTGATAATTTAAAATCGAAATCACAAAGCCATATGATATGCCTATGGCATCAATAATCTCTCGCACTTTCACTCTCCGATCGGTCGACACCATATCGTGAATTTTTTTTTAGATATTTACGGGAGTAGTGACCTCTATTGGACGTCCAACAATTAACGTCATTACACCGTTTGCAATTGTATATCAGAGAATTCAATTGATATTTTCTAAAATTCAGTTGATATATTCCGAAATACATTTCATAATATCTGACTTACATTTCATATTTTCTAAAATACATTGCTGTTTTCTAAAATATATTTGATAATTTTTGAAAATCAGTTACCACCACAAAATTCAGTAAACCGCTTTTTTACCATTGATGATGGAGCAGATTCTACATAGTACTAATGAAGCTTTTAATTGGTTTGAGTGATTATTTTTTTCAGAAAAAAAAAATGTTTTATGAGGATTCGAAATACGCTTTTTCTCATTTTTGCCAAATTTTCACAAGTTTATGTTTTTTTACATACATACAAACCCAAACTTATTGGCAGAGCTCGCTCAAAATTTGACAATAATCTATTAACAGATTGATCGTAGCTGTGTTGATTTTTATTTAACTACGTGTGATGCGACTTCGTATTTATACAATTTCGTGTTTAAGTTTATTTTAAGAGTAGGACCCACCCCGATTCCAAATTTTCAACACTTACACCACATTCTTGTCGGATACTCCTCACAAATTATCTCTGAAATTAAAGTGTTTGTACCTAAATCAACTATTATCTATTGATGGCTCTTAAGTGACACACAAAATGTTTAACATCATTAACCCATTAAGGCGCAATTCAAATTATCAAGCGTTCACGGACTTGATTGCGGATAATCTTCTTTTCTCTACTTTATATATTATTTCCATGTTCTGCCTCATCTTCTTTCTCCTAAATGATATCGCAATGGGCCGTATGGTCTACGAGTGTACTCGCTGCAACCTAATCTAATTCAATATTATTTGTATTTAACCAGGAGTTCTGCTTTTTTTTTTGGTAAATTTTACGTGGAATTATTTACATTTAGGGGCGTTGTACATTTTTTAGTAATCATACACGCAAAACACAAACTGGTGTTTAAATATCAAAAGTACCTTAGTATTTCCTTTTATATGAAGTTTTTAGAAATCATACTACACCGTTTCCAATTGAATTTAGGAAATACTAGTTTTTTCTTAGGCGGCTGTTGCTCTGGATAAATTTCAGCAAAAAACTTAACGGAAATATTAATGACTAGCAGATTCCAGCCCTCGAAATTCGAGTGCAAATTCTAGGAAATTTTATTTTTTCATTAAATAAAGACCCTAAAGGTATGCTAATCAATTATAGCCAATTCACAAATCAATACAAAAAAATAAACTTATTTTTATTACAAACACATTAACAAATTTAATAGACACACACATAGCTTTGTATAATTTTATTTTATGTATGTGTTAGTAGCAACTTTGCAATTTACTCAAAATAAAGGAAAAAATTTAAAAATCTGTAAATCTGCAAAACGGCTAAAAAGAAATACCTTTCAAATAATATAAGTTTGGTCAAAATCGGGATAAAATGGTAGAACAAAACATCGGTCACAAGAAATAGCCTAGCCTATTAATATTATAGATATGTATTATCACTCTAATCTCTTGAAAATTTTGAAACAATTTACTAGTATTCAAAAATGTAATTAATTCCAAATAATTTTAAAATAATAAGATAGGTATTTTCTTTTTGGGTATAAATGCTAGGTGGAAAATTCTGTTACCAAATAATTTTTGCAAAGAGGTAGACAAAACACAAGCTCGGACTACCTGATAAGGGTTATTATGAGAATAACGATGATGGTATTGCATATGAAGGAGTCTATGTTTTTTTTTTTTTTTTTTGAAAATCCCTCAATATTAAAATAAGCATGTATGAAACACATTGCAATTCTTTCTATTTGAAGAATATAAAGGGCTCGGTTAGTTTAATGAATTAAAAAATATAAATATAAAATAAATAATTATCAAATATATTTAAACTACATTTTTGCAAAGATTCTTACAAGAAAATTTAACATGGTCTTTCTAATAATATTTTTCTCTCAACGTATTTCATTTATATTTTTTTTTATATATTTTGCATATATGCAAAAGGTTATTTTTCGGATCAGACTAAATGCTGCATTGGAAGTTATTAACCATGTCTTCACATTTATTTTTGTGCGATGGATGGGGACCGCATTAAAAAAAGCGCAATAAAAAATTTCAGAAAGTATCAATTGTAGGGGTAAGGTTTTCTGAAATTCAATTGACGTTTTCTGAAATTCTATTGATGTTTTCTGAAATTCAATTGATGTTTTCTGAAATTCTATTGATGTTTTCTGAAATTCAATTGATGTTTTCTGACATTCAATTGATGTTTTCTGAAATTCAGTTGATGTTTTCTGAAATACTATTGATGTTTTCTGAAATGCAATTGATGATTTCTGTAATTCTATTGCTGTTTTCTAAAATTCAATTGATGTTTTCTGAAATTCAATTGATGTTTTCTGAAATTCAATTGATGTTTTCTGAAATTCAGTTGATGTTTTCTGACATTCTATTGATGTTTTCTGAAATGCAATTGATGATTTCTGTAATTCTATTGATGTTTTCTAAAATTCAATTGATGTTTTCTGAAATTCAATTGATGTTTTCGGAAGTACAATTGATGTTTTCTGAAATTTTATTGATGCCTTCTGAAATTCAATTGATGCTTTCTGAAATACAATTGATGATTTCTGAAATCCAATTGATGTTTTCTGAAATTCTATTGATGTTTTCTAGAATTCAATTGATGTTTTCTGAAATTCTATTAATGTTTTCAGAAATTCAATATATGTTTTCTGAAATTCAATTGATGGTTTCTGAAATTCTATTGTTGTTTTCTGAAATAAAATTGATGATTTCTGAAATACAATTGAAGTTTTCTGAAATACAATTGATGATTTCTAATATGCAATTGATGACTTCTGAAATACAATTGATGTTTTCTGAAATTCAAATGATGTCTTCTGAAACTCAATCGATGTTTTAAGAAATTCAGTTGATGTTTTCTCAAATTCAATTGATGGTTTCTGAAATTCTATTGATGTTTTCTGAAATTCAAGTGATGTCTTCTGAAATTCAATCGATGTTTTCAGAAATTCAATTGATGTTTTCTGAAATTCTTTTGATGTTTTCTGAAATTCAATTGATGTTTTCTGAAATTCAATTGATGTTTTTGAAATTTTATTGATGTTTTCTGAAATACAATTTATGATTTCTGAAATTCTATTGATGTTTTCTGAAATACAGTTGATGATTTCTTAAATTCAATTGATGATTTCTGAAATACAATTGATGTTTTCTGAAATTCTATTGATGTTTTTTGAAATTCAATTGATGTTTTCTGAAATACAATTGATGTTTTCTGAAATTCAAATGATGTCTTCTGAAATTCAATCGATGTTTTCTGAAATTCAATTGATGTTTTATCAAATTCAATTCATGGTTTCTGAAATTCTGTTGATGTTTTCTAAAATACAATTGATGATTTCTGATATGCAATTGATGACTTCTGAAATACAATTGATGTTTTCTGAAATTCTATTGATGTTTTCTGAAATTCAATTGATATTTGATGTTTTCTTAAATTCTATTGATGTTTTCTGGAATTCAATTGATGTTTTCTGAAATTCAATTGATGGTTTCTGAAACTCTATTGATATAATCTGATATACAATTGATGATTTCTGAAATGCAATTGATGATTTCTGAAATACAGTGGATGTTTTCTGAAATACAATGGATGTTTTCTGAAATACAATGGATACTTTCTGAAATTCAATTGATGTTTTCTGAAATTCAATTGATGTTTTCTGAAATCATCAACTTTCTCATTAGCAAAAATTGATTAAATTTGGTTAATTTTCATATACCGCACAAAAAAAAAACCATTTTTTGCATTTCTCTTTTTGAATGTACAACATGTCGGGAGTGTCAAAATTTCAAGTAAATCGGAGCAAAACTTAAGAAGATACAGCGTTTCCATCGACCGTCCTCATACAATATATCGTATATAAATCAGTTTTTAAAAAACTAAATCGATTTTCTCGCCAATAAATGTTCGAAGTCCGTGAACAACATAACTCAAAGACTACTTGACTGATTCTTTTGAAATTTTACACACTATATATATATATATATCTACACTATATCTACACATAATCCATTCTCTTCCCCATTTTTTAACAACAAATTCCCGAAATTTTATAGCAAAAATCGTGTTTTTCACTTCAAAATGCTGCCAAAAAAAAAAAACTTTGTCACTACCTCAGGAAACATGTAACCTTTTAAACGCATATCGATTTTTTTATATTACATAATCCGCTAACGAGTCTGATCTTCACCGCAAAACAACAACGCCTCGCTGTCACGGACTTATTTATTAAAATTTTTAATTGAAAACTTTTACAAAGATTCTTCAAATGCTATGCTTAACGTGTATATGAAAAAAATAATCCAACATTATTCATATCTTCAAAAAAGGATTATGAAAATACGACTTTTTTTAACTTTTGAAACCCCTTAAGAAAATATATGGTTTTGGGGTCTCCGGAATTTATTTCGAAACGTTTCAAACGGAATGACAAACCTATATATACCCTCTGCCACTGAGGTGTGGAGGGTATAAAAATGCTATAAAGGATATTTGGTCTAAAATTACTGTAGACGATACCAAAAACAATAAAATGTGTATTAAAATCTAAAGGCGGAAATATTTCATCCTACGGATCCTATATTTTTCATTAATTTTTAGTGTAATGGATTTAAATTTAAATCAGGCATGTGCTATAATTTTGGAGCTTTAATTTGTTCTAAAATCAATGTAATATTATTTTAATTTTGTTTTTTTTTTAATCTGAATTGTGATATTAATTTATAAATACCTTCTATTAACCATGAAAATGTATATTATTTTAAAGTTTTAATATTTACTAAATAAGTTTTATAAGATCTATAGATCTTATGGGGACTAGGTTGAAAAATGGACCGATCCTGACCATATTTGTTAAAGTCACTTATATTTTGAAAAAACATATACAAACTAAATTTGAGAAAAATCTGTGCAATATTTTTGTTTTTGATAGATTTAAGTAAAGATTGTGAAGCAGCTTTATATGGGGGCTATGACTAAGAATTGTCCTGTAGAGTTTATTTTTGGAATACTGATAAACGGATGTAATAAACATACACAAACCCAATTTGACCGTGATCTATATGATAATTTGTATATTATGACAATTTAGGTCGATCTCATAGGGGTCATTTGTATGGGGATTAGGTCTGAACATGCACCGATTATCTCCAATTTCCTATGGCCGATAGAAGCTTATATACTGAATTTCATCAATATATATTGATATTTGCGACTTGTAGTTTGATTACAAGATTTACATGGACACACAGACGGGCGGACGGACGGACAGAAGGACATCGCTAAATCGACTCAGAAAGTGATTCTGAGTCGATCGGTGTAATAAAAGATCGGTCTAGGTCAAATATTTTTGGTAGTTATAAACACCAGCACAAAGTCATTATACCTTAACCACATAGTGGTATAGGGTATAAAAACAGATATTCTTCTATGACAATTTCAAGTAGGTTGAGCCATTAAAAGCTTCAGAAAAACACAGAAACTTTATTTATTATTTTATTAGCTGAATTTTTATTTTTAGTGTTTTAATTTAAACTAGCAGATTCCAGCCCTCGAAATTCGAGTGCTAATTCCAGGAAATTTTATTTTTTCATTAAAATTAAATAATCAATTATAGCCAATTCACAAATCAACACAAATTATTTAATTACATTTTTATTACAAACACACTAACAAATTTAATAAACACAAAAATAGCATTGTATAATTATATGTATGTGTTAGTAGCACCTTTAAATGCAATTTACTCAAAATAAAGGAAAAAAATTAAAAATCTGTAAATCTGCAAAACGGCTAAAAAGAAATACCTTTCAAATAATATACGTTTGGTCAAAATCGGGATAAAACGGCAGAAAAAAACAACGGTCACAAGAAATCGCCTAGCCTATTAATATCGTAGACAAATTTTCTCTTTCTTTCTAACCATATTTATGCCAATTTTTAAAAATGAAAAATTAACTAATATGTTAATTCGTCAAGTAAACTTTAGGACTCCTACTCCTACTCCGGCGACGGCTTTTGCACTATAGAAAACATCGGCGGCAGCGCCAAGTTTTCATTAAGCCGCACGACTTGAACCTCTTGGACACTCATGAAGCAAATGCTACAAACGCAACGACTACAGCAACATCAATTATACACAAAAACAAAATTAGAACAATAACAAGGACAACATAGAAAAAATATTTTTTCAAGAGTTTCCTTACAATTTCATTGAAATATCGGGACCTATTGAACCGATTTTGATGTTATTAAATAGCAACCTGCTCAGGATGTCAATTAATTATTTTACTAAATCTGAGCAACCCAGCTGAACTATAGAGGGCGCGATCGTGATTTCCAAAAACAGACAGACGGACATCGCTATATCAACTATATCAAAAACGGACAGACGGACATCGCTATATTAACTCCGCTTTTTATAGTGCGTTTAAATTTGAGGAAAATCTAGTAGATTTTAGTTGAAATCTATTTCAAAATCTATACCGTTTTCATCTAACTTTTTTGACATTTTGTGAGATTTTGTTTCCACAACAATAAACAGCTAAAAATAAAACATAAACTAGAAATACCAAAAGTAAACAAAACAATAGGAAAATGGATATATGGTAAATTCTAAAAAGGAACAGATTTTATTATTATATTATGCATCAAGAATGGAAAAAGCTCAAGCTGAAATAGAAATTTTGCGAAAAAAAACATCAGCATTTGTTAAATGTATTGTTTGAACATCAAAAACAAATGCATTTTGCACAATTATTATATAGCAGATGGGAATGGGCACACATAAGTAATATACAAAATTATAACTTAATTACTATATATTTTTTTTATTATAGATTCGTCATTTTTATTAATAATTAATATTTTATTTCTTTTTTATTCAAATTGTTTGCTTTTGTTTTTGTTTTTAAATGTAAATTTTTTAGTCGCTGCGTTGTAATTTTCAACTACAATATTAAAAACACAGTAGTATCATTTGGTAGAGCCCAAGTTTGACAAGATTTTGTGAGATTTTGGTAAAATCTAATAAGGAGCTAGATTTGGTTTTGTATGGGAATTCTAGTAAAAATGAGCTAGAATATGCTCGAAATCTCATATATACTAGATTTTGCTTAGATGTAAACGCAATCTTAATTGGATCAAGAATATATACAGTCAGTGGTAATACAATTAAAATATTTTTGACGGTCAATACCTTAAAAATTGTTTCATAAAATTAAAAACTTTTATTAATTTAAAAATTTCTATGTTTTTCTTCTTTTTTCATTTTTATGCTGTTGACAAAACAATGGAAACCTCTACTATATGTAATAATTGAAAACTTTCCCTCTATTTTTGGTTTCAATGTTTTGTTGGGTATCCATTATTTTTAGTGTTGCCTCACATCGGCCAGACATAGAGTAGATTAAATTGTTGATGATATCCATTGAACTTTTTTTAAACTCTGAATTAACTGGCTCTATGAGGTCTGTCTTGTTTGTGTACAACTTTCAATAGATTTTCTATGGGATTGAGATCTGGGGGCAAATCGTCGCATTCGATATCGAGTAAAATCAATCGAAATTCCATATTTTGGTTTATTATTTAAAGAAGACGGACAATCGTCAGACCTCGTTTCACTTTTACTATTAACTATGGACCATAACTATTTAGCTGTGACGGAGTAAAATAACTCTTAAAAAAATAATTTCGATCGAAAAATTTCGATAACGAATGCGGCGATTCGACCCTGGTGATTGGGCCGGTGACTCCAAAACACTTACAACATTAGATTGTAGCCATTGGGTTACAACTTTGGAGGAGAGTTTTGGGTCATACTCATGTTGGAACTTCTATACCAGGGGCATAGTTTCCTGCGCGTATGGATACATTACGTCATTTAGAATTTGCCTGTATCCAATTACAGCTAGAGTGTATTTTATTACCATTCCTTGGCCCGTAAAGCATCCGGATACCATAACATTGCCACTGCCAAACTTAATAGTTTTAATTGTATATTTTGGGTCTGGTGTTTTTCTCTTTGGACTCATCTGGAAAGAGAACAGTTTTCCAATTCCGTGTTGACTAGTTCATGTGTTCTTTAACAAATTTTATGTGAGTCAGACGATTTTTCTCTGATATCAGTGATTTCATCACAGGATGATAACAACCAAGATCAGCCTCAATTACTCGTCGGAAAACAGTTCGAGCTTATATTTATACCCTATACCATTATGTGTTTTGGGTATAATGACTTTGTGCTGCTGTTTTAACTACCAAAAATACTTGACCTAGACCCATCTTTTATTATACCGATCAACTCAGAATCATTTTCTGAGTCGATTTAGCGATGTCCGTCCGTCCGTCTGTGTGTCCATGTAAACTTTGTAGTCAAACTACAGGTCGCAAATATGAATATATTGTGATGAAATTTAGTATGTAAGCTTTTATCGGTCATAGGATGAACGCTATTGAAATTGATGAAATTCGGTCCATGTTCAGACATAGTCCCCATACAAATGACCCCTATGAAACCGACATAAATTGCCATAAGATCCAAAGTATCATATAGATCTCAGTCAAATTGGGTTTGTATGTGTTTATTATATCCATTAATCAGTAGTCCAAATAAAATCCCTATAGGACAATTCTTAGTCATAGGCCCCCATATGCTGCTTCCCGATCTTCACTTAAATCTATCAAAAAACAAAAATATTGCACAGATTTTTCTCAAATTTGTTTGGTATATATTTTTTCAAAATATAAGTGACTTCACCAAATATGGTCAGGATCGGTCCATTTTTCGACCTAGTCCCCATATAAATATAGCATCCGATATGAACTTTTTCATATCTGGAGCCAAAAAAATTAATAACAATGCCACTCAAATTTGGTTTATGCTTATTTTCTATATCGAATCAGTTGGACCGAAGAGATAGGGTCCTAAACCATGTTATAGGGTATCGTATAGTCGGTCTAGACCGACTATAATTTTCTTACTTGTTTTAGTTTCAGATTGTTAATGACCTCTTTAGGTAGCATTTTTGGCCATTTTTTAAGCTCTCTTGCTATTAAATTAGTGTCTGGCATCTCAAATTTTAGCATCTCACGAAAAACATGCAAATTTACTTGCATCCAGCATAGTTCTATAGTTCCTGCAATAGTTCTTCAGTAGTTCTATTGATTTGACCTTAAAATCGCGATTTAAAGATTTAAAGGTATGAGATGCCAACTTCGCAAAAAAATCTCAGCATCTCATCAGATTTTGAATATATACCCTCTATAGAACTATGGCACTTGCAGCACGTCCGTTTTGTAGAATGCCCCTGATCGATTGCTTTTTGCATAAAATCGAAACCTTCACACAATATCACATCTATTTTATGTTATGTTCCAAGTTTTCAAAAACATATTTTGTTAAAAGTTCCCATCGTATTGTCACTCTTATTGAATTTAAATATTATTATAGCTTAAAAATTTAATATAATAATTACGCTAACAACGTAGCGTGTATACTGCTAGTCTTATATATGTAAAGAAATTATTTTCCAGATAAATTACCAGAACTTTTGATAAAAGCTTCGGGGACTACAGAACTATGCTGAGTAGTACTTCTTCATGGTGAAGTGCTCAAAATCTGATGAGATGCTGATATATCTTTTGCGAAGTTAGCATCACATACCTTCAAATCGCGATTTTAAGGCAGAATCAACAGAACTATTGTTAAAACCATCGGAGACTATAGAACTATGCTGGGTGCAACTTTTCTAAGGGTATATATTCAAAATCTGATGAGATGCTGAGATTTTTTTGCGAAGTTGGCATCTCATACCTTTAAATCTTTAAATCGCGATTTTAAGGTCAAATCAATAGAACTATTGAAGAACTATTGCAGGAACTATAGAACTATGCTGCATGCAAGTAAATTTGCATGTTTTTAGTGAGATGCTAAAATTTGAGATGCCAACTTCACAGACACATTAAATTACCCTGTCTTTGACTCGTTTTATGGGGCCTGCTGCCTAAATGTTGATTCGTCTCCGTACCTTTTTCACGATATTTCTTGATCATTTTTAAAATTATGAATTTATTCATAGAATATTTCTCACGAATTTTCATTTGCTTAAGACCAGTAGTAAAATCATTACTTTTTTTGCCGCTATTTTATAATACTTAATTATAAGATATAAACTAGAATTGTGTTTAAAAAACAGTTGAAAGAAAACTTCAGCAACTATAAATATTTAAATAACGGTTAAGATTTTATACATTTTCTTTCATGACATCTTCTATTTTTATTGTTTTAATCAACTCTGCTGCAGAAGTTTACAATTTTCCATTATTTTGTAATCACAAAAACATATACTTTTTTTCATGTATTATAGAGTGTACGTAGGGCTTTTTTGGTCAATTTTATTAAATGTAAAATAAAAATTCTTTATTTCATTATTTCCCGACGTTTCGTTGAGTTTTTGTCAACATCTTCAGGGGCATTTTATTTTGAATATGAATTTTTAACTTATAACATTAATAAAAAATTATTGGAGTATTTTGACATCACAAATTGATTGATTTTAAAAACACAGTATATATAAATAAACAAATAAGTAAACTATTGAAAAACTAAAACATTTATGTCACAGAATTTAACTCTAGTATCACAGTGCAAACGTAAAACAAATAAGTTTGGTCTAAAATCAACATTATATACTTTTTTTCATTTATCTATTTTTTAATTGTATTTTTTGTATCAAATTTGTAATCTTTCGATAGAAAAGAGAACACACCACAGAAAAACTACATATTTTTAGGACTTAACGCGAAATTATTAAAAATTATACTTCCGCTAATAACAACACAAAATTCACTATATTTTTTAACAACCCAAGAAACCGTATTTCACGACACTTGTGCTCCAAAGAACGATTTGGATTTTTTTTATATAAATTTCAATTGTTTCTTCTTCTTGTTGATTATAAAGTTTTGAGCATTCTAACTAACCAGTCGATATGCTTGAAATGTTACACAAACAGTCTGCTTATATTTCAAAAGCTAACTGATAAAAATATATTTTTATATCTGTATGCCAAATAATTTACTAGAACAAATGCGGGTACTTGTTTGACTGATCTCAGTCCTTGCTGCAAATAACTTTTTCTTTTTGATATTTCACGCAAAGTTTTTCCCTGATTTTTCATGTTTTGATATTCCAAATAGATTAGAGAAAGTTGTTCGGTGAGGGATAAGCAGGATAGTAGCGGCCGTATTTATAATGAAAAGTATCTAGCATGAGTATTATTTATAATGCACTTGCTGCTGCGTTTGCTAAACTCAGATCAACAACCTTTCAAACACTGACTAAGTATGTTAAAACAGCTGATGTGTGTCAAACTAAGCAATACAAAATATATAAATTATTTTTAAGTGCAAATAAATATTATTTACTTTGCGGATCTTTTAAACATTTTGTTTTACATAATTTTCAAATTAAAATAATTTTGTCGTAAACTTTACACTTGTAAATATATATTTTAAAAAATGAAGGAGTGAAATCACACAAATTGAAATGTAAACAGAGTTGATTATCACTATATCAGGTGGCATTAATGCAAAAAATACGCTGCCATTACAAATTTCAGAGTTGTTTTTAAAGCTATTAGATGACAACAAAAAATTTATTATAAATAAACTATGTATGTGCTAACTAAAACCTAAGGCTAATCGGTTGACTAGTAAGAACCTCGTTGAGCGCGACATGTAAGCAGCAGCTAACTTTTATGAATTCGGGGGAAGTTGTCTGATTTGTAATTGATTTTTTAACTAATATTTGCATAAATTTATAATAATGATTTAAATTTTTTAAGTTATGAATTTTCTATATAAATAGTTTTTTGTTTCCTTTTGTTGCGTTGCGTGTATATGTTGTTACGATATGGACTTGTACCACCAATTATTTGCATACAAAATCTCCAGATGTTAATATTTTTTTCATTATAAATTAATAGATCACTCCCATTATTTCTTATTTAGGGAGTAATGTTCAAATTATAGCATCTTATCACCACACTTATATTGGAAATGACTAATCTATCGGCGATTTTTTTGATAACACTTTTAAAGTGGTTTGATTAGGAACCATTATTAAACAAAATGAACTTAAAGATAAATTTGTTTTATTTTAATTCGTGCATTTTCTTTAAAATTTATTCTTGTATTTTGTTGTTCTTAAAGGAACACCACTTACAACGAGCAATATGTACGGGCCTTATTATACCAACACCAGAAGTCTATACCACCGAACAAGATTTCTATGATAGAAATTATCCACCCAATTACCGTATGCCACGGCAGTTAATCCACATGCAACGTATGTTTTGACCGCTTCATAAGACACTAATAAACTAGAATAACAAATAAAAAATTTTGACATAATTTTAGCGCTGGGTTTAGAGCAAGATGTACCCGAATATGATATGGATAGTGAAGATGAGTTGTGGGTAAATCAACAACGAAAACGTCTTGATCTGACGCCATTGAAATTTGAACAAATGATGGATCGTTTAGAGAAGAGTTCGGGCCAGACAGTGGTTACACTAAATGAGGCAAAAGCGCTGCTCAAACAGGACGATGAGATCAGCATAGCCGTGTACGACTACTGGCTGAATAAACGCCTGAAAATGGTAAAAAAATGGCCTGTCTTTCTTTTCAAATTTTTATAAGAAAATATTAAACATTTTTGTAATTTTTTTAAATGTAAAAACTACAGCAACAT
Source organism: Cordilura impudica (assembly GCA_963682025.1). NCBI lineage: Eukaryota > Metazoa > Arthropoda > Insecta > Diptera > Scathophagidae > Cordilura > Cordilura impudica. The sequence continues at coordinate 39,653,721 of OY821521.1, read as the reverse complement.
CCTCTGATTCTCGCGGTTAAAACAGAGAATCGACCGGGAGCCTCATCAAATAATCCGTACTTAGCATTTCGTAGACGCACTGAAAAAATGCAAACACGAAAGAATCGTAAAAATGATGAGACTTCCTACGAGAAGATGCTCAAGTTGAGGTAAGTTAAAATACTATGCATGTCTTTTGATGTTTTCCAAAGTGAAACCGAAACTTAATTGCAAACAAAAGTCAGTTTGATATTACAGAAAATTTGCGAAAAACTCTTCAATATTTCTTTTAATTTAATTTTTCAAAAATTTAATGTAATAAAATGATATTCAGGATTTGCATTTTAAAATGATTTGACTATTTCAAAATGTTTATCAAAAAAAAATAAATAAATAAAGGATAAATGTCTCCAATTTAGAAGTATTCAAATTAAAGAGCCAAACCAAAAGTTCATCAAAAATTTTTAAACATTTTAACAAAATCTATTTTGTTCATCCCTTTCAAAAAACCACTTCGCGCTATGAGGAGAATCCAGGATTTCTTGCTAAGGTCGAACCTTTTGGAAAGAGCTCCGAACATAAAGTTCGGCTAATTTTGTACTCAATGCAATCAGTAATTTTTATTATGTCCCATGGTAAGCGAATTTTCCAACATGATCGAAAAAGGTTACGGATGCAACAATAAAATCATTAACGCAGTTATTTACTAGAAAAGGATCCCTGTAAAAATAGCTAAAAGTATTCCAAAATTTCATTAAAATAAAATTCCAATTAAAAAATATAAAAAATTAGTTTTGTTGGGTTCGAGATCATGTATATAATTTCTAATAACACTGTACAACAATCTTCGGACTGTTGCACAGTGTATTTAACCTTTTAATTCAAATTCCATTTAAATTTAAAGTTAATTGCTTTTCTTTCTTTATCAGTAATTCTTATAATTTCTTATTTACTGTGATATATAAAAGCAATGATGGTCCTTTTTTTTGGAAATAACTAATTTCTATCGGAAAAATTGTACAGTGTATTAGAAAATATAATTTTTTGTAATGTAAGAGAAATATGATAAAAATTGAAGACATAAATAGATGAAGTGGATTAGCTACATTGATCGTCGACATCCTTCTTACTGCCTGTCACTATCAACTATTTAATTCTAACATTAGAAAGGAAGGAAAATAGTCATTTATTTATTTTAATTTTATATATGTATTTCAATTAAGTTTCTGTATATCAAATACATTTTTAAAGAGCGAATTTGTACTAAAATTTTTCTATTTTTAGGCGGGACTTACAAAGAGCCACTACGGTATTGGAAATGGTTAAGAGGCGCGAGAAAACAAAACGTGAGCAACTGCATTTGTCTATAGAGATCTTTGAGAAACGTGTACAACTCAAAGATTTTAGTGGAGCTTTACTCTCAGAGCTCAGTGCTACACTTAAGAATTCAAGGTTTGTAAATGGATTTAATAGACCATTAGATCAATCAAAACAATTTTCTAATGTTGCAGACCTGCCTTTGCTCCATTGTATGCCAATCAATACTCGCATCATTCATCCTCTTCGGGAGCTACACCTACTGCTGTGGTGCCAAGTGTGGCTTCCTCAGCAGCCGGTTTAAATAATGTTATCGGTGCGACAGGTTTGCTTACACCGGGTTCAGCAGGTAATGTAACAACTCCAGGTGGTCATTTGTATTCATCAGCATCGCAGTTCCTGAATTCCGCGAATATTGCTATGGGTATATAACAAACACCTTATAAATGTTACTTTAAATATAATTTTGTATATACCATTCAATTTTTAAATGTTCTTTATTTCTATCTTCATCAATAGATGCACTAAACTCGGGTAGTCGAAAGGAGAAACGACAGTATAAAAAACGTAAACATAAAGTACCGCGTGATAAACAACAGCTTCATCAGCAACAACATCTACAGCAACAACAACAGTATTTAGCTGGTATTGGCGTTATACCAACATCAGCAGCCACAGGAGCTGTTTTAGGTGCAACCGTTGCTGGTGGTGTTGGTATGCATAGTACTCATTCGACTCATCCGCATCTGCCACATCATTTGCATCGCCTGCATCGTCAAAGTTCATCGCCAGCGCCAATTGAATCAAATATTGAAACCGAAGAAGAAGATTTAGCGCACAAAATTGGTTCGGAGAGTGAGGAGGAGGCTCCATTTGCATTTAGAAGAAAACAAGGCTGCGATTATTTAAGGGTAAGCTAACCAAAGTTATTCGTTTGTCTAGAAGTCCCTCTTCGTTTGTCTGACTTATCTGAGTTGTTAAATATTGTTAAATCAGTCAAGACGTAGGAATCATATTACTTTCGGCACACTTAATTCGTGTTGATCAAAAGTTGTTTAGACCATTACCCGTTTCTAAAGATTAAAAAAAAAAAATAACTTGCTTAAGAAATAATAAACTTAGTTAAGAACAAGTTTTTAACGAAAATTTAGACCAACCCGAATGAAAAAATAGAGAAAAATTTTTTTTATTACTTAAAATCCAATTTTTTGTTATTTAGACATTTGTCTTGAATATTTGTCCCGCAAATTAAACCACTGATTTTCGATAAGATGTTTACCATTTCAATGACTGCTATCAAATAAAATCTGAGTCCACCTTTGTGACTAAATTTTAAGTGCGATAAAAATACAAATTTACTACTTCATGAGGGTTGGTTGGCCTTAATTTCTTCGAAAACATGGTTTTAACTTTCTAATATTTTCTGTGCTATTTTGCCTGAAACGGATTTAGTATTAATCAGTGGAAAATTTTACGTTGATTTTTCCCGCATTTCATAGTTTTCCATGAAATTTCCTAGCTCATATTTTTATAAATTTATTTTTCACGTGGAATTAACCAGTGGGCCAAATTTCAGCTCTTGGCAAAGGCTTCAAGTAGGTCTACCAGAGCGTGCCAAAGATTTGAAAGAAATTAACAAACAAATCCAAACGGTTACGTGTTAAAGAGACTATAACCTCAAAAATATTCAATTATGTGAACAATAATAGGAACAGTGAAATGCAAGATCACTGCAAAGTGTACATATTAGTGTTTTAGAGACAATTACTTTGCTGTCTCAGAGTGGCAACTAAAATCCCAGAAACTAAATACGATTGCAAAATTTGAGCAATTTAGTTGAAGATGGCAGAAAAGTGGCAAACTATTTTAGAATTCTTGGAATAAGATAACTTTTTGAGTCTGTCAAAACTTAGTTGATTCAATGCCAAAACGGTGCCGATCAGTCTTGTACAAAGTAAGGGTCTCATTTTAGTATTATACTAGTATAGCCCAGCACTCGAAACTCGAGTGAAAATTCTAGAAATTATTTTTTTATTCATTTTAAAAATTTATGAATATTTAACTGAGGCTATATGTATGCTAATCAATTTAAGCAATTCACAATTCAACACAGGGCGTGTCATATACATTTTAAATCATTCTCATTAACAGGGTGTAACGAATTATTAGAAATATTTTGTTTTCTTAATTTAATATATTTTTAAGACAGATTTAACATAAATTTTATCATTCTCAGCTTCTCCTCCATATGAACTATAACTACGACAATTTTCACACTCCTCTGTGCCCACATATTGCTTAAAAACGGAACTACCTAGATGAGCAAGAAACTTATTTATTTTTTTATTTTTTATTCCTTTTTTTGATGAAAACAAGAAATGTCCTTAATTTGTAATAAAATCGAAAAGTGGGTAAAAACGCGAAAGAATTTGTTTTAGTAGTGTATAAACAAAAAATTAAGTCCATCAATTAGAATTAAATTTCTTCATTTTACTTTATTTTAACATACATTTTCTATCTTGCATATCACTGTACCTAGAAAAAGTTCAGCCAAAATAAATCTCTATCATTCAATTTTTTAATATGAATTTTTGTTTTATAGACGAAATCCCATACGGGCAATTGGCCTTGGGAGCACAAGGAGGATTATGGCTTTGGTGACACTAAATATCGTTATACACTCACCTCAATAAAGCATCCAAGGTAAGTGTGTTGGTTATATTTCTTAAAATTTAATAAAAACAAATATAAAATATATTTTTGAATTTATTCGTGTTTAGACCCCGTTGTATAGGCTTTGCTCGAAGACGTATGGGTCGTGGTGGACGAGTATTACTCGATCGTGTATCAACGAATTTCGATGAGTTCTGGTCGCAACTCGATTACACAATACTCGAGACAAAAACGTCGGATACATCGGTAGCAACCAACATCACCACCACCACCACCGCCACCACCACCTCCTCCAATACAACAACGACTAAAAAACATACAACAAAACCCGCCTCACCACCAACTGTTGTCGATTTAGTGCACCCGTTGATAAATACAGCAGCTATCACAATTTCTGCTGGAGCACTAACAGCAACATCTGTAAATAATGCAAATGCACCCGCCATTACAATTAAGAAAGAAATCAATGATGTCATAGATCACCATATCACTAACAATGTCGTCGATAAAGAAATGATAAAAGTCGAAGAAGCAGAAGAAGATTTATCCGAAAACATTGAAGCGGAATGTGGTGACTATGCTCATTCTCATTCAGAGGATGATGAAGACCTGGTAGATGAATATGATGGATTACATATACAAAGGGATATACAATATCATTCGTGTATATCAATGGCTAGTAGAAGACTACGAAGAAGAAGGCAACAAGAATTGCAACAAACGGAAAAAACAAAACGACGTAAACTTAATTCCAGCACAATGCAGGAGAAAAATATGGTGGAATTGGTTACTCGTAGATTAATTTATAAGTTGTCACAATCTTTAAGGGCGGCGGAAAGTGGAGGTCAAAATGACCGTGTAAATAATTTGTTAAACCATACAACTAATGCCTCCTCCCCCTCCTCGTTCTCCTGTGGCTCTGAAGTAAAACAAGAAAAAGTGAATGGTATAAGAAATAAGGAAGATTCGACTGTGTTGATACCAACATTCAATAATTGGCCAAATCATTATCGTTGTTCTTCTTCGTCGCCTTGGGATAGCAAACTTAATAACGTAAACAACAACAATTCCTTCATCTCCTTCTCGTCCACCTCATCCGTTGTTGGAAACGTTAACAACAACAATAGTAATAATGTTAATAAGAACATTAGTAATGGTAGAAGTAGTAGTTGTAGTTTAAGTGACAAAACTAATGTGATAAAAACTGAAGTAGTACAGGATGTTCAGGAAAGTGATGAAAGTGCCACCAACAACATCATTAGCTCCTCTGCCACTACAGTTGGTGAAGATTTAGTAACTAAAGTTATAAAACAAGAACTTATTGAATCGTCAGCCGCCTCCATAATAAGCGGCGGTTCGGCCGGCGACGATTCGAATGAACCTTTGAGTAGTATACAAAAGCTAAGCACAAGCAGCGACTTAATGGAAGATGAGGAAAATGTCAATCTGGCTCAATTGAGTAATCTTATTAAGATTAAAAAGGAGGTCATTGATGAAGCCGACAAAGATTTATTAAGAAGACACAAAAGACTTCATCTACAGTCGTCAACGGCGACAGGCAGTGACGATGAGGATAACGAGGTGGCTTGTTTGAATCAAATAGCTGATGTTATAAGAGTGAAAAATATGAATAGGTACAATTCATCCCGACCATGTTCTACGGACGGTTTAAAAGGTGTCAATGTTTTAATAGAAGATTTGGATCCTGACGATCAAGAAGAATTGACAATGTTGGGTGGTCTCTCCTCGCCTACTTCATCGCAACGTTTAGATATTTGTAATGAACTGTTGTCAGAAATACGACGAGATTGGTTACATTTTCGACCAAAAACTCCTACGGAAACGGAAAAGGAGCTGGATGGCTGGTCACTGGATATGGATTATAAGCTCTTCTCAGCGCCCCTTGTAGATTGGTCACAAAATACCCCCATAGCTGTAGAAATGGTTAGAGAATCATTGGAAACGGATACCGGCAGCACGAAGTCGTTGTGGAAAGTGGATGCCGATAATGTCAATTCAGCATTTATTACCTCAGCATTTAAATACGAAGATTTAGAAGCTGATACTCAACTATTACAAAATGGCTCCTATATGACGGACATAACGCGAGGCAGCAGTAAAAGTCCAGATGCGGCAAACAATAGTGCAGCTTGTGGTTTGGATTTAAATTTCAGCGGTGATTCATTGAATGATATTAATCTATTGGGCGATGGCGATGATGCCGACATGTTAGACAATATTTTGCAAGAGGTTCAAATCGACGATATTAAGACTTTGAATCAGGCTACAAACTTTTGGAATGGAATTCTAGATGGTGAAAATGCTGTCGACGCTGAAGTTGATGGTGATGTTGAAGCTGCAGCAGGGCTGCTCGCCGGCATCGATGACCATGCTACGAAAAAAGGTGATAGATTAATGGGTGGCGGCAAAAAGTCCGCTAAGTTAAAAGGTGGCAAAAAATCATGTGCTCTTTTAGCCCCTGTAGGTAGTTCCTCATTCAATTGTTCTCCCCTAGAAAAAGAAATTGTCAAAAATGAAACATTTTTTAAGAAAGAAGAGACCAAAGTAGAGCCGCCAGAAGAAATAGATGAAGTCGTAATCAAATCTGAGCCCGTAGAGGTAATCGAAACAAAATCTCCCGTCACTATAACAACAATTGGAAATTTAATACCACGGAAACAACTGCACACAGCTCCAATAATAATGACATCTACAGTTAATACGGTTAATCTGAATTCTCAACGGCTTGAAACAATCAAAGTGGACCAAACCACCACCACACCTGTTGTTATAGCACAAACATTGCAACACCACCACCAGCAGCAACAACAACAACAACCACCACCACAACAACAACAACAGTTACTGACTCATTCTACACCTGTACAAGTTATAGGAAATACCATAACAATAAATCAAAATGATTCCATAGCAGTGCAACCAAATCATCATCATCACCAACAACAACAACAACAACAACAGCAACAAATTCAAACACCCGCTAAGCCTCAACCACCCCAGCAGCAGCAACAACAACAACAGCAGCAGCTGACACAACAATTAACTACCATACAAGTTCTACAGCAACAGCCAAACAGTACACAACAAATACGTAATGTAACTGTACAACAATTGCATCAACTGCAGCTGCAACAGCAACAACAACGTAAACTACAATTACAGCAGCAACATAAACTGCTTATGCAAAGGGATTTGGTAAATACATCCAGCGGGTCCGTTATAGCTCAATATATACCAACATCATCCATAACTACAACACCGACAACAATTATGCGACAGCCTACACTTACCCCCATTGGAGCTGCATCATCTGTCACTAATTCCACGGGACAAATGATATACACAACGACCTCAGCGGGAGATGTGATTGCTGCGACTGGTTCTCAAAAAATTTATTTGCAAAAAGCTCCCGTATCCGTTAGCTCTGGTACTCAGGGTGTCAATATCATCAATACCAGTAGTGGTCAACAATTGACAGTACAAAATATTGGTGGTGTTCAGCATATAAGTTCAGCAACGGGTGGTAATGGCTCGAATTCAACGGGTCCCTTAATTGTTGCAACATCAGCACGTAATGCTGTCCAGCAGCTAGCTCAACAACAGCAGCAACAACAATTGGTTGGTCAGCAGACACAGCAAATTGTTTGGCGACAAATCGGTTCTACAAATGTCACCACAACACCAGCTGGTATGTTGGCAGCCGGAGCCACAAATGCTGATGGTACGGGTAATAAAATTGTATGGACAAGTCGACCAACACAAAAGAGACAGCTGAATGGACCAGAGAGTACAGGTAAGACAAAAAATTTTATTAAATTAAAATAATTCACCAAAAAAATTTTTATATATTAAAATTAAATGTTTTGTACACAGACCACAAAAATGGTTGGCAATCGTTAAAGGGTAGATAGACAAAAAGGCTCGTCGTAACTTCTGAATTTCTTCCGATGAAAAAAATTTTCTTAGGTATTTAGTACGTACATTTATAAGTTTATTTATTCCGATGTAAAACAATACATTTGCAAGTAAAATTACAAAATGAAAATTTGTCCCATATTTTAAGGAAAAAGTATAGGTATAGTTGAATAGAAATGCATACTAACTTTAAAAGCAACTCTGCATCTGAGACGAGGAAAGTGACTGAAAAAGTGCAATGCCATGTAGTTAATATTATGAGGAAGTAACAAAAAGTAACCTCTTCTCAGATGGCAGCATAACTTAAGGAAAGTTCCTAGAATACCCCAAAATACTCTGAACACGGCTGGTTACAGGACAAGAGTTCTGAAGAAAATACCATACATAAAAAAAAGTAAGTAACGGTATTCTTCGAGTATATGTACTTCACAGTAGTATCACAATATTTGAGAGTTTTTTCCAAATGTTTTTTATATTAAAATCAAAATGTTTTATTCCAAAGGAAACCCGCTCTGCTATCTGACCAATTATAAATAAAAGCCGGTACACAGTGAAAATCACCAAAGCTCGCCGCGACGAGAAAAGTGACTGAAAAAGAGCAATGCCATTTAGTTAATATTATGAGAAAGTAACCAAAATTAACCTCTTCTCAGATGGTTACTTTGACTGTGCTAAAGTGCTTATACATAAACATTCTGACTTTTGGAACGGAATATTATTTTCCGACGAAAGAAAATTTAATATGTACCGAGTGATGTAGGAGTTTTAGTATGGCGTAAACACAGGATGGAAAAATAAATATATAATACCGACAGTGAAGTATGGGGTGATGGCCTTATGGTCTGGGGATTTATGATAATGATAGCATCAGGAATAATGAAAATTATCTACTTAGTAATCTTTGGGAAAAACCTAAAGAAGTGCTGAAACGTTGACAGGCCTCCTAGGCCAAAAAACGTAATACATAGCAATACAATCATTAACAAGATATTAAACTAAATGTGTATTATTATTGATAGCAAGCGAGTAAATAATCAAATAATTAACATAGGTAAATTCCCATAAATAATTAAAAAATTAACTGCTTCAGACCACTTTTATCCTAAAGCATAAAAACCACATTCGAAAAATGCGACATACAAAGCATAAGGCTACTAATACCACGTATTAGTATACTTCATATATCGAAAATAAAAAATAAAATTAAATTTATACAGAAGAACAGTCTAAAATATATTTAGACATTACTTATAACTAGTGTCTTTGATACCAAATAGGCTAAATGAAGTAATAAAACGATAAAATTTTATACATTAACTTAATTGTGCCAATACTTTTTAAAATTTTAATAATCTTTTTAAAATTTTTATTTTAATTGCATATTTTTGCTATGAATTTTCGTTGCTTATTTATTTATTTCTAATATATAGAACTAATAACATCATTTTTTTAAACTAAACCATTTAATGCTATGAGCTATTCCATTGATAAAGCAACTCTCTGCCAATACTTTTTGCGCTCTGTGTAATTAAAATATATGTATATAAAAAGACAACAAATATTTTATAAAACAAGTAAGAGTGTTAAATTCGGCTGGGCCGATTCTTAAATACCCTCCACCTGCATCTTAAACTCAATATTACAACCAATATTGGGTACGGCTACCACTTTAAAACTGTTGTCGGTACTGAATTTTAAATTTCGCATACCAATTAAATTTAAAGTTAATTGCTTTTCTTGTTGGCCAGTTTCTATCATAATACCTTGTTATAAAAAACAATTATCGTGTCTTCTATAGAAAGAATTCGTTACTATTTGAAAAATGGCATTAAATTTCTTTTTCTAGAGTAGAAAACCCCTAATGAAATTCACTATATAACGCAACCAGCGTTATAACACCCAAAGTTTGATCCCAATAAGAAATTTTTGAGATAATTCATAATTAAAAAAAAAAAATTCCAGATATTAATATTTTAAAATATTTTGATCTGAATTAGCTAGTAATTTTAAATTTTTAATGTTAAATTTTACATTTTTAGTTTTTAATTTTAATTTTCCATTTTTCATTTTTAATTTTTCGGTTTTCATTTCCATTTTCGATTTTCCATTTTCCATTTTCCATTTTTCAGTTTTCATTTCCATTTTCGATTTTTCATTTTCCATTTTTCATTTACAATTTTTATGTTTCATTTCCATTTTTAATTTTTCATTTTCCATTTTTCCATTTTTCATTTTTAATTTTTAATTTTTCATTTTCCACTTTCCATTTTTCATTTTCCATTTTCCATTTTCCATTTTCCATTTGCCATTTTTAATTTTTCATTTTTCACTTTCCATTTTTCAATTTTTCATTTTCCATTTTTCAATTTTAAGTTTTCATTTTTAATTTTTAATTTTCCATTTTCCATTTTTAATTTTTCATTTTCCGTTTTTCATTTTCCATATTTCATTTTTCATTGTCCATTTCTCAATTTTCATTTTCCATTTTAGCTAGTAATTTTAAATTTTTAATGTTACATTTTACATTTTTAGTTTTTAATTTTAATTTTCCATTTTTCATTTTTCGGTTTTCATTTCCATTTTCGATTTTCCATTTTCCATTTTTCAGTCTTCATTTCCATTTTCGATTTTTCATTTTCCATTTTTCATTTACAATTTTTATTTTTCATTTCCATTTTTAATTTTTCATTTTCCATATTTTTAATTTTTCATTTTTAATTTTTAATTTTTAATTTTTAATTTTTAATTTTTAATTTTTAATTTTTAATTTTTAATTTTTAATTTTTAATTTTTAATTTTTAATTTTTAATTTTTAATTTTTAATTTTTAATTTTTAATTTTTAATTTTTAATTTTTAATTTTTAATTTTTAATTTTTAATTTTTAATTTTCAATTTTTAATTTTTAATTTTTCATTTTAAACTTTCCATTTTTCATTTTTCATTTTCCATTTGCCATTTTTAATTTTTCATTTTTCACTTTCCATTTTTCAATTTTAATTTTTCATTTTCCATTTTTCAATTTTAAGTTTTCATTTTTAATTTTTAATTTTCCATTTTCCATTTTTAATTTTTCATTTTCCGTTTTTCATTTTCCATATTTTATTTTTCATTGTCCATTTCTCAATTTTCATTTTTCATTTTTCCTTTTTCATTTTCCTTATTCCATATTCCATTTTTCATTTTTAATTTTCCATTTTCCATTTTTCGATTTTCATTTTTAATTTTTAATATTTAACTTTTATTTTTATTTTTTTATTTTTTATTTTTATTAATTTTTAATATTTAATTTTAATGATAAAAAATATGTGGTAAAACTTGCTTAGGCCAATGTGACATGTGCAGTATTAATATTCGCACAACTGTAATGATTTCAAAAATACGAAGAATTACAACATATACAACATATCTTAAGAAAAACAACAAACACACTGAAATATTTTATTTTTCCAAGAGTTTTTTTTTTCAAAGTTTCATTCATAATTCGTGACCCCTTTGACCGATTTTGACGATTTTAAATAGCAACTACTTTGGGATGTTAATAAACGATTTTACACAAAAACGAACGAAGCTTAAATATTGAGGTCATGATCGTGATTTCCACAGACAGAGGGACAGACGGTCTTCGGAAAATCAACTTCCCTTGTTATAATGATCAAGAAAATATATTGTGTTGGGGTCTCAGGAATTTATTTCGATGCGTTACAAACGGAATGACAAACCCATATATACCCTCTGCCACTGAGGTGTGGAGGGTATAAAAAAACGTGTAACAATTACTAATATGAAATATGGAAAAAAAATTTAAGACTTCTCTAGATGAACACGAGTTGTTCATTGTGCGCATCCTTCCGTCTATTCAAGAGTTGTCCATTGTTAGCATCCTTCTGCCTGTTCAAGTCAAGCTCGGCTTATAAATGTCCCATGAGTTAGTTTGTCCAAACCATATTGGATCATATAAAGCAGTCTCCTAATACTAACTTTAATCTGTCTTATTAAATACTTACACGAGGTTTTTTTAAACTCTTAACACTCTGTCTGTCTGTCGTGGGGCAAACCTTCCCCATAGTCTTGTTGTGACTACAGATTAATTTTGGGTAGTCACGCACAGTCACGGAGTGATCTAAATGTCATTTCCCCTCATCCCATCGATCTGAAAGTTGGCCCATACACTTGCTGTGAAATAAGATTAACTTTGACTTAGTCACGCACAGTCGCGCACAGTCACGGGGTGATTTAAAGCCTATTTCCCCTCATCCAATCAATCTGAAACTTGGTCGATAGACTTGCTGTGAAAAAAGCTTAACTTTGACATAATCACGTACAGTCACGCATAGTCACGCACAGTCAGGGATTGATTTAAACCCCATTTCCCCTCATCCAATCAATTTGAAACTTAGTCCATAGACTTGTTGTGGCCAAAGATTAATTTTAAGATAGTCACACACAGTCACGGAGAGATTCAAACTCATATGCATAAGGAAAGAAATAGTTTTAATAAAAACTTTGTTTTTATGGGTTAGATTATTTTCTTGTTATCAAATTTAAGTAAAAAAAAATGTTAGTCACTTATTATTTTTATTCAATTTCAGTCTAAATACTTGCAATTGACTTGTTTTGCCTGTTAATAAAAATAAAGGTATTAAATTTAGATATCTAAAAGAAAATAAAAATAAAATTAATATATGTGTTAAATAAAATATACGTTTTCGTAATTTTTTTGTTTACCTTAGAACTGAAGGTGATATTACACGACTTGTTTCTTACATATGTGCTGTCACTTTTTTATCCATATGTACATATGTCTGTCAAAATTGTCAATTCATAATTTTTGCTATCACACTTGCATATGTATTTTCGTATGATATAACCTCTAAATGTAAACAACAGTTGATTTTTTTAATTTGTGAATTCACAAAAATAATTGTTAAAAATAAAGTTATATGTATATCGCACCTGTACCTCTAAAGTGAGTCAACTCAAAATTTAAAAATTTTCAGTAGAGACAAAAAACGTTTTTTTTTTTTTATATATTTACTATAAAATGTAAAAACAGTTGTTTCATTGTAAAGAATTGCGAACAATAAGTATACAACAGTAGTTGTTTTTGCGATTTTTTCAGTGATCATCAAAAATAACAAGTTTTTTGAGTGGAACTCAAAATATGTCTTTTTAGTGGATTCTAAAGAAGCTTCTCTTATAACACAAAGAGGGTTACAACTGTATTTTTATTTGTGAAAGACTAGAAAAATCGATGTAAGATTTTTACAGTGAAAAGTGAAAATTGAAAAATTTTGAGTTGACTCACTTTAGAGGTACAGGTGCGATATGTACATATATTATATATTCTTTAATTGTTAATTAATATTAAACAATTTATTTTTCATTTAATATTAATCTTAGTAATTTACTCTGTCTTTCTTTCGTCACAAGAAGCAGTTTTGTATTTTCATATGTTTTGTCATATCAAAATAGAAACCGTTTTAATTGAAAAAGTTACATGTGACGTTCCACATTTATTTTTACATATGCAATGTTTCATATGTATCACACGATGTGTACAACTTTTGCAGTGGGAAAGTTTGACAGTAAATATGTAAGAAACGCCTCGTGTAATAGCACCTTAAGTAGAATAATAACAGCTAAGCAACGACTGTATTGAATCCACCAGCTTCTAACAAGATTTTATTGGAATATTTTTCCAAGCAACTTCAACCAATTCCCATAGCTCATTCGTATTAGATGGATTCTTTCCTATAAGAGCCATTTTAACTTCACGCCACAAGTTCTCAATAGTCTTTTTTATGTTTCGTTTGGAAAGGTATGGAACTTTTCCAATACTTTTTGCTTTTAAAACATCCAGTTTATATTACTTTTTTAGGGCGGAAGATTAACAAAAAGTTCCTTTTTACATGGCGCCGTAGTTTTCGTTTCTAAATCCCCATAATTTTCTATTTTTTGCCACTACTCTCTGATTTGAACTTTTATTTCATAGAATTTTCTACCATTTTGAGCAATTTGTCTGTAGCTTTTACTTTTTTATTACATAGAGCTTTTTTATTATTTCCCGGCATTCATGACTGCTGTGCTTACCTCTGAAAATTCTGGAGTCTAAATAATAATTACTTGCTCATTTTTTTTAGGATATTAATAAAAAGAAAAAAAACTCATCTCTTGTTTCAATTGAAAACCATTTTCGCCGTTTTCATTTTCTTTTTTCTTTTAAATTGATTCGCATTTTATTGCACACTACTTTGCATAACCATTGATATAATGAAAATTATTATATTTATGCTAGAATACGAAACGCTGCGCAAATAATTTAACAAAAACGCAAAAAGTTTTAGGTGACTATTTCACACAACTATTTCACACAACCTCAATAAATATGATCATGATCGGACAATTTCCATTAAAAATGTAGTCATGCTTCCCATTTCGATACCTTAATTTAAGTCCATAATTTTATAGTTCTGACAGTAAAAGAGCCAAAGAAATATAAGTCTTCAATATCGTTATTTCTGCATGCTCAGAAACAATAGCTCTCTGAGACTGCGTTTTGTTTTTACGTTTTCAACTCTTATACCTTAAACTAATTTCATATTTGTATTTTTTTTTTTTTTAACTTTACTATCTGAAGACATCAACAAGTTGTTATTAAACCGTAAATTTTCACAACGTAAAATTATACAACAACAACCACAAATACTGCAGCAGCCACAACAACAACAGCAGCAGCAATTACAACAGCTTCAACAATCACAAGATGATGATTTATCAAATGTCAACGTAGTTATTAGTGGCCAAGAAACAACAACAACGACGGCTGTAACTTATAATACACAGCAACAACAACAACAGCAGCAGCAACAACAACCACAACAACTACAAAAATTACCCGGTGGTAAACTTATTAAAATGCCCTCCTTTCCACTACTAGTCTCTGAAGTAAATCTGCAACAACAACAACAACAGCAGCAGCAGCAGCAGCAGCAACAACATCAATTGCAACAAAAACATAATACAGCAGCTGCTATAGCAGCAGCTAATCATAATTATAGCCTACAACCAACGGCGGCAATAATAACTTCGCAAGCGTCACAACAAGTTGGTAATAAAATCTATTTAACAACAAGTTCAAGTGGCGGAGCAGGTACAAACTTTACCATCACAAATGCTTCGGAACTGCAGACAGCTGCACAAAAATTGCAACAGGCAAATAGTTCTAATTTGAAATTGAATTTCGTGGCCACAGCAAATCCACAGCAACAACAGGGACTACAACAGCAACAACAACAGCAAACAGTAATATTGAATAAAGGCAACGTGCAGCACCAACAACAATTGTTGCCACAACATTTGCTGCAACAACAACAGGGAAAATTGAAAAGAGAAAGGATATTAAATATAATAGGAGCCGCTACACAAGTCGACGGTGGCAACACCAATAACACGGTGTCCACTTCGGTCGGCTCTATTAGCACCGGCAATGATAATAACAAAAGGGTCTTGTATACGAGCTTGTTGAATGTGAAGCCCTTGCAAAAGAATAATGCTGGCCAAATGCAGGTACAAATTGGTCCACAAGGTATGGCTCATGCTGTTTTACGCAGTCGCATTGCCAACAATCAAACGATATTTGCCAATATGCGTACCGTACCCGTAGCCACCGTGTCCACCACAGCTAACAACAGTCACCATAGCAATAACACTTTGACGGGAACTGGAACTGGAACCACTACAACCTTACAAGTTGTTTCACAAGCCACCCAGCTAAATTCAAATACCATCACCACCACCAATTCCTCCTCCATGGCAACCATGATGAACACCAACAACACTGATGGCAGCAACTTACATATGCATACCTCTTCAACGTCCATGGCCGACTTAAATTCATCACCCACTATTACTTCCATTAGCAATTCTACTAGTGATCTAAAATCCGCACATAATGTCCTACACATGGAAAATTCTTCGTCAGCCGTCAGCTTCAATAATGCAAGTATTTCGGCCTCAACAAACAGTTCATCAAATGGTGCGTCATCTGCAAACACAATAATTTCCAGTTCAAATAATATTCAAACAACAAATAACAACACCACGACAATCAATAGGTGAGACGAGGCAAGATAACTACCATTTAAGGTCTTTAAAACAATGGAGGATATTCATCAAATAATCAATGTAAATCAAATAAAAGAATTGGCAAAAACTTGGTTAATAAATAAAAGCCACAAAGAGAAAAACAATTTTAACACTGTAGAGCAACTGTTTGCTGCTGTTTGAACACTATTTGAGACAATAATACAACCTAACTATATAGATTAAAAAAAAAACAAAAAAACAAAATTACCATTCCACAAAAATACAGTTTAATAGAACAAAACACAGCCACAACATACAGCCCAGCCAAATAAATGTAAAAACAAAAATGGCTAGAAAGCGAGCGAAAAAAAGCTAAAATAATAAAAAAAGGCTTTTTTCATTGTTAAAGAACAAGTTTTTTTTTTTTTTTTGTAAAATTTATGAAATAAAATGCTTTTTATTTTTAACTATACAATAGTGAGTGAAAGAACAAAATCAACAGATGATTTTTTGATTAATTCAAAAGTGAAGTGAAGGAAAACAACGAAAAGTAGCAACTTTTTTGAAACGCGCAAGAGAAAAGTGTAAAGACTTTTCAAAATTAAAATTTACAAAACAATTTCTATTTCTTTTGCTAAAGAAAAATTTCTAAAAAAAAAAATAGTTTTCAATATTTCTATTGCAATTCCGACTAAGGACTTTTAAGTTCTGGAAATAGTCAAATAATCGAACAAATTCAGTGTATTTAATTAAACATAAAAAATATTTAAGGAGAATAGAATTGAAAAGAATGCTAATTTATTGTTTTCGCCTGATATAAAATAAATAATTGAGTTAAAATGTTCGATGTTTTTAAACAAAAATTAAGTCATTTCGAAAAATATTTAAAAACTTTCATAATTATACCATAATCTTTAATTGAGATTAATTGTTTGAAAATCTGCTTAAAATTGAAAAAAATTCTAAACATATATTATTAGTTAAAAAAATAACATTTGAAATAAAACAAAGATTTTGGATTTTCAACTTTTTTAAAATTTTTGAAATCGAATATTTCATATTTTTAGGTTTAATTAATTATGAGTTTTATTATTAATTATCAAATTAAAACTATTTGATTAAACTGCCCTTGACAAATAGAGGTATTTTCATTAGATTTTCCTCTTATTTATTAACAATTATATGATTAGCATTCTGTTGAATTTTATGCAAATAAAGCTGTAACGAATTTACTTTGAATTCATTTTCTTGGCCTACAAAAAATTGCTAATTTTCCCACATTTTCCTGAAAAAAAAAAATTAACACTCTCTCTATATATGTATATCTCTCTCTCTCTCTCACACTCAACAAACAAACAAACTAAAGTTCTTATGAGAAAAGTTTGTGTTAGCCTAGCAATGTGTATGATATAAATATAACAAAAACAAAACCGATTTAAAAAAATCAACTTTTAGTACATAAAGAAATTTAGATTTTTTTAAATAATTTTTTATTATTTAATGTTAAAATGAAAAACAAAAACACTATAATATAAAACTATATATATACATATATATATATATACATATATATATATTAAACAACAACAAACTTAAATATAAAAGAAGAATAAACTTACATTTACGCTTAAACAAAATGTATAAAACATAATAATATGAAGTAATATTTAAATTTAAACAAAACAACTCTCCTAATCTTCATCTCTTCAAAAAAAAAAAACACGCTATTTTTCTTCTCTTAAAATATTTAAAAAAAGAAAAAAAAAATGAATATTAAAAAAATGTTTTATTGTTAAATATCTTAATAAAGGTCTTATTTTCAAGATCTTAGTTTTCTACTTTTTTATTTAATTTTTTTTTTTATTCTTTTTCTTTTAGAAAAGTAATACAGTTTTTTTAAGTAATCAAATCTGTTAATTGTTTATTATTTTTCTTTTTTGTAAGGAGAGACTATTATCTATTCCATTCTTTCAAAAAAAAAGAGTCTTTTTAGCTTAATAAATAAAAAAGCTGAATTGTAACCAATTATATAAAGGTTTTTATCTCTTTTTTTTTCTTAATTCAACCGATAAGAAAGTATCTCAAAAAATAATATTACTTTTTTTTTATATATAAATCTTATGATTATTACTGTAAATAGTTAGCTTTAGTATAATTAATAAAATAAAACAAACAATTAAGTTAAATTTTACAATTTAAAAAAAGATAAAAGTATGTATTAAATAATAATAAAAAAACAAACAAAAAGTATAAAACTTATTAAAAAAAAAACCTCAGATATAAACATAGCTTTTCTATTTCTTACACCACAAATACAAAGGACTTGAAAAATTTTTAATTTATGCAGCCAATATCGATTTGAGGGAAGTGCAGCGTAAATTCATTCTTATATTTTACAACAAAATAAAATTGACATACTGTAAATGCTACTACATGGACAAAACCATTTCACATTTTTTTTTGGTATACTAGGACAACTAATAAACCAGGAAGAAAATGGTGAAAAAATTAGGAAATCGTCAAAAATATATCGCACATCTAGTTCAAAAGTGTCTCAACTCAAAATTTTAATTTTTCGGGTTTATATGCTTAAACTATACGCAATACTTTTGTTTATCTATAAAAAAATATCAGTGTGTTTTGTTGCTATTAACTGTTGCTAAAAAAACAGCTGTCTTTCTTTATGTTTCAACTGGTATAGTTTTTTTTCCGATTTCTGAAAAATTAAAATTTTCAATTGAGTCACTTTTGAACTAGGTGTGCGATATGCCCCTGTTCGTTCTAGAATTCACTTAAAAAAAATTTAAATTTTTTTTGTGCTATGTGTCAGTCAATAAGAATATTTTACTAACATACACAAGCGTCACAAGCGATAACCGCCTAAGTCGATTTAGGAACGATTTGAGTTATGTATGCTATCATATTCTACTAAAAACGCTTTATATTTACGTGAAATTCCCATTTCTCTAACACTGCTTTTTTAAAAGTTATTAATGAAAACATACTGACCTAAGTCGTAATGAAGCCCCATTACATTTATATAAACAGTTGTTTTTCTCGAAAGCATGATATTCGACGATTTGAGTTATGTATGCTATCATATTCTACTAACAAGGCTTTATATTTTGTATGGGAAATCCCCAATACTCTAACACTATTTTTTAAAAAGTTATTAATAAAAACACATTGACCTAAGTCGTAATGTAGCACATTACATTTATATAAAAAGTAAATTTTCTCGAAAGCATGATTATCGACTTAGGCGGTTAATGCTTGTGACAACAGATATTATCGAATAGGTATTTTGCTTCTGTGCAGGCGAAATCGTTCTTCTTTTGAGTTGCGACTAATGTTTATTTTGTTTGAAATTGTCACCATCGGAACCCTGTTTTTAAACGTTCTGTGAGGCTTGTGGAACTGTTTGATTCCTGTAAACTGTGTAGAATTTATTTTTTAATTTTGAATTTTTTTGGCCAAGTTATATTTTATCTTTCAGTGATTTTTATATAAGCTAATAAGGCCTAACGTTTTAATGTAAATAAAACAAATTTATTACATATTTAACCGACGTTTCGTTAATGGTGTGTTGACTTTTTCAAGGTTTTTTTTTGTAATATGAATATTATTTTTCACATTAAAAAATCACATAATTTTATACAAAAAAACATTTAATAAAACAATATTTACAACACTGCAGCTTAAGTACTTTTCACTATTCAATTTATTGCAACTTTGTATAACCCTAAACAAGTCTTTTAAAAACATGATAAGATTCAAAACAATGGGCTCTAAAACTAGTTGCTACATCACTAGTTCTAAAGATGCTATTCAAGAATCTGAAATTATTGTAAGTGAAGCTGATGAAAAACATTTAAAGTTGGACATGATACGCTCATCACTGAGCAACTGGTATACAACGCTGTATAAGCGTTTTTAATTGTTAATTCAATTGTTACGTATACGTACATACATGCACAGTTAATTTTATAATAAAAACTATCACATACTATTGGGCGCCTTACTAGAGATATGTTTTCAATGAACTTTTTCTTATTTCTCCAACATAATTTTTAAATTTGAAGTATCAAAAAACAGAATTACAGATAAATAAAATTTATCTTGAGCCTGATTAATTTTGAACTATCATTTAAAAAAAAAGTATTTTGGTAAATAAATTGAACATAACAGGTTCTGATGCAATTTTTTTAAATTAAATCGATATGTTTGAAACTTTAAATTATACTACCAGATGACGTCTAACTTTGTTTCGCCCTAGTTAATAATCTTTTTTTGGGTCGATTTAAAATATTCCGTTTATTTAAACAACAATATTTTCAAAATGACATTAAAAATATTTACACTCTAAATAATAAAAATGTCATTGTGAATATATTGTTGTTTCGATCTTTCATATCTTTCATATTTGTTTAATCAATGGCGTTCAATAAGTAAATTCTATTGCATGTTCTACATTTCCGTATAAGAACAAAACCAGGGGTCGAATCGTCGCATTCCTTATCGAAATTAATTTTTTTATATATAATACTAAGAGTAATTTTACTCTGTCACAGATAAGGAGTTATGGTCCATAGTTAATTGTAAATATATATGCAGTGAAAATTAGGACCCAGGTCGCAAATATGGATATGTATTTTTTGGTATATGAATTTTTGTATATACGTTTTTATCGGCTAAAGGTTGATCGATATTGAAATTGGTGAAAATCGGTGCACGTTCAGGGGCCAAAAATTTTTCGATCGAATTTATTTTTTTATTTTCCAATACAATATAAAATGTTCTACAACATTTCCGCATGCATAAAAAATGTGGGATAGCAAATTTTTGTGAACAGTATTAGCATTCAAGGTTCAGAAAATACACACATGAAACACACAATGTTCTGTTCAAAAGCAGCCAACACATATCTTTATTTTCATATCAATTATGTGCGTTTCTAAATTTTCTACGGTGCTCAACACAACCATGACTGTGTTCGTTTTAATATTTTGTTATTTACACGAACATTTTTGTATCACGTACTTTTTGTTTCAATCACACATAAAGCACACATTTTTGAGTGTTGCTTTATTTGAAGTTCATGTTCTGGTACGTGTACTGAAAAAAAAAAACAGAACATATACAATAAACAGGTTCGAGTTCAGTTATATTTTAAGTCGTGTTGTGGCTCGTGTAGTAAGAAACAACAGAACATGTACAATAAACTCTGAACTCGAACCTGTTTATTGTTCGAAATATTAAAACGAACACAGTCATGGTTGTGTTGGGCACCGAAGAAAATTTAAAAACAAACATAATTGATATGAAAATAAAAATATGTGTGTGTTGGTCTAAGTTATGTTTGTTTACATATATGTACGAGTTTTTTATTCAGTGTGTGTTTTTTTCTGAACTCTGTTAGCATTAGAACAAAACCAGGGTTCGAATCGTCAGATTCCTTATCGAAATTATTTCTTTATTTTCCAAAATAAAGTAACATAGTTAATAGTAAGAGTGAAACGAGGTCTGACGTTTGCCCGTCTTCTTTAAATAATAAACCAAAATATGGAATTTCGATTGATTTAACTTGACATCGAATGCGACGATTTGATTGACCCCAGAACAATTTTTGCTTGAAAATTGTTGCTTGACCTTAATGTCATCGTTTATTCCTCTTGAGAAATACATGTCAAGTTTTAAAAACCCACGCTAGAACCTGCACGATTACTGGTACCGATCGCCTCAGAAAAGTAAATACAGTGCAGTATTGCACACATATATTAGGGTGGCCCTTAATAAAAAAAGTGTTCAATCTCTCGATCTCACCTCCTAGAAATAGAAAAAAAAAACAGAAATAGAAAGTTTTTGGTCAATCAAAAAAAATTTAGAGGTGCCTTAACGCGACTGAAAATTTTAAGTGTGTTTATATGGGGAAAATATGACCATTTTTCCGATTTTACGAAAATTTCGTTCTATAGTTTAATTTTTCCGACAAGTTGCAATATGAATCGATTTCAGTACTAAATTATCTCTTTAAAACGCTATGTAACTTCAACATCGCATAAAAAATCGCCAAGAAATAGTGAATGCCCCAGCCCACTTTTGTGCCAAAAAGAGAAAAACTAGGTTGTGAAATTTGACGGAAAGTTTTTCAACTTTAAGAAATTAATTAAAGCCATAATTTTTTCTTGGTCTCTATACCTATCAGCACTCAGATATGAAGTTTTGTTTTATTACCACGTTTTTAACCTATTGCGCAATGAGACCAAAGATGGAAAATTTTTTTGATAAAAATTTGAAAACTAATTTTTTAAATTTTAAAAAATTTTCTTATACAAAATTTCAAAAAATGGATCTGGTACTTTAAAGTTTTGTAAAGTATATGTTAGAGATTAACTCTGTGAATTTTTAAGTAAATTGCCATAATTTTTTTCACAAGAAATTTCTTTTTTGCGGATTTCGAGAAAAATTAGTTTTTTGTGAAATATTCAGTAAATGTACTCTTTCTAAATACTTTGTATCAAAAATTTTATCAGTTTTCTACTTTTAAATGTTATATTTTATCTTAATAGCCTAGGGTTTAAGAAAAAAGTTATATGACCCCTTAATCTCTTTTGGACTTGGGGTCACATATGACCCCAAGCTAATACAAGTCAATTTATTCAAAAAATTCAAATATTTTGGAAGTGGTGCTGAA
This sequence comes from Cordilura impudica, assembly GCA_963682025.1. NCBI lineage: Eukaryota > Metazoa > Arthropoda > Insecta > Diptera > Scathophagidae > Cordilura > Cordilura impudica. Next base: position 39,631,036 of record OY821521.1, on the reverse strand, counting down.
TTTTTAGATGTGATGCTTAAAATATTTTAACCAAATGTGCAAGTCTTCCTTGCTAAAAATTTGGAATAAATCGAACAACGTTAACCCATTCCTTGCCGAGGCCAAACTTTGAATTTTGGCATATTTAAAAAAATTAATTGTTCTAGAAAACTAGATGAAACCCTTACTAGGGGTTGGGAAATAAAATTGTTCTATATTTTGCGAAAACTTACTCTTATGTAATTCTAGGGTTAAAATGATCCAAAATTCAGCAGTATTTGCAAAGTATTTGAATTTTTTGACTTAATCGTCCTGTACTAGCGTGGAGTCATTTTTAGCGCCAAGTCCAAATGGGTTAATGACATCAAATTATAAAATCATAATCAAATCATAAAAATCGGTAAAATATAGCACATTTTTATTTTCCAATCCATAGTAAGGGTTTCTTTTAGTTTTCTAGAACAATTAATTTTTTAAAATATGCCAAAATTCAAAGTTTGGCCTCGGCAGGGAATGGGTTAACGTTGTTCGATTTACTCCAAATTTTTAGCATGGAAGACTAGCATATTTGGTTATTATATTTTAAATGTCAAATCTAAAAATTCAACAGTGCTTACAAAATATTTGAATTTTTTGAATAAATTGTCTTTTATTTGGTTGCGGTCATATGTGACCCCAAGTCCAAAGGAGATAATGGGGTCATATATTTTTTTTCCGAAACCCTAGGCTATTAAGGTAAAATATAACATTTAAAAGTATAAAAGTGATACATTTTTGACAAAAAGTATTTAGAAAGAGTACCTTTACTAAATATTTCACAAAAAACTAATTTTTCTCGAAATCCGCAAAAAAAAATTCCTAGTAAAAAAAATTCTGGCAGAGGAATTTACTTAAAAATTCAAAGAGTTATTCTCTACCATATACTTAACAAAACTTTAAAGTACCAGAGCCATTTTTTGAAATTTTGTTGAAGAAAATTTTTTAAAACTTAAAAAAGGAGTTTTCAAAATTTTATCAACAAAATTTTCCATCTTTGGTCTAATTGCCGAATAGGTTAAAAACGTGGTAATAAAGCAAAACTTCATGTCTGAGTGCTCATAGGCCAAAAAAATTATGGCTTTAATTAATTTCTTAAAGTTGAAAAAATTTCCGTCACAAAAGTGGTCTGGGGCATTTCCTATTTCTTGGCGAGTTTTTATTCGATTTTGAAGTTATAGAGCTTTTTAAAGAGATAATTTTGTACTGAAATCGATTAATATTACAACTTGTCCGAAAAATTAAATTATAGAACGAAATTTTCGTAAATTCTGAAAAATGGTCATATTTTCCCCATATAAATAAACACACTTGAAATTTTCAGTCGCGTTCAGTTTTTTTTTTTTTTGCTATTCGCATATTTCTAGGGGTGAGACTTTAAATTCGAACACTTTTTTCGCCTACATATAATGAAGGGCCACCCTAAAATATATATATATATATATATATATATATATATATATTTTTTTTTTAAGCATACTTTGATATTTATTGGAAAAAAGGTTTTTTGCAAACAAATTATTTTTTGCTTTCCTCAATATTATTTTTTTTAGAATTTCCATTTAAAAAAAAAATTATTATCATTAAATGTAATTAAAATTTATTTGGCATTTGTGACCTTCTTCGAGAAAAGGGACCTAGTGTGTCAAAAAACGGGTTGTGTCAAAAACGGTGGATTCTGGTACCTAAAAAGGGTATAGAAACTTTAAATGCATTTTTTTCTCAAAACTTAACTTTCACACACTAGGTACCTTTTCTCGGAGAAGGTCACATTTACAGTAGTTGCGCATAATGCTAATGAAATTTTAATGCAAATAAAAAAATTCCCACGTATGGAAAATATAAAAAAGATATATAAGAATTTTTTTAAACTCTGTATAAAACCCACATTGAGGTGTTCAACCGATCGAAACTAGTTTTTGCAAAATTTGGTTGAGAAAAATTGTTAAACGGTTTGAAATAAAGCTAAAATATAAAAAATGGGAATAAATTTTGCTCTGCATACATTATATTATAAGACTAAGTTTTGGCTAATTTTTACATATAAAAAAATTAAACAAAGAATTTAAAAAAATTCAACTCAAAAAATTTAATAAAAATTTTTCATTTTAAATGCTGCTAGTGATACCAAAAGCATAAATTTGCTGAATAATTTCGAAGAAATTTTTCATTCATAAAAAAATTGCAAAATTTATCAGGAAAAATATTAAATTAGCAAAACTGGGGCAAATCGTTGCATTCGATATTGAGTAAAATCAATCGGTTTATTATTTAAAGAAGGCGGACAATCGTCAGACCTCGTTTTGCTTTTACTATTGACTATTGACCATAACTCGTTAGCGGGCAATTCCATATGTGACGGAATGACATTTTGAGTTGTAGAATTGAAGTTAGGGCTACTCCACAGAGCTATTTTCAATTGGAAATTCATTCTTCAGTTTGAGAATGATTGTTAATGATTAAGAGATTTAAAAAAAAACTCAGAAACAATTTTTTCACTATTTTATTCTTTTATTTTTGAGTAATTTCTGATTGTGTGACGGAATGACATTTTTGCTACCATGACTCTGTCCTGGTATTAAAACCTGGGGACTTTTGTGAGTTAAGAAGCTAAGCAGTTTTTAAACTAATGCATATTTTACATATGATATATAAGCAATATAAAATTATAATTTAGAGCAACTTACCTGTAATAGTGTTGAAGTTATTAACTGTCACCTGACGTGACGGAATGACTGTGACGGAATAACTAAAGTTTCTTAAACATGTATTAAAAGAAAATTGAGTAAACAAATAAATTTTATAATTATTTTATTATCTAGAATACTTGTAAGAAATTACATTATGTAACTTGGAACATCTTTTAATATATTTTTAAACTTACTTCATATAAATGAAAAAAAAAAATTTTTTTTCAAAAAAGTTGACATTTTTATGGAATTGCCCTAGCTATGACAGAGTAAAATTACTCTTAGTATTTTATTTTGGAAAATAAAAAAATAATTTCGATCGAAAAATTTCGATAACGAAAATTTTGACGTTTTTGTGAAATTTAAGATATGATTTTATATACAAATTAGAATGCATTTTATCGATCACAATGATATAAAAAAAATGTTCGGAGAACCCAATTATTTTCTCTGCATTTTTAATAGCGAAGTATTTTTTGTGTAAAACAAGAAAGAAATTATAGCTTATATTGAAAACGCATTATAAAGTTGCAATCAATTCCGATTATAGAATATGTAATATGATTTAAAATGTACTCAGGATTATTCGGATTAATGAGGTACGGTTTAACGAGGTTATACTGTATATTAATTCGAGTTTTCATTGTTAAAAATCACTGAAAGAAACAAGTAACTTGTGGTTTGTATATTCACACATTGAATTGGCGATATTTACGAAAAATAGAAAGCATAATTAAAATAACTATTTAGTCGCCTGTTAAACAATTATGCAAATACGTTTTAAAAAAGGCTACTTTTTTAAAAAAGGTACTTTTTTGAAACTGGTACTTTTTATGAATTTAAATACTAATCATACCGTGTTATATTGTCAGTCAGTCATAAGCAATAACTTATTAATTATTATCTTTACAATAAAAACAAACATTTTGTTTTTTACTTACAGCTTTTATCTATTTTTAAATAAAAATGTAAAACTTTACTTAAACTATGTACTTGTAATTTACAAAATTTTGAATAATTTTATTTTATCATTTTAATTATAAATTTGATATGATTTTTAAAATACTTCAGAGTCTCTCCATTTTTTTTTTCAATCCATTTAGGCGAATTCTACTTTTGTATTCACTCTTAAAAAAAAGTAAAATTTCGTTGTTTTAATATTATTCACCATTTATTATCGTTTTTCATTGTAGAAATATATTATATACCCGTTAAATTTAGCTTTAGTGTATAAATAATAAACACAAAATTACTTTAAAAAAACGAAAACAAAAAACAAATACAAAAAAACTGCGATAAAAAGAAACTTTTGATTGGTTTATTTTTATATGATTTTCTTGGTTTGTATATTATTTACATTATTTAAAAAAATTTATTTCTATTAAATTTAAAAAATGTTCTTATAAGTTTTTAATCGCATACAAATTTAAAAAAAAATAGTTTAGTTTAAAATAATAATTTTATATTGTTAAATTAAATTTGAAGTACATACATTTTTGATTAAAAGGATATAATAATTAAAAAAAAATATTTATATGTATTTCTGAATCAAATTTAATTCAAATTTCACTTTAATCTTTAAAAAAATGCAAAAGATTTTAAGGTTTTTTACTGACTCATAATAAAAATAAATTCCAACTTCTCGATAGTTGCACATAACTTACATAACGAGAGCCTTTTCAAAATAAGGTCTACCTGCTGTTTGAGTTTTTGAAGTTAAAGCGTTTTTATCATATCCGCCATGTATGGTTATTAATTTCGAGTGAAAAAATATTTCTAGGCCCATTTTGTCTCATTTTCTGTTCGGCTTTCACCAAATAGTTTTGTTTTAAGAATGCAATAAGAAATATATTTTTCTCATCAATCGGTTAAATATATTTTTTGTATTATTTAATTTGTTTTTAAATCCGGGTAAAAATAAATGAAAAGAATTTTAGAGTATTTTAATAAACAGTTTTTAAAATCTATGTATTTTTTAATATATTTTATTTAAATTTTTGTTAGTATTACTCTTATTTAATTTTGATTTATGATCTACCATTTATACCTGTTTTCTTGTTTAAAAATAAAGCAAGTAATTGTTAAAATTCAAATAAAATTTAATTACTTTAACAATTTTACCAAAACCGATATCAGTTAACGACTGTTGGGCAAAACATACTCATCAACTCTTACCAGAGCTTGTAAGAATAAATTTCTGTGGTTTTATAGAATAACCGCGTATGTCATAAAATCAAAATGTTCAGGGGAGCCAAAAAACGTTATATTTGAAATTATGGGCTCGATATAAAGTTTTTAGAGCTTTTTATTTAACAGTCCTGTAGATATGGGCAATAAATACTTTATATAAAATTTTGAGTCAAAAATCTTCAGAGGAATAGATCCTAGAGAAGGACGAAAAAAACAATATGTAAATAACAATTAAAGTGTGTGCAGATAAAACAACTTATGTCGACAAAAGTCGTTTTCTTTGAAAAAGAAAACTACCAATTTTTTTGTGCTTCAACAAAAAGTTAACGGGACTTAGGGTGAGAATATAACAACGTATCAAGAATAATAGTGACAAAAAATAACAGAAATAAACACACAAGTTTTTATAAGTGGTTATAAACTGAAAAATATTCCAAAATTATTTTGAATTTTTTTTTTCATTAATAACAACGTATGTCGATATGTGTCGTTTTCTGAGAAAATAATTTGTCGACGATCAAACATAGGTTGACATACGTCGATAGTGCTGCAAATTAATTTAATAAACATTTAAGTTACGCCGTTATTTAAAGAAAAAATTCAGAAATGGTCAATATTTTTTTTTTTTAAATTTAACACATGTAAAGAGCATTAAAAATTAATATATTTGGCATCGTTAACTCAAAACTGACAAAAATGGACATACGCGGTTATTCCAGAAAACCACAGATTTTACATTTAATGATTTTCTTAAAATACTATTTAAATTTACTTAGGACATTTTAAATTTAAATAAAAAAGCTTTAATTAATGTTTAATAACCTTGTTAATTGTTATTGCGTAAAACGGTGTAATGCAATTAAATTGTTCATCTTCGAAAAATTGGTGATGCCAGTAAAAATCAATTATAAACTTTAACAGTGATGCCAGCATTTATTATTAATATACGAAAAACTTATTTCTATTATCAAAACTGCTGGAATAAATTTAATTAAAAAACTAAAATTAAAATTTTAAAGGAATTAATCATTCCAATAATATTAAATAACAATGGAATCAAATAAATTTAAAATAAAGGGGATCACTTTAAATGAAAATTATTACAAAACTATGTGGCATCACTGTAACTGGCTAAAATGATCTACCAAAAACATGTTTGAAAGTTGTGAAAATAAGTTCAATTCAATTCAATTTCATTCTTATTTGAAAAGTTTCGTTTCACAGAACATGGGCGTATATTTTAGGTATTCACTTATTCTAAAATGGAGTAATAGAATTCCTTAATAAAATAAAAAAATAATGAATTTAACCGATTTTCTTAATTTTCTCAATTTATTAGTTTTTTATTAGTTAATTTTATAACATTTAAGAAAATCATCGATATGTACCTTTTTTATAGTTTCTTTTATTCAACTTAGAATTTCTCAGTTAGAAAAGATTAAATATTTTATAGTTTATTGAAATTAATTTACTTTAATACACTTCATTATCACCCCTGTTCCTGAAACCACTATCACACAAAAAAACTCGTAAATGAAAAAATTCTTTTTTGCTGTTCTCTAATTTCAATAAGAATATTTTTTCTCGTTTTAATTCACATAGAAAAGGCTTTGTGAAATCAAAACAAATGCCCTTTTTTCTACTAAGCAGGTCTTAAGAGATAAAAAAAACTAATTGATAGTTTTTTGCTGTTCTCTAATTTCAATAAGAATATTTTTTCTCGTTTTAATTCACATAGAAAAGGCTTTGTGAAATCAAAACAAATGCCCTTTTTTCTACTAAGCAGGTCTTAAGAGATAAAAAAAACTAATTGATATTTAAACTCTTAACATGTTTTTTATTGAACCTTGTCATTATTTTAAAAAATTAGACATTAATTTTAATTTTATTAATTAATTTTATGAAAAAAAAAAAAACGATTTTAAAAAATGTCTACTTTTTGCACTGATTTAAAAAAAAACTCGTAATAAGTGGTCGATGTTAATAAAACACACTTTTTGCGATGATGCTGTTCTATAGCTATAATAAAAACTTTTTATTTACACAATCTATTTTCCATTATAATTTTTTCAATTATAACATAGATTCTTAATGCACTAATTAGTGCAAATAAAGGAATTAAAAAAATTTTTTCATCAAATCACATATTTTTATTTTTTTGCATATGTTCGAAACAGTAGTGATGCCAGTCAAATCCAATTTATTTGAATATCGAAATTTTTTTTGGTGATGTCTAACTTTTTAAAAATAGAAAAGTCAGTTTTAATTGAATGAAATTGAAGAACAAAAACAATTAAATGAACAAATAAGTTGTTATTTTAAAAGAAAATATTATTCTTTATACTTTTTCTATAAACTTAAAAGTTTTTTATGAAACTGAATAAAGAACCATATGGCACCACCGTTTCTAGATAACATATGTTCTTAACTCAAACATATGTTTCTTAACTCAAACATATGTTTCCATTAAATAAATAAAACAGGTGGTTTCAAGAAACCCAAAATTTCAATTTCATGTGATTTTAAATTCACTCTTATTCAAATAACAACGTTTCAAGAACAGGGCTGTATATTTATTAAATACTTTTTTTAACAATTACACCATTGTCCCCATTCGAGTTTTGATATTTTTTTTTTCATTTTGTAACATAAATTAGTTAATACTGCTAATAAAATAAGGATTTTTGATGTGTAAACATCTATACGCGCAGGGGGATAAATTTCTATTTCACAATACAATCACAAACACAGCGTAACATGTGAGTTTACATATTACGCTGTGAGCCGTAAGACAAATCGGTGTGACTTATGATTGTATTGGTGAAAAAATTATGATATAAAATTGTTTCAGCTAATTCAACAACCTTTTACTTTAAAATGTTAAAAATTTCACAATATAAACGTATAACATATACATAATTCAACAACCCCACAAATTTGCTATAAGTGATACATAGATGACGCTTCCTGTTTGATTTTAAAAAGTGACATAAAAAATCTTTAATTACTAGATGTTTACACATCTCCCCTTTGATCGGACTCACCTAATTTTTTTATTATTCATTAATAGTTATCTTACTTTCCTTGAAAGACTTGACTTTTTACATTAAGTCTCGAAAATACTTTTTAATTTCTTGGTGGCTTATCTCTAAAATTTATTTCCTTAATGAAACCATTATTGGCGAGGTTGGAATAATTGATTAACTTTTCATTCCTTGTATAAATATTCATTATTTTTCCATAGTTCATAATTTATATTTCCCAGTAAACACTTTGGTTACAAAAGAATTATTCATGAGTTTTTTTTAGGGAGGATTTTACCTTCATCTCTTTTTTCATTAAGAGCTGTACGCAGCTTGTTAAGGAATCTTAACAGAAAATTTTCATATATTTCTTAAAGAAAAAAAAGCACAAAAGTACCTTTCAGTGCAACGCTAGGAATCAGTTGTTTTCTGTCAATTATTAAAAATTGTGAAATTGAAAACAAATCAATTCTTCGGTTCTGCTTTATTTGGCCTGCTAAACGCTTTTTAAGCTCAGTATCAAAATTACCCATCCGCTTCTTGTTTTTTTTTTTGCCGAATTTTGTTCGTTTTTTCCCAGGTTTGCAACTGAAAAATAACTTTTATTTTTTTTTAGCATATTACATTTTGTTTATGCTTACCTCTCCTGTCAAAATTCCTTTCAGAAAGAACGGAAAATTTGATATTCCTGTTCAAAGCCTGGGTTGCCTAACTTCATTTACGTCAAAAAAAAGTAGTAAAAACAATACTACTTTTTTAAAAAGCTGCGGACCAACAACAGAAATTTTTTGACAGAAAAATTCCTTAAGCATTTTTGAAGCGTTTTTCTATATGAAGTTTTTCATTCCTTAGCAAGCTGCGTACAGGCCTTTACTCATAAAAAGCTATAAAACTTAACTGGTCTTACTTATTTTAGAACTCTCTTTGAATAACTCATTGAAGAATGTGCATCAAAAAAGTATCTTTTTGAAGTTTTATCTTTTTGGTTTTTATCAATTTTTTTTCATTAATATTTTGTTGAAAATATAATACGTATGTACTTGTACTTCCAAAAAAAAAAAACTAAAGATTATATCAGAAAAACGAAAACGAGTTAATCTATGAATATAAATTTTCATAAAGCAAATTTTAGAATTTTTGTTATTTTACTAAATATTTTATTAAATTAAATTATTCGTTAATTCAACTAATAAATAGATTTGATTTTTGCATTCAAAATTTCGACAAAAGTCTTTTCCACTGAAGATTATATAATTTTTTCTTACTTAAAATTGTATTTAATTTTCATATTTATAATTATTGAATTATAATTTTGTAATTATTCAACATTGTGATTAATAAATATTTTTTTTTATTATTTTCTATTTTTACAAATATAAAAATAAAAAACCATAAATATTTATATTTAAGTCAACAAATACATTTTACGCTTATAGAAATACGGTCAAATAAAATGAATGTATGTAGTTGTGTATATTAGTTTTAAAATTGTGTATATTTTTTCTAATTATTGGTAAAAAGTTTAAAAAAATGGAATATAAGGCTTCTATCACTTCTATCCAAGCATGTTAAAATATAAAAACCATTACCAAAACAGCCATTTATTTTCACCGATCGACTTTTTGAGTTAATTTAGCAAAAAAAGGAAAATCAGTTGGATTTAAATTAATACAAAACATAGATAAACATATATATTTTGATCCAATTTCGTGTATGTCATAGATCAATTGTCCATAAATCAAAAATAATAGAACCCATATAAAGGAGCCTGTCTATATTTGGTTAAACCATATAATATATGTAAATAAGAAATATTTTATACAAAATTCAATATAATAATGTTCGCTATGAACAACAAATCAATAATCATGGATTATAATCAATCAATCAATGATAAATCGCTTTTGTTAAATTCAATTCTTGTTATTACAATTCTTAAAAAGAAAAAAAAGACATAAACAGGACAGTATCTTTTATCATAAAAGTCACAAAATAAAAGTTATATCTTATTTTTATATTTTCGAACAGAAATACAAGTTTTTCTTGATTTTTTCGAGCAGAAATAACAGTTATTTATTGATTTTTATTTTGTCCAGCGAATGTATAAATAGAACATAGACAAAAATTGAGAAATTTCTAAAAAAGTGAGATTCGCTGGAACTTTTAATTTGTATTAATATTAAATGCCAGCAAATGTTTCTCACTTTTTTGCAGAGTTCAGAAAAAAACACACACTGAATAAAAATCTCGTACATATATGTGAACAAACATAGCTCAGACCAACAAACACATATTTTTATTTTCATATCAAATATGTGTGTTTCTAAATTTTGTACTGTGCCAAACACCAAAAACTAAACATTAAAAATTAAAACATTATCCACTCGCGATCGGAAAAATCTGAAACATCCCTGTAATAACGAGTGTTTCAACCAAATTTATTTAAAAAAAAATCTAAAATAATTCATTAGCAGTTATAAAAAAATAAAAATAAAAAGATAATAATAAAAATGAAAAAAAAAATAATAAAAATAAAAAGAAAGAAAACAAAGAAATTTTATATGTTGTTTATGACTTAATTTCGTTTTTTCCGATCGCGAGTGGATAATGTTTTAATTTCTAGATGTACGCGTTCAAGAACATGTTCTGTTTTTTTTTAGCAGTACACGTACAAGAACACGAACTTAAAATAATGCTACACTCGAATTTGTGTGATTTATGTGTGTTCGAAACAAAAAGTACATGATAGCAAAATGTTCGTGTAGATAACGAACTATTAAAACGAAACACAGTCATGATTGTGTTCGGCACCGTACGAAATTTAGAAACACTCATAATTGATATGAAAATAAAAATATGTGTTGGCTGCTTTAAAACAGAACATTGTGCGTTTGATATGTGTATTTTCTAAGCCTTGCTTTTTTGGCATTAATATATTTGCTCGAAAAAATATAAAAAGGAACCTTTATTTTTTGCAAAAAAAAAAATAAATACAAATAAAAAAATAACATTTATTTCTGCTAGAAAAAATAAAAACTATAACAAGCATATTCTGAATGACTAGTACACAAGGATCAAAATTGTATGCTGGAATTAGTTGTCCAACATTTATGTCTACATATAAGCTTATTTTGTTAAAAAATTTCAAAATAATTCTAATAAAATTTCAATAATTAAAAAAAATATTTTTTAAATTTATAATATTTTTATAATAATTTTTTAAAGAATTTATTCAAAATTCATGGTGTAGACATAACAAAACATTGTTTAAAAAAATAAATAAATATTCGCAAAATATCTAATATTTTTGTAATTATTTTTTTAAAGAATTTATTCTTGAAATTTTTTAATAAATGCTATTCTGCTATATTCAGAAAAAATTTTGATACTCAAAATAACACTTTTGTAAATAATTAGAATTTATTATGAATAACAATATTTATTTTTTTTTATATTAATGAATTTTCAATTATTTGTTTTTGCTTGATTTTATGCCTTATATTCCATTGTTGTCTTTAAATTATTAAAAAAAAAAAAACATGATAATAGTGATACGGGTAAATAAATTTATGTTGATGTCAACAAACAGTTTTGTAGTAAACAAGTCCACACAAAGAAATATTCTCTACTGGAGAATTAAAATATAAAAAGAAGATTAAAACAAGGGCTTCAAAGAATCAATGTAAACATATATAAATAAAAAAGTACTGATATTTTACAACTTAGTTTTTCTTCAAAACATAATTTTTATTTTATAAATCTCACAGTTCCAACGACTTCAAATAAAAAACAAAATACCAAAAGTATTAAATTAACTTACTGTGTATATAATATAGTTATTAAAAAAAAAACTCCAAAAATATCTATGTATGTGTATATTAATATTTTTTTCTATAAATTTTATTAACTACATAACGAAAAAAGAATCTGCATGTGTAATTTCTTAAAGAATATAAATAATTACAATATTTTTAAAGAATTAATAGAATCTGTATGTGAAATTTATATAGCACTAATTAAATATTATTAAAAGAATTAAAAAGAAATGTAAACAAATTAATTATTATGGTGTATAATAACAAACAAAACGACTTACTTATTTCATTAGAAGCTAATTGCATAAAAGATTTTAACCTAAAAACAAAACAAGAAATTTATATTATTAACTGCATGCATTATAAACAAACTAAACAAAATCATTAAACAATTAATTTCATATATAAACCAAATAATAAATGTTCAATATGTATTATATATTAAAAAAATATAACAAAACCAAAAAAAATACTAATTCTTATATAATTCAATATATATGATGGAAACTTGCAAGGAAAATAATCTACTAAAATAAAAAAGATATAAAATAAAAATAAATACTTATTAAAATTAAAACTAGTTTAATTGGTTTTTTTCAAGCTTAATTAACTACTACTGGGCAAGCAAGCTATTGTGAATTTGTGCAGAACAGGGTTGCTCATATTGCAGGTAGTGGGCTAGGCTAAGCAAATATGTTTGTTAGATTTTCCTCTATAAATATATTTTTTATTTTCGTTGTGATTGTTAACTGCGGTATGCTATGCTATGCTATGGTTGACGTTATTCAAGGGTTTTACTTAGCTGCGATACAATTCGATGCTAACAACACATAACTTTAGTCAAAGCTGCGATATATGCAAATAAAAATAAAAGTTAAATATTAAAAATTAAAAACTAAAAATTAAAAATTGAAAATGGAAAATGAAAAATTAAAAATGAGAAATAAAAAATGAAAGATGAGAAATGAAAAATGAAAATTAAAAAATGAAAAATAGAAAATGGAAAATGAAAAATTAAAAATGAAAACTGAAAATGAAAAATGGAAAATAAAAAATAAAAAATGGAATATGGAAAATGAAAAAAATGCTTCAGTCAAAGCTGCGATATATTCAAATAAAAATAAATGTTAAATATTAAAAAATAAAAACTAAAAACTAAAAATTGAAAATGGAAAATGAAAAATTAAAAATGAGAAATAAAAAATGAAAGATGAGAAATGAAAAATTAAAATTAAAAAATGAAAAATAGAAAATGGAAAATGAAAAATTAAAAATGAAAACTGAAAATGAAAAATGGAAAATAAAAAATAAAAAATGGAATATGGAAAATGAAAAAAATGCTTCAGTCAAAGCTGCGATATATTCAAATAAAAATAAAAGTTAAATATTAAAAAATAAAAACTAAAAATTAAAAATTGAAAATGGAAAATGAAAAATGAAAAATGAAAAATGAAAAATTAAAAATGAGAAATAAAAAATGAAAGATGAGAAATGAAAAATGAAAATTAAAAAATGAAAAATGAAAAATTGAAAATGGAAAATGAAAAATTAAAAATTAAAATTGAAAATGAAAAATGGAAAATGGAAAATAAAAAATGGAATATGGAAAATGAAAAAAATGCTGTGAGACAGTTATAAAACGTCACAATATTATTGTTTTTGTGGTTCTCTTGCTATCTGACAGTTTAGTTGTTTTTTTTCCAACGGCACGCTTACAAAAAAATTGCTAAGCGTACCATACGCGGAAAAGTGTAAAATTATAAAAATAATTAATTATTTATCCATTTTCTTTAATGAAAGGCTAAATAAATCTTTTAAAAATTTCAATTAATCCGGTTGTGTAAAATCAAAGTGAAGTGTGTTTATAACAAAAAAAAAAAAAAAAAATTGAGCGGCGTTGCTGGCGTGAAGATTCTGTGTATTTGTCTTTCTCTATTTGTGCTTTTCTTAAAACTTAGTGCTCTTTCATTTTCAACTTAAAACGCTCAAACATTCTAAAATAATAATTCTGAAATTAACATGAATATTAATACAAAATTATGGTTACACATATAGCCACGTTATTACTCCGTATAGCCGTAATCAACCATTAGCTCCGCAATGGAGATTAGGGAGCTATTTGCCAATTATATACTCTTAGAAAATAATTGTTAATTCTAGCAATAAATTAACAATCATATTTGTGATCTTAATTATATTTACGCTGATCCCTGACTCACTGACTGACTGACTGATTCTGTAACGCTGAATAATACACACACATAGCACTCCCTACAAAGCTATGCGAAATACAGAAACAAAATTTAATCTTTCTCATATTATACAAACCCACACACAATTTTCTCTCTTGTTACAGACCAGTGCTGCTAATAAAATCTTCTGAAAATCGACAATTTTGGAAATTTAATCGCCAAAATCGTCATTTTTAAAACAAGAAATTGCCAAGAAAATTTTATCACTTATAAAACTCGAAAAAATATTACAAAAGGAAACAATAAAATTTATTTATATAATTCATATTACGAATATTATTACAGCATTGGTTATTTCTATATATAAAAATGTATTAGTGATGAAATTTCATCGAAAAAATTTAACACAGCAATCAACTGAAAAATTTTATTGATAGTTGTATATATATAGCTGAAACATATAATATAGCTTTAAAGTGTCGCCGTAATTAAAATTTAAATCTTAAATGGAGATGCTATTCAAGGTATTTCCGTTTTGAAACGACTTGGCCCAGAATTATATCTATACATATTTTGTAACTTACATTTACACTGAATAAAAACTATAAATTTTCGATTAACAACCCATTAATTGTTAATCCTGGAAAATTTAAAATCTTCAATCATAATTTTAACAAATTTAACAAATCTTTTAACAAATTGAAAGACCTGAAATCGTCAAAATTGGCAGCACTGCTAACGACGATACCAGAAAATTAGAAAATATAACAATGAGCATATGGAATAATTTTAACGCAAAAAATGCATAAAAAAAAACTAATACCTATTCAAATTCTTCTTTAACTTCCCTTTGTTGGTCAATGAAAAAATTCTGCAAAAAAAAAGTAAGGAATGAAATTTTAAACATATTTTTATTTTTTTGCAGCGATTAGCTATGCTTCGATTTTTCTTCTCATTTAAAGTCATCCGATTTGCATAAATACTTCTTTTAACAAACTAAATTTTCCGTTTGTCTGTTTTGTATTGTTAGGAGTGCTTTCGCTCAGGTTCTCTGGTACCAAAGAGTATGCATTTTTGGTAAATATTTGAGAAAAAAAAATGTGGATTTTGTTGTTGTTCAAAGTATGATTTCGTTTAAAGCTCTGTATTGAAAAGCATTTGAAAAAATAGTGCAATTTTAAGTTCAAAATTTAAATTATTCTAAATTTGCATAGATAAATTACATTACAAAATAATTTTTTCACTCGTAATATTAATTTTTGCAGAATTTGAACAAAGTACGAAAGTTCTAAGAGGTGAGCAATTTTTTAATGGTATTTTATACTTTCTTTCAGATATTACTAATTTAATCTCCGAATAAAATTAGCACTTAATGCAAGGAGAACCTTCAAAATTTCAGTTTACCGGCGACAGTTGTACTGAAAGAGTATTATTTATATACATAGTAAATAGAGTATTCAAACAACCAACATACATATTTAATAAACCGGCTTTCGTGTTATTCGTTAAATGGATTTTTTTGAAAAACGCGGTCTCAAATACGATTTTATGTTAAGAAAGCCAGTTAACCGTTTTTTTTTTTTTTATAATTTTCATTAATAGAATTACAAAAAATAGAATGAAAAAAAAATAAGAGATATAGATTTTGTGTTCAATTTTGCCTTCATATTTAAATGATGTTAACATACTGCAAATGAATTATTAAAAAAGAATATGTACATTAAGAAATGCACTTATCTTGGAAACTATGCTAGATAGAGCACATATTGAATCATATATATTTTTACCAAATTAAATTTTTATAAGAACAATTAGTATTCCAAAAAACTTTTAAAATGCGTTAATCTCGGAAACTAATGCCGTTTTCATTTCTAACAAAAAATGTTGCATTTTACTTGCACTTTTTTCGAAAAGTGTATTTTTTTAATATATTTTAAATTAAGAGCTATCTTATCTTATACATCAATCCAAAGGTCTCAAAGAGCTGTATTCATAAAATGAAAAAAAAATCTATTATTATCCTCTTTCAAGTCATAGGCTGAAAATATTCAAAAAGGGGAACAATGGGGAAACATTCTCACACTATGATCTGAAAGAGTCTATGGCTGCAATTTTTTGCGATTTACAAGTGCTCGACTTAAAGACCTTTCAATTGATGAATAAGATAATGTTGCTCCTAATTCAGAATATAAAGAGAAATACACTTTTCAAAAAAAGTGCAAATAAAGTGCGACATTTTTTGTCAGAAAAGAAAACGGCATAAGCAAGATAGATGAAAAAACCCACATTTTTTATCAGAAATCAAATTTTTATATTAAAAAAAATCAAACAAAATTAAATTTTTATATTTGTTGTTCAATTAATTTAATTTCTACCCAATAATTTCCATATCTACAAATAATGAGTTCAGTGAATTTAGACTTTTCAACAATAAATAAATAAAAATAAATAATATAAATATCTATAAATTGAATTTACAATTAGGAAAAAAAAAACGCAGAAGTCTTTATAGTGAAAAAATATTATATAAAAATGACTTTGTCTAGGAAACTAAGCCACATACAGTAAAAACGCCATAATTTCGATTCATCCACACTTTGCACCAAATATCCAATTTTAATATGAAAAATTATAAAAAATTGACAAATTAATATATCTGGGAAACTAAGCTAAATAGAGCAAAAACGGCTTTAATTTGAGATCATCCAAATTTTTCACCAACAATCGAATAGTTTTATGAAAAACTAAAAAGATAAACCAACCACTCATATCATAGATTCAATACAAAGTTACAAAAATATGTTATTACCTCAAAAATTAAAAGAAAAACATTCATTAAAATACCGATTAACCGACACAACAAAACTGTTATAAAATTTTCAACAATAAATTTGTTGTAATAGATTGAAATAGTACATAGCTAAAAAAATTAACAAATTTAAAAGTTATGAAACGATCTTTTATAAAAAATGACAAAAAACATGTCGTTTTCGACAAACATAATATCATTTTTTGATATTCAACACCCCACGAATCTCTGAAAGTACACAGTATGTCAAAAAAGTCTTTTGCATATATTACTTTCTGAAGTTGCCTAAATACACCTTTAATTTATGTATAATATTTCTAATCGCCAAAATAGAAGTTAAAAAGCTTTTGTAAATAATAGATAAATTTAAGAAATTTAAATCTTAAATTCACATTTTGTAAAATCTTTTGTTCTTTAGCCGGTTCATTTGTAGCACCGATCTAAAGAATTTTCAATTGGAGTAATACCTTATCTAATTTGTTTAATGAGAAGTGTGATTATATTATTTTTGTGACCTACAACATGATTGCAGATTTGATTAATTAAATTCGCAAAGTAAGGTAATATTTAATTTATCCTTTAAAATCAATATAATTTTATATTTAATACTATAGGTATAAAAAGAAATTTAATTTATTATAAATTTTTCATGGACTTAAATTTAAAGTGTTTATTTTATTCCTAATTTTTTAACGGGCGCCTAGGCGCCACACAATCAACTAGTTACTATATATCCAATGAGCAATTTTTGAATCATTGTAAGAAATAAAATTGAAATAGATATTTCATCGAATTACTTTTTTGAAGCAACTTAACACAAACTTAACGTTTAAAATTAAAAATAAAGCTTCATAATTTACAATTAAATATGTATTTTTTTTTGGATTGTTGAATTGTTATTGGATTTTTGAAATGTTAGGTTAAAAATCGAATTGTTAAAAATAATTAGGGAATTCATAAGGTGTACTAAAGTTGTATGTTGTAAAGAAATACAAGACGTCAAATAGTGAATATGTGAAGAACCTGTCATATATTCATATACTATAATTTAAAAAAAAATTTGAAATAATAGTAAAATAATTGTTCTTTTACACAAAAACTTACCTGAATATTATTATTTCCTTCCATTTTTTATTTATTTCTACCATGTTGCCACAATATTTACAAGAAAACTACAAAAAATATTTGGAATATACAACAAGAGCTGATTAAATAGTAAACAAAGAACAGCTGATCACATAGTACACCGCAAAACATGCCTGCTAACGTTGTATTGTCGTATATATTTTGTATGGAAAATATCACAACAATTATAAAACGGCTGTATAATTTTAGCACATAGGACACATACAACAGTGAGGACACCCTTTTGATACTCTAAATGATAATGCATTTTAGGAAAAGCCAAATGGTAAAAGCCCATAATTGTATACAGTTATTTTAGAATTTTTTCCGCATTTTTACAATTAATCTACATTTATAATTTTTTAACAAAAATTACATAGTAATATATTTTTTTTCATTTTGTTATTTGGCCAAGTATTTAAATATTTTAAATTGATTAATTTATTTGAGCTAATAAGGCCTAAAGTGTTCAGTGTAAATAAAACAAGGTTTCTTTATATATTTTCCGACGTTTCGTCTATATTTGTAGACTTTATCAAGGAAGTCGTAATATGAAACTATTTTCCTTCACATTGAAACAGAATTGTACATAAAACAAAAAAAACATAAAAACATAAATTTAAATAAATACACAAAACTTAAACAAATTTTTCGTTTGTCGGCAATTTAAATAATTTTTTAAAGAACATTACTTTGTTTTTAATATTGTTTAATAAATTAAAACGACAACAATGCCATGTCATCTTTCTGGGCGATATTGACCACCATACAACAGTGACAATTACGCTCTCCTTTGCTGTTATGACCAGCAATATAAAGCTTCAATATGAACCTTTTAAAGAATATCAAAAACTTTAATATTTTTTCCATCTCCTTCTCTGATTCTTCAGGTGAGGATTTGATTATAATTTTCTTTTTCGTTAGATTTAAAATGTTTGTTCTTATTTTTTTTTTTTTTGATTTATTATTACTCTTAAAAATTGAAATTTTATAAATTATTATTTCGAACTACTAATCTTACAATTATTTAACAATCAACCCCAAAATAATTGTTCAATCGTAAAAATCAACAATCAAAGCAAAAATATAACAATTTTCATTCTTAAATTAATAACAATCGATATTTTTAAATATTACCAATTTATTTCCGAGAGTGTACAATTAAAACTAGAGGTTATGCTGACCAGCAATCAGCACACGCGTTTTACGGCAATGATTTTTATTCTTTCTAACCTTTTTGCACTTTCACATGGCACGCTATTTATACCCTATACCACTACGTGGTTTGGGTATAATGACTTTGTGCTGCTGCTTGTAACTACCACAAATATTTGACCTAGACCCATCTTTTATTATATTATATTATTTAGCGATGTCCGTCCGTCCATCCGTCTGTGTGTCCATGTAAACCTTGTAATCAAACTACAGGTCGCAAATATGAATATATTTTAATGAAATATGGTAAATAAGCTTTTTTCGGCCAATAGGATGAAAGCTATTTGATAAAATTCGGTCCATGTTCAGACCTAGTTCCCATACAAGTGACCCATATGAAATCGACTTAAATTGCCATAAGATCCAAATTATCGTATAGATCTCGGTCAAATTGGGTTTGTATGTGTTTATTACATCCATTTATCAGTTGTCCAAAAATAAACTCCATATGGCACTTCTTTGTCAAAGCCCCCATATAAGCTGCTTTCCGATTTTCACTTAAACCATTAAAAAAACAAAAATAGCACAGCTTTTTCTCAAATTTTTTTTTGCATATATTTTTTCAAAATATAAGTGACCTTACCAAGTATGGTCAGGATCGGTCTATATTTCGACCTCGTCTCCCTATAGATATAGCATCCGATATGAACTTTTACATATTTGGTTTATGCTTATTTTTTATATCCACTTAGTTGGACCGAAGAGATAGGGTCTCTATATATAATTTCCTTACTTGTTTTTTTTGCTATTTCTACGCTCAATATTTCCTTTTGCGTACATAACTAAATGTTTGATATTTTACCGTTTGGTTACTCTTATCAAAGATAATAGAACATCTCCTTGGAGATGTTCGTTAAATCGACGGATCACAGAAGACAATTATCCTTATAAGTTGGCACTTCCCTCGTTTGTGATGCGATGATCCAAAATATAACTAAACAAGTTTATTTGCAAGCTTACGAAAATATGGAAGTAAATTGTTACTTAACCTTTACAAGGATCTGGAATATAAGTGTTTTATTTTACACGATTGCGTAATACTTAAAAATTAATTGTTATTCGCCGGTTCAGTGGTTATATGAAGAAGTAAAACATGCGTCCATAATTTGTACAATAAAATTAAAATAAAATTGGAAACATTTTAGGATATTACAGCGAATTGCAAATTATAATTCTGTATCCTTACTAATTTTTTCTGGGTATTTTTCATTATAAAACACGTTGAAAATCTTTTTAAGTAAATGAACGAAGTAATATGAAAAGAGAAAACAAATATTTGATTAAAAACACATTCACAAAACTAATTATTAAAGAAAGTTATACGACAACACAATTTATGGTAAGTTTATTTAATATATTTGCTAATTTTTATTTAAAAATACATATTTAAATATACATATTAAGTGAATAACTTGAAACAATTAAAAAACACTTGTATAAACACTTGAATTAGTTAACAGCTGGGTTTGTAGTCTATTGTGAATTTATTGTGGGCTGAGGTAGTGGGCTAAGCTAAACGAATTTATAGTTGACATTTCATGCATAGTATTGCCAGATGTATAGTTTGTTATAACTTAGCAATTGCAAGCGCGCTCTATATCTCAAGATTATTAATATCTGACAAATATGAAAATAACAGTTGAAATAATTACATTTTTTTTAAATATAATTTTATATTATGTAAAAAAATTAATTCAGAAATGTAACAAATGAGTTGCACTCAATAAACAAAAATAAAAAAAATTTGGCTTAAACTTTAACTACACCATTTCCAATTGAAATTGAGAAAATTTTAAATGAAATTGAGATTTTCTATTTGAAATTGGGAAAATTCCAAATGAAATTGAGATTTTTCATTTGAAAATGAGAAAATTTCAATTGAAATTGAAAATTTTTCATTTGAAATTGTGAAAATTACAAATGAAATTGAGAAAATATTAAACGCGTTTTTTAATTATTTGGTGAAGCTTAATTAAAGAGTTTTATTGAAAATTTATGAAAAAATTTAATTGAAATTGAGATTATCTGCTTTGCCCCGGTACAAAATGTTATTACAATATATTAACTTCAAGTTTTGAATTAATCCTCACTTTTGAACATTTCAACCAAATGTGCACCGTTTACAAATACTGATTGTGTGCGGTTTGAAAGACATGATGATATAAGTTTAGTTGATGTGTCCGTAAATCTAAAAAGTGTTTCAGTTTTCCACTGAGTATATCAAGGTCTACCGTATCGAAAGCTTTAGAATGGTCTAGAAGTACTAAAAAGTTAATATTTCCATTTTCAATACTTGCCGTATGTTCTCACTAACTTCGACAAGAGCCGTAACGCAGCTATGGTTCTGGGATCGACCGCTTTTTTTATTTTTGTTTTTCGTCATATATTGACATAAAAAAACAGAATTTGTATATTATTTCATAGTTATATCATTTCAAAATTTATTGTTGAAGTCTTCCATATGAAGATATTTTTTCGTTTTCAACCACCAAAACGGAGCTAGTATCTCCAATTCGAATGATTGAAGTAAGATAATAAGCAGCGTTGATTTATGTATGTCCATTAGGGCTATAACCAAATTTTTCGCATAGTACCACGAGGTGGGCAATGATGTTTTATTAACGAAAAACATTATCTTGGGTTATTTTACAATAAAACTTCACTTCAATACAAAAAAAATTTTTTTAACATTTTATTTTATTTCATATTATAACAAGTTATTTAACTTTATATCAATGGTTATATTACTAAGAAGAAGAAAAACAACAATATTATAGCATCCTTAAATTATTATTGTTAGATAAAAATTTTAAGTTTAAAGTACGTGTAATACGTACGTTCTGCAGAAATATTACTCCTTTGCTGATTTTTGAATAATGAATCATCTTGTATCCAATGTTTAAGAAAGCATTTCTTGGCGTTTCTGAATCTTGCTAATGACTGGTTTAAAGGTTGAAAGTTATCTTCGTGAAATCGGTGATCTGGGAACCATATATCGTACTATTGACCGCAAATAAACTCACAAATTGGGTACAACTCAGACTGATATTTTGGTATTAGTATAAATGCTAAAAGTGCAAGGATGGCCTTCAAATTCTATCGTGCATTGTTGATCGGCGGAATAGCTTTAAATTTTATAAATGGAAACTTTTGGTTTTTTTTAAATATCTGAATGCATTTCCCAATTCAAACAAAGATTACATATCATCACGCCACTGTGTGTTTTTGGGGTAAATTTTTTCTTTATTTTGGGTATAGATTTGCTTGAGTTCGTTGTAATTGTTGACTAAGGCCCAGTTTTTGAGATGTCAGTTAAACCTAGTTTAGTTAAACCGAGAACTAATTTTTTCAGAAATGTCCAAATTCATAAAGGAATTGATGAATAAATTCTGGGTTTAACAAAACTAGGTTTAACTGATATCTCAAAAACTGGGTCTAATTCTGGTATAAAATGGTAACATATTTCATTACGTGCTTTAATATCTGTGGTGAAAAAGAAAAAGTGCTTAAGTCGACTTAAGCAAAAAGTGAAAAGTACTCTAATGCAAAATGTGAATTATTTTGTACGATTTTTTTTTAGGCGTATGATTTCAATTGGAATAATAATTTAAGTTCATTAAAGATTTGCTGTATTTCAAATTGTGCTAAGGAAAAAGAGCTTAAAATAACATACGTTGTTTTACCAAATCAAAAATAGTTGTTTTCATGCTCAGCAATAGGAAACATCAAAACCTCATACGTCGACATAAGCAGTTTTTCCAAGCCATCAATTCACTCCCAAGTTTATTGTTTGTAGATAAATTGTTTTTCCAAAAGACTTGCACCGCTATATTAATTCATATTTGAGATAAGCAATTTTTCCACGCAACCATATGCGTTAGTACCGTTACTAGTTGCATTTAAGCTGTTTTTCTGCTTGCAGACTTGAGAATTTATTAATAGATAAGTGATTATTCAGTGGAAGCATTCTCAATCCTTTATTATTCTAATGGAGAAAAAAAATACTTTAACTTTTAATTTTTGTTTTGTTTTCCAAAAGTGTTCTCTTTCTAATTCCTATCAAAAAAGACAATACAATTTTTAATTCTTCTCTAAAATTTTCTCTTAAACCTACACATTATTGGAAAGAAACTTTTTTAAATAATATAAAAATTTTCTTTTGGTATTATACCAAAACACATCTTAGAACTTCCTTTTTTATTATTTTAATAATAAAGCAATGGATTAAGACGAAGCGCAAGAATTCCCAGGGAATATTTTGGACACATCGAAGATTTCAATAGTGAAATTTCAATGGAAAGTCATTCAATTCCAAAGACCACGCAACGCAGTTGCGATACGAAAAGGAAAGTAAAAATAAGCGCAACAAATGTTACGTAACCGGGAAAGGTATTGTTATACATTGAAAGAAGTTGATGCCACTCAGCAGAAATTGTCACATGAAATGTAAAGACAACATTGCACTTACCACGCAAAAAGATCTGTTTGACAATTATAGGGCATTGGGTTCCTACAATCAGCGCATTGTTTTCATTGGAGGACTAATATAAATCCTGGACAAAAGTTCTTCAAAAGTCAATAAGCCTAAAATCCCTGACCGACAATATCACTTGCATTATTATGTAAATTTAGACGCTAAAAGAATAAGCGTTTGCAAAAAATGCTTCCAGCAATGTTTTTGACGAGACAGATAGCTTTATTAAAAGTGTTGTAAAGAAAAAACTAGAACATTCGTACATTCAATTCTCCGACCATCGCTGATTACATTCTCCACCAAATAAATTACCGTCAACACAACTCAATTTAATAAGGGAACATATGAACACTTTTCCTGCTCACGAAAGTCGCTATAGTAGGAGCGATACTTATGGACATTTAATTTAACGGTACACGACAATGAAAAATAAACAAATAAATACAGTAATTTTTTATAGCGATTCTTGCATGGGACAAAAAGAAAATTCGTACCTACGTACTATGTTCATGACATATCTCCAAAATAGCAATACAATCGAAAGTACCCAGGAAAAACAAACATTACCAAATAATGGGTTTTAGAATGAGAGTAACTGGTTGAAGTTTGCCTGATAAGCTCATTATTTTAACACGGAGATGTCATTGGAGGTAGCTAGTTGCCTTGGAACTCATTATTTTTACTTTGAAAGTAATGCAGTATGCAAGGCGCTGGCATGAAATATAAGTAGCTGTATAACACATTATTAGTAACGCCTTATTTTCACTTTAGAAGTATTGCAGTGGGCAATGGTAGGTCATTATTGGTAATGCAAAAATCAATGAGCTGCTATTACGAAATTTTTCCTGGGTATTGATCATAAATTTTTAGTTATAGGTCACCCCCACATGGGGTGTGGATTGAACAAAAAAAAAAAAAAATCACCCCCACGATTGTTATAATTTCGTTGCTGTTGGTGTAAGAAAGAAATTCGAAGTAGGCGAAATGATTCCGACGACTTCAAAAATTTTTAATTTCATTCTTCAACCAAGAGAATAAGAGAGTGCTCTCCTGCAAGACGACAAAATCAGACTTAAGCAGTCTATTCTTTTCACCACAGATATTAAATTTCAAATA
Organism: Cordilura impudica; assembly: GCA_963682025.1. Classification (NCBI taxonomy): domain Eukaryota; kingdom Metazoa; phylum Arthropoda; class Insecta; order Diptera; family Scathophagidae; genus Cordilura; species Cordilura impudica. The sequence goes on along the minus strand of OY821521.1, from coordinate 39,606,372 downwards.
TGATGTTGACAACCAATATATTACGGCATATTCAGTTAAATTGAATACAAATACAAATTTGAAGCTTCATCGCTGATGGTGCGTGAACTTTTTTGACCCCAGCGAAAAAGTAAAAGCGTGTTCCTTCATAGTTTTCAATGGCCTATTCGACTATGCTTTCAAAAAATGTTAAATAGTTATAGCCTTTACGTCCATATAAGTAATTAAATTATTTGACTTTCGGCTTAAACCCAATACCGAATATTCGTTTTTCGGTAAAATGTCGAATACATTCTTCGTGACATCTCTACCTCTTATTGTTAAAAGTAAATCTTGTGCGTTTTTCAGAAAATTTTTTTATTTATCGGATAAATTTTAAAAATATTAGATTTGAGAACAATTTCAAAATCTAATTTCCTATTTGTGTTTGATAAATATTTGGTTGGAAAAACAGGATATGCAATATCAGAATCATTAAAATATGCATATTTACATTATTTTGGTTTTGCTGTCAGAAACTTGGACAAACCGCGGACACCGACAATGTTTTGCAATAGTTGCAGAACTGTTTTATACAAGTGGTCAAATGGCAAGAATATCTATTTCGATTTTTCAATTCCAGTACTTTGGAGAGAGTCAAGTAACCACCAAACCGATTGTTATTTCTGTTTAACAAAAGTTGCTGGATTCAATATGAAAAATCGAAAAAATAATACTTACGAGAATGTCCCATCGTTTTTCTAAACCAGTTCAACGTCCACCAAATGATTCATCCATTACCAGTCATTCCCAGTGCTACGAGCAGTGAGTCCGAAACATCTTTCACCAGCAGTGGTAGTTTGTATGAGGCTGATAATGAACGCCAATTAGTAACTCAAGCTGAGCTGAATGATCTAATTCGGGATTTACATTTAACGAAGCAAGACGCAGAATTACTAGCTTAATGCATGCAGCAGTGGAAAAATCTTGCAGTTGGGACAAAAGTAACAATCTGTAGAGATAGAAGGTTGGAATTGGCTGCCTATTTTGAAAAGAAACACTCTATTCTATACTGTACTGATGTTGATGGTCTATTTCAAAAAATGAACCAGCCATATGACAAAACTGAATGGAGCTTATTTGTTGATGGCTCTAAGTACAGTTTAAAGGCTATTCTTTTGCATAATGGGAATGAAAAACTATCCATACCAATTGCTCATGCCATTAACACAAAGGAAAATCACGAATCAATGACTGAAATTTTGACATTACTCAAATACAGTTGTCATAAATGGAAGATATGTGGTGACCTTAAGGTGTGTGATTTAAATTTCTTTGTATATATTGTATAGACCATCGTAAATAACTGTACATTAATTTGTTTCGGGTCATTGGTTTGTTGACTGGTATGCAAGGAGGTTTCACAAAATATTGTTGATTCCTTTGTCTATGGGATAGTCGCGCTACATGTCATCATTACGTCAGAACAGAGTGGCCAAAAAGAACTGAGAATTCACGAGGAAAACAAAATATTTCAAATAAAGCATTAATTTATCCAAATGACGGTCTTCTTCTGCCGCTACGCATAAAATTGGGTCTTTTTAAGAACTTTGTCAAGGCTGTGGACAAAGGTGGTGCAGCATTTAAATGTTTGTTAGTGGTTTTTCCTAAAATTTCATATGCTAAAATCAACGAAGGCATATTTGTTGGCCGTCAGATCAGGAAGCTCTTGAATGATGACAATTTTTCACAATGGTTATTGGAGAAAGAATATGCAGCCTGGAAATCTTTCAAGAGCATCGTGGACAGTTTTCTTGGAAACAAAAAGAGTAAAAACTACAGACAAATTGTTGCTGAATTATTGAAAAATTATCCCGTAGTAGGGCACGAATGTCACTCAAAATAAATTTTCTTCATTCGCATTTAGGTTTTTTTTCCACAAAACCTAGGTGCGGTGAGCAACGAACAAGGGGAGCGTGCTCACTAAGATTTAATGAAAATTTAAAGAAATTATCAAGGATTTTGGGACAAAAGCATGCTGGGAGGCTATTGCTGCACTCTAATACGTGAAACCGAACCAACAAAATACAAAGGACATTCAAATAACGCCATTCACTTTTGAAAATTCATTGATTATACCCTATACCACTATGTGGTTTGGGTATAATGACTTTGTGCTGCTGTTTGTAACAACCAAAAATATTTGACCTAGACCCATCTTTAATTATACCGATCGAATCAGAACCACTTTCTGAGTTGATTTAACAATGTCCGTCCGTCCGTCCGTCCGTCCGTCCGTCCGTCCGTCTGTGTGTCCATGTAAAGCTTGTAATCAAACTGCAGGTCGCAAATATGAATATATTTTGACGAAATTTGGTATATAAGCTTTTATCTGCCATGGGATGAACGCTATTGAAATTGGTGAGAATCGGTCCATGTTCAGACCTAGCCCCCATACAAATTACCCATATGAAATCGACATAAATTGCCATAAGATCCAAATTGTCATATAGATCTTACTCAAATTGGGTTTGTATGCGTTCATTACATCCACTAATGAGTAGTCCAAAAATGATCCCTTTGACCCCATATAGAGCTGCTTCCCGATCTTCACTTAAATCTATTAAAAAACAAAAATATTGCACTGATTCTTCTCAAATTTTGTTTGTACATATTTTTGCAAAATACAAGAGACTTTACCAAACATGATCAGGATCGGTCCATTTTTGGACCTAGTCCCTTTATAGATATAGCATCCGATATGAACTTTTTCATATCTGCAGCCAAAAAAATTAATAAAAATCCCACTCAAATTTGGTTTTTGCTTATTTTCAATGTCCAGTTAGTTGGGCCTAAGAGATAGGGTTTCTAAACGCATGGTATAGGGTATCGTATAGTCGGTCTAGACCGACTATAATTTTCTTACTTGTTTTTAAATAAACTATTGATTTTTTATGTAAGACATTTGGTTGCTCCAGTCCAAAACCTTGTTGGCTAGTGTTATTAAAGAATTGAATTTTATGGAAACAAATTATTTATTTATTTAAAGTCAATTTTAATGAATTAATTTAGTTTCAAAATAAAAAAAGTTAAAAGGTTTTATTTTTTAATATTAGAATAATATGCACACTAGGGTGGCCCTTCATTATATGGAGGAAAAAAAAAGTGTTCAAACTATCGGTCTCACCCCCCTAGAAATATGCGAATAGCAAAAAAAACTGAGAAATACAAAGTTTTGGGCCAATCAAAAAACATTTAGTCGTGCCTCAAGGCGATTGAAAATTTCAAGTGTGTTTATATGGGGAAAATATGACTTTTTTTCAGATTTTACGAACATTTCGTTCTATAGTTTAATTTTCCCGACAAGTTGTTTTATAACTCGGGATCAGTATTTAATTATCCTTTCAAAAAGCTATAAAACTTCAACATCGAATAATGCCTCGCCAAGAAATAGCAAATGCCCCAGACCACTTTTGTGCTAAAAAAACTAGCATTTTTTTTCAACTTTGAGAAATTGATTAAAGCCATAATTTCTTTTTGGTCTCTATACTTGTAAGTACTCAGATATGAAGTAAAATTTTATTACCACGTTGCTAACCTATTGCGCATTGAGACCGAAAATGGGAAATTTTTTGATAAAATTTTGAAAACTCCTTTTTCGAGTTTTAACAAATTTTCTTAAACCAAATTTAAAAAACCTGGATCTAAGACTTTAAGGTTTTGTTAAATACATGTTAGAGATTAACTGTGTGAATTTTTAAGTAAATCCCTGTGCCAGAATTTTTTTGACAAGGATTTTATTTTTGCGGATTTGGAGAAATATGGGTTTTTAGTAAAATATTCTGTAAATGTACTCTTTCCAAATACTTTGGAATATGAGGCATTATTCAATTTTGAAGTTTTATAGCTTTTTTAAAGGATAATTAACTACTGATCTCGAATTATAAAACAACTTGTCGGAAAAATTTAACTATAGAACGAAATTTTCGTAAAATCTGAAAAAAGTCATATTTTCCCCATATAAACACATTTGAAATTTTCAATCGCTTTGAGGCTCGACTAAATGTTCTTTGATTGGCCCAAAACTTTGTATTTCTCAGTTTTTTTGCTATTCGCATATTTCTAGGGGGTGAGACCGAGAGTTTGAACACTTTTTTTTATTAAGGGCCACCCTAATGCATACATATGTACGTATGCATATTAGGGGTGTAATGAAATCGGCTCTAGCACCACTTGATGGCCAATATTGTATTAATAATGAAAACATCCAAGAAATTTTTATTTTGACTTTAACTTATAATTTTTAATACGCCCCTGCCGTATCAGAAAATTGTGGAACCAAACGTTTGCATTTAGGAAGACTTAAATTGCCAGCGTCATTTTAATAGAATGCAATATACGAGTACTAGACCAGCCGACCACGTTGATTGTTCTTGCAAAAAAATGAAAGTAGACGAGTTGTGTGATGTGAATATAGCAGAAATGTCTAACTTGTCTAACTCAGACTTTAACTTGTTCTTTTATGAAATTATAACTATTACATTTTCTTAAATTTTTGGCTTACCATTTCTTAACCGAGTAGCTAAATCAAGTTGAAGTTAATCTCCTATTTTTTCATAACAAAATACACTAAATCATTTTAGTGTTGCGAACTCGTCTTTCCTACGTCTTTTAACTTTAATTTTATTTATCGAAGCAAAATGGTGGCTTGTTTAATGTTTAGCTTTATGATAACATTTCATTGATACGAATAAATAGCAGTACAGTGTAATACAGCCATGACTTGATGATGATGATGATGATGATGATGGTGATGTTGGTGGTGTTGTATCTATCTATGGTACTATTCGTATCTTTGTTTGCACAGGTATTCATTTAACTTTATATGTATAATTTTTTCTCATTTTCCCTGCATTTTTTTGGGGGGCTGGTTCGTTTGGTTGGTTAAATGGTTTGGCTGGCTGACTGGCTGGCTGGCAAACAAACATTAACATCACGCTTTACCAATTAAAGTTAAAAAATTAAATTTTTTTTTTATATTCCTCCACTGGCTGAGTGTAGGCACGCAATAATTTTCGCACAATTAACTTCATTTGCAAATTTACACATACCAAATGGCCTATAGAGGCAACACAAATAATAAAATATCATAAATTTAAGCTACGAGTACATTGATGAAATATTTCAGATAAAATTATATGTCATAAAGTATTAAATGCAATTTAAAAAATTTTTCGTAAAATTTTTATTAAAAAAAAAAATTTGCAAATATACGTGCATCATAAAGAATCGATCAAACTTTTGCAAACTATTAATTGAATATTTGTTACAAATTAAATATTTATTTAGACTGAACAAAAAATTTTGACAGCAAATGTCACGAACAAAGACTATAGAATGAAAAAAAAAAAAAAAAAACAACAACAACTAATCCATATATGATAGAAAATAAACAAAATGCAAAAAGTGTCAACATATCATTTAATAAAATGTCTTTGCCTACAATAATGGTGACTGCCATATTGTTGTTTTATTTTTTAAGCAGTCACCATATTGTTTATTTAGAAGTAGAGATACAACTGCATAAAAATTTAGTTAAACCAAAAAATAATCAACATCTTTATAGAGTTTACATGAAAATTTACCCTAATGAAAAACGTTCGCACTAATAAATTTAGTATTTGTTCGTAAGTAAAAACTTTTTCAAAAACTTTGCCGTTTAGTTTTGGAAGTTTTGGTACGATTTTCATTATGTGTGGTAGTGAAGAAAAAAGCATATGTATGTACATTTTTTTTAAAAGTCATAATTTTTCTGTAAATATTTTAAGATCGGGTTTTGGTATGAAGCCATTATCGGTAATGAATTAAAAATTTTTATAGTTATTAAGTTATAATTGTTTTCAACTCTTTTCCATATTTTCTGTTAATTCTTCTGTTTGAGACAGGGCCGGCTCCAGGGGTGTGCGAACGGTGCCCCCGCCTAGGGCGGCGGATTTTAGGGGGCGGCAAATTTTGATGCAAGATCTCTAAAGATACTAAATGCAGAAACCTTGCATTGGAGAAGTGTAATGCCATAATACAATTTTTAGCTAATGGGAAGTTTTTTAAGATGGTTTAACTGTTTGGAAGATTTGATTCAGTTTTACAGGAACATGTAAGAAGAACAACTGGTGGAGAAAACATCAACTTACGGAAAAGCATTCAGAACGAAATCATCCAAGTCCTTCAAGATCAAATTGAAAAGAAAATTTTGTATTACAGCAACATTTTGGATTGCACTCTGGACATTTCTGTTTTGTTCATTTAGGTAATGCTGCTCAAGATGTAAAAATAAGTTAATATTTTTTTGGTTTTGTGCCCATATTAGAAGCAACTGGCTAATGGCTGACAGAAGATATGAGTGGTCAAAGATACGACAACGGTTCGAAAATGAAGGGAAAAAATATAGGAATTCAAAAAGAATTTTGGCCATTAATCCTAGAACATATTAGGTCCCATGTAGTAGCAACTCCCTCAACTTAGTTTTAAATGACACTGCCAAGTCTTCTCAATTTGCACTTCCCTTATTTAGTTTGGTGACTAAAATTTTTAATTTTATTAAAATTTATGGCCTAAAATTAAAATTTTTAACTTCATCTTTGCTTCAACTCAGCGCTGGATAGTACTGAAAAATCATGTTTCTAGCATTATATTTAATCCTTTATGTAAAACCATCAACTATCAAATAGAAGAAATCCACGATGAAAACGAAAATGCAAATAAAATGGTTACTCATGTGGGCAAGCCGCTGTTCAAACCACGTACGAGACCTCCATTTCTGTGCTCCGCAGTAATATCGCACCTTAAATACAAAACAGTCACAAATGAAAATTTTCAAATTTTCGGGAGAGGCAAAAAACTGTTTATGTAAAAATGATTGTATTATTTAAAAAAATTTAGTTTCATTATCAAAAATGTCCATTTTAAGGAAAGTTTTGCGTTTTGCTATACTTTTTTTTTAATTTATAGTGTATTTGTGGAAATAAAATATAATTTTGAGTTATGACTCTCTGGCTGAAATTTTTTCATTTGAATAATGATATTATCTCAAGTTGTGCTCCAGATATAACAGCATTTTTCCTGTTGAAGAAGACAGTTATGAGAAATAAATTTTTGCAGTAGATAGAAATGTGTACTGTGAATTAAATTATGGAAAAAAAAGTCAATTTTGAAAAGTTTTGAGTTGACTCTTTTGTATTTAAGGTGCGAAATGGTAAGGTACAGTACTTCACACAAAAGATATTTTCATGTCTGTGAGAAATGATTTCAAATTTCAAGAGTATTTAGCAGACGCCAAGGATCTTGCTTCTAAATTATATATTGAAAACCACAACATTGGTGCCACTGTAGAAAACAGGCAAGAAGGAGAAAAATTAAGGCCCAATTTGATTATGAAAGAAGAGATGAATCTAGTAGTGTCTGCTTGTCCATCGAAAGAACTTTGGATCGTTTTTTAACCCTTTTCCCGTGACGCTATCGAGCAGGCAACTTGTGGCGACGATGAAAAAAATATTGAAATTTTTTTTTGACTGCAAAATTTACAATAGTTGAGTAAGACTGAAAGAATGCGGTAAAGAACGGGAATGTAATAAAAACTTGGTTTTTATAGGTTAGTTTTTTTATTCCTAAATATTTAAATTGTAGTTCCGTTTATAACGTAATAAAACATAATAAGCATGTTAAAAAATTAAACATTTTTAAAAATATATTTAAAAATTTATTTGATGCTTGTGGGGGGGGGGGGGGGCTTTGTACGTACATACCGCTCGAGGCGGCAGAACTCCTGGGGCCGGGCCTGCTTTGTGAGAAGGTCGCTGGGGACTTTTTTGATTTTCAAGTCTCAAAGTGTGCTGAATCGAGAGCAGCGATACGAGCAATAGTTTACTTTTTATTTAGTTTCAATGACGTTTGGTAGGGGGATTAGTGGAAAGCACATTGTGGACCTTGTACTATTACTAGAAGAATTGATGACCTAAATACGTGGCGGAAGCGATAAAACAACAGAAAAACTGCTGTAAAACTGCTGCTATTGACGATGTATGACAAATGTTGCAGGTCAATTTGGCGGCAGCTTATATACCGCAGGATTCGCTGACCATGGACGAGCAATTATTCGAAATCATTTTATCCCCTCAAAGGAATGATTTACTCTGGGAAGTTGCCTGATCAAGAGCGTGTGCTAAGTCAAGGGCAGATTGTTGTGTATCAATTAGTGAAAAGATATATGAATACAGGCCGCACAATTTATGCTGACAATTTTTTCTCAACGTTGGATGTGGCGCGTACATTGCTGAGGCGGAAAACTGCATTTGTTGGAACAGTATGCTCAAATGAAACAGTTGTAGCACGTGAGTTCTGCGCGTCCAGTTTGCAGGTCATTGTTTGGCTTCTGCGAAGGCGATGTATCACTATGCTCATTAGGGTGGCCTTTCATTATCTCAAAGATTTGATTTTTCGAAAACTAAGCTATACACAGCAAAAAGGGCTTTAATTTGGGGTCACCTATATAAAATCCACTTTCATATAAAGTATTAAAAATAAGCAAGATACAGCAAAAAGGGCTCAAATTTAGGATCACTTATATTTTTCACCAAAAATTCGAAACAAAACAAACTCATTTTTATTACAAACACATTAACAAATTTAATAAACATACACATAGCATTGTATAATTTTATGTATGTGTTAGTAGCAACTTTAAGTCCAATTTACTCAAAATAAATGAAAAAATTTTAAAATCTGTAAATCTGCAAATTGGCTAAAAAGAAATACCTTTCAAATAATATAAGTTTGGTCAAAATCGGGATAAAATGGTAGAACAAAACAACGGTCACAAGAAATCGCCTAGCCTATTAATATTATATATATTGGTGCAAGTCGGTGCATGCCAGACCTAGTCCCCATACAAATGACTCCAATGAGATCGACTTAAAATGCTCAATTGCCCAGTTTATCATATATATCTGGGTCTAATTTGGTGTATGTCTTTATAACGTATATATTTAATAATATAATTACAAAGAGTATTTACCCGCAAAGTTGGAAACACGCAAAAATTATACCCACCCCAAAATCTAACAACGATTATCGTCCAATTGCCATACTACCTTATCTATCCAAGGTTTTTGAACGACTGCTTCATGGACAAATTAGTAAGCATATTAGTGATAACGATTTGCTGACAAAAAGGCAATCAGGTTTCCGACCCAAGCATAGTTGTATATCAGCTCTCATAGATGTTTCAGAGTATATACGAGAGAGTATTGATGCTGGAGACATTTCTTTTCTTGTTTTACTTGACCATTCCAAAGCGTTTGACATGGAGGATCATGAGGTTCTATGCTTTAAATTACACAAAATGTTTAATTTCTCTCCTTGGTCTATTCGTTTGTTGTCTTCATATCTGTTGAATCGTAGCCAGTCAGTTTTTGCAAACAATAAAACCTCTCATGTGTTGCCAGTTATGAAGGGCGTACCCCAAGGATCAATACTGGGACCTCTTCTTTTTACCATCTACGTGAATGACCTAGTAGAACAATTATTGTTTTGCAACGTACACATATATGCTGACGATGTTCAGTTATATATAACTACTGGTATAAACAGCATAAATGATTGCGTTGCAAAATTAAATTCAGATCTCAATAAGATTTATACATGGGCAAGTGCAAATGGTTTATGCTTCAACCCCTCTAAATCAAAGTGTTTGATTTTTACAAGAGGAACAATGACACTGCCTTTTGAACCATTGATTATGTTAAACAACCAGAAAATTGAAATCGTATCAACAGCTAAAAATCTAGGTATTATTTTTAATGATAATCTCACATGGTCTAACCATATTACTTCTGCTGCAGGGAGAACTTACTCAATGCTTAGAACGTTATGGAATACACAACATATAACCCCCCTTAACATTCGAATTTTGCTTGCAAAAACATATCTTATGCCAACTCTACTATATGGCTGCGAAATATATGCAAGCACTGATTCTAAAAGTTATAAAAAGCTTGAGTCCACTTTCAATGCAATTTTAAGATATATTTTCAATATTCGAAAATATGAGCCGATTTCGTACTACTCAAAAAAACTTTACGGAGTAACATTTGAAAATTTGTTAAAGATAAAAACGCTTCTGTTCTTATATAAAGTTGTACGTACACATCAGCCAACATATCTGTATGACAGACTCGTTTTTATGCGCACGGCTAGAAATCATGACATAATATACATTAGATACCAATATTTAGTATCCAAATGGCAATTTTATGTCTCCTCAATACGTCTTTGGAATTCGCTACCATCGTCCATTAAAATTATAAGCAACGCAATGCATTCTAAGAGGGAACTTTTTAAATTTTTTAGCTGATCCTTTTTCTTATTTTTAAAATTTTTTTTTTTTTTTTTTTTTTTTGCTGATCCGTTTATATTTTATATTTTTTATTTAACTATTTTTGTTATTTTTATTTTTTTTATATTATTTTATTTACTAATATTTGTATTAACATTTTTGGTTATAATTCGTTATTTTTTTTTTCTTTAAAATTATTTAATATTTTTATATTTACCATTATTATTTTTTAAGACAAATTTGTTCAAATTTTCTATTTCAATTCAATGTAAAACTCCTATACTTTAATTATAAGATTATAAATCTTGTTGTATGGGAAATCATAAATAAATAAACTAAACTAAACTAAACTAAACTTCTTTTCTTTACACTCATTGATGTGAAAAGTAAACCCTGTAGGACCATCCTTAGTAATAGTCCCCATATAAAAATGCTGTCCGATGTCCGCTTAAATCTATAAAAAAAAATTAAAAAAAAAAAAATATTGCATGGATTTGTCTCAAACTTGATTTATATATGTTTATGCAAAAAATAAGTGACTTTACTAAATATGGTCATGATCCATCAATTTTTCTATATCCAATTAGGACCTTTTCTCTATACTCATTAGGGTTGCCCTTAATAAAAAAGTGTTCAAACTCTCGGTTTCACACCCTAGAAATATGCGAATCGCAAAAAAAAAAAAAAAACTGAGAAATATAAAGTTTTGGGTTCATCAAAAAAAATTTAGAGGTACCTCAACGCGACTGAATATTTCAATTGTGTTTATATGGGCAAAATATGATATTTTCTCATATTTTACGAAAATTTCATGCTATTGTTTAATTTTTTCGACAAGCTGTTATATGAATCGATATCAGTACTAAATTATCTTTCCAAAAAGCTATATAACTTCAAAATCGAATAAAATTTCGCCAAGAAATAACAAATGCCCCAGACCACTTTTGTGCCAAAAATCTCTTAGTCATGAAATGTGATGAACATTTTTTCAACTTTAACAAATTGAAGGAAGCCATAATTTTTTTTCGTCTCTTTACCTATAAGTATTCAGATATGAAGTATTGTTTTATTATCACGTTGTTAACCTATAGAGAAATGAGACCAAAGATGGAAAATTTTTTTGATAAAATTTTAAAGACTCCTTTTTTAAGTTTTAAAAAATTTTCTTAAACAAGATTTAAAGAAATGGATCTGGCACTTTAAAGTTTTGTTTAATATATATGTTAGAGATTAACTCTTTGAATTTTTAAGTAAATCCTCTGCCAGAACTTTTTTTTACAAAGAATTATTTTTTGCGGATTTCGCAAAAAATGAGTTTTTTGTGAAATATTCAGTCAATGTACTCTTTCTAAATACTTTGTATCAAAAATTTATCTGTTTTCTACTTTTAAAAGTTATATTTTATCTCAATAGCCTAGAGTTTCTGAAAAAAATAATAAGACCCCATTAACACTTTTGGACTTGGGGTCGCATATGACCCCAAGCTAATGAAAGACAATTTATTAAAAAAAAAAAATCAAATATTTTGCAATTGCTGTTGCATATTTAGATGTGAAAGGACTATCGAATCGTTAATTAAGGTTATGATACTGGCATTCAATTATATGTAGATGCAGAAGGTAAAATTTGGACCATTTGAGAGGTTTACATAGCATGGACTAATTGACTCTTTACACTCTGGTAAAGGTTTTTTCTTACTGTCTTTTTCCTATATGTGACCCCGCTTAAGAAAATCCACCTATATGTCAAATTTCACAAATTCACTTATTTTGGATTTGTATGTAAAAAGCCTTCAATTTTCATATGAAATCGCTGGCAAGTCTCAAAAACATCGGAAAGTAATGCAAAAATGCAATTATATACAACAGTAAAAATTCAGTTAATCAAATTCATCACACTCGCGAGACATTTTCACAATAATTAAAACAAATTCGCAGTTCTAGCATTAAATGATAAAACAAACATTGAAATCAATCAAAACAAACAAATCAAAACAAACATTCAACAGTGAAATGAGAACGCACACACTATGAAAATGCAACACAGAGTGGGAAACTTCAATTGCGTTTTACTCAGGTGGGTTTTCATATGCAGGGTCACATATACTACAATAATATTTATATTAATAAATTAAGTAAATATTTGTTGTAATACTTAACGATAGTAACTCAAAATTGTTTTAGATATAAGAAACCCAATGGCTAAGTGATAGTAAATAAATAAATAATAAAATAATTAATTATAACGTTAACCCATTCCATTTCCCATTTGCAAAAACATATACAAACCACATTTGAAAAATAAATAAATAATAAAATAATTAATTATAAGATTAAAACATTGAAAAATACAATTGTTTTTAAGAAACAGTTGAAAGAAAACGACAGAAACTATAGACATTTAAATAACGGTTGAGATTTTCTCCCATACCACCGAAATCAATTCTGGTGCAGACGTTTAAAAGTTTCCATTGTTTTGGCATCTATTTTTTTAAATTGTATAATTGTAACAAATCTGTTATCTTTCGATAGCAAACAGAGCAAAGAGCGATTTCGAAAAAAATCGTAATTTTAGGACTTAAGCAAAATAATTAGCAAACAAAATTGACAAATTTAAAATTTTGTAAAAGTTTCCAAAGTATATTTCACAAAAAATCCAATTTTATTTTAAAAATTAAACAAAAATCATAAATGTATTTATTTCGAAATCTGAGTTAGATACAGCATTTTCATATAATTATAAAAATGCATTTTTCTCGAAATCTACAGCATAAAGGGCTTTAGTTTGGGCTCAACTATATTTTTCACAAAAATTCTATTTTTTACATGAAAAGTTAAAAAAATCTCAAAGATTTGATTTTTCGAAAACTAAGCTATACACAGCAAAAAGGGCTTTAATTTGGGGCCACCTATATAAAATCCACTTTCATATAAAGTATTAAAAATAAGCAAGGTACAGCAAAAAGGGCTCAAATTTAGGATCACCAATATTTTTCACCAAAAATTCGAGATTCTATGAAAAATCAAAAAAATCATACAAAAAAAAAAAAAAAAAAACCCGAAAACTAAGCTAAATAGGGTAATTTCGGATCACCTATTTTTTTTTTTACCAAAAATCTGATTTTATGCGAAAAATTAAAAAAATCCTTAACAATATGTTTTTCTCGGAAACTAAGCAAGATGGAGATAAAAGGGCTTTAATTTATGGATCACCTATAGTTTTCTCCAAAAATCCAATTTTATATGAAAAATTAAAAAAAAAAAATCATAAAAAATACACTTTTCTAGACCCTTTTGTTTATCACATTTTGGGTCGATTTAGCGATATCCGTCCGTCCATCCATCTGTCTGATTGTATGTCCTTGAAAATCTTGTAATTAAACTTCAGGTCGCAAATATGGAATGGATATATTCGATGAAATGTTGTATATAAGCTTTTATTGTAACTAGCAGATTCCAGCCCTCGAAATTCGAGTAAAAATTCTAGGAAATTTTATTTTTTCATTAAATAAAGACCCTAAAGGTATGCTAATCAATGAAAGCCAATTCACAAATCAACACAAAAAAACAAACTCATTTTTATTACAAACACATTAACAAATTTAATAAACATACACATAGCATTGTATAATTTTATGTATGTGTTAGTAGCAACTTTAAGTGCAATTTACTCAAAATAAAGGAAAAAATTTTAAAATCTGTAAATCTGCAAATTGGCTAAAAAGAAATACCTTTTAAATAATATATGTTTGGTCAAAATCGGGATAAAATGGTAGAACAAAACATCGGTCACAAGAAATCGCCTAGCCTATTAATATTGTATATATTGGTGCAAGTCGGTGCATGCCAGACCTAGTCCCCATACAAATGACTCCAATGAGATCGACTTAAATTGCTCAATTGCCCAGTTTATCATATATATCTGGGTCTAAATTGGTGTATGTGTGTTCTTTACACTCATTGATGTGATAAGTTAACCCTGTAGGACCATCCTTAGTAATAGTCCCCATATAAAAATGCTGTCCGATGTCCGCTTAAATCTATACAAAAAAAACTATGTGAGTCCGGTCACAGGGGAGATGTGTAAACATCGATTTACACATCAATTAAAATCAAACAGTAAGCGCCATCTATGTATAGCAAGCAACTGCTATGGTTGTTATACTTGATGGTTGCAGTTGTTTGCTATACATTCATGGCTTCTGTTGGTTGTTGAATCAGCTAAATAAATTTAAATCATAATCTTTGCACCAATACATTTACATATACCTCACACCGATTTTCCCTTACGCTGTTTTTGTGATTGTATTGTGAAATAGATTTTTACCCCCCTGAGCGCATAGATGTTTACACATCAAAAAGAAAAATAAATATTGCATGGATTTGTCTCAACCTTGGTTTATATGTGTTTATGCAAAAAATAAGTGACTTACTATATTTGGTCATGATCCATCAATTTTCCGATCTTATTCTTATTTTATATGTCCAATTAGTTGGACCCAAGACCTTTTCTCTATACTCATGGTATAGAAATTTCGTGTGATCTCACTCATTATGCTCCATATCGTACCTTTTTGTATTAGTTAATAAGTAAGGAAATAAAAGTCGGTCTAGACCAGTGCTTCTCAAACTTTTTCATATTGCGGCTCCCTAAATTCCGAAACAAAAGTTTCATTCATTTATTTTAGCAAAAAAATCTGCTAAATATGATGCTAAACACATCCAACTTTCATCACTAAAGTGCGTAGCAAGATCTGGTTTTTTATCTAAAAGAAATAATCGTAACTCATCTTTAAGTTCTAAAATTCTATTTAAAACTTTTCCACGTGAAAGCCACCTTACTTCAGTATGATATAACGAAACCTCATGCACTGATCCCATCTCCTTACATAAAATATTAAACAATCTCGAGTTTACAGCACGATTTTTTACAAAATTAACAATAGTTGTAATGTCACTCAAAATTTCACCGAGTTCGGAACACATTCGTCGAAAAACTAAATGTTCTCTGTGTATTACGCAGTGAATATGTTGCGCATCTGGTGATACTTTTTGTACTTCTGCTTTGAATCCAGAAATTCTCCCAGTCATCGCTGCTGCATCATCTGTACACACTGACCATCTGTACACACTGTACACCATCTGACCATTCAAGTTTATTCTCTGAAAAGAACTCATCTACTTTTACAAAAATATCAATACCTCTTGTTGAAGTTAATAGCTCCCGACAAAAAAGTAAATCGTTATGAATTTGGAAGTTATACTGATATCTTACAAAAACCATTAACTGCGCGTAAATTGTTATATCAGTAGGTTCATCAATTTGTATCGAGAAGAAGTTGCTCTGTTTAATACGAGATATTAATTGGGTTTTAATATTATATCCCATGCTATCAATTCTTCTTTTCATAGTATCGTTTGAGATAGGAATAGACTTCAAAGGATTAGTAATTTTTTCACTGTATATAGTTTCACAAATTTTAATTGCTGCTGGTAATATAAGATCTTCTCCTATCGTATAAGGTTTTTTGTTTTTTGGCAACTTCGAAACTTCGTATATTTTGTAAGAGAACCAGTTTGTTCCTTTTTATCTGCTGCCTTTCTTTGAAAAGATTCGAGTGGCTTACTTTGATATTCTGGGTGCAAAGTAGTTAAATGACGCAGTAGTTTTCCTGGCCTCATACTATCGTTTGATAGTTGGGTGAAACAAATTACACACATAGGTCTTTTTTGATTATTAAATGTTGACGAAATAAATCTATATTTCAAATAATCAGTATTATATTTACGATTTTTCAATTGAGGTGTATTATCTGCGGCGACTTTTCTCTTATTACCAGTTGTTAATCTCGATGTTGAAGTAGAAGTTCCTGGTAAAGATGATAATTCTACTGGTTCTTGTAGATGTTCAGATGTAAGTTCTATTAATTCATGTACACTTTCATAATTTTCTCGCTCTTTAGGTATTTTTATTAGCCACTTATCCATTTTTAAACCCGTACTAAAATCGTTAAAATTTTAAGAAAATAATAGTTAAATTTATCACCTAATTAAAAGAAATAATAATAATTACCTTGAATATAGAAAGTAATATAATTATTTTATAATATTTAATTATATTTTTTTTGCTTTAATATATTCACTTTTTTAACTTTTTTAATATTACATAAAAAAAAACTACAAAAATCGTCAATGTTGAAAGCACATCACTAAATGAAGATAAAATTTAAAAATGTGCTTGTTTTTGCAAACTAACTAAGCCTACTGCGGAAATAAATTTTTCAATTTAATAAATACTAGGAAGTTAAAAAATATGCTTCTGTGTAACTAAGCCTACTACGAAATCTAATTTTATAAAATTTAACAAAGTTTAAAAATATGCTTCTGTGTAACTAAGCCTACTGTGAAATTTAATTTGAACAAATTTTACGATTTTAAATTTAGGAATACACCATTTTCAAAGAAATTTATGAAATAAAAAAAAAATATTTTAAAGACTAAATACATAAATGTAGAAATACTTAAATGTTTTGCGGCTCCTTTAAAAAAGTTCTACGGCCCCCTAGGGGGCCGCGGCTCACAGTTTGAGAAGCACTGGTCTAGACCGACTATACGATACTCTATACCATGCGTTTAGAGACCCTATGTTTTATGTCCAATAGAAAATAAGCATAAATAAAATTTGAGGGTCATTGTTATTACATTTTTTGCCTTCGGATATGAAAAAGTTCATATAGGATGCTATTCTTATATGGGGACTAGGTCACAAAATGGACCGATCCTGCCTATATTTGGTAAGGTCACTTATTTTTTGCAAAAACATATACAAACCAAATTTGTGCATTATTTTTGTTTTTTGATAGATTTAAGCGAAGATCGGCAATCGGCTTTATATGGGGCTATGACGAAAAATTGTCCTAGAGGGTTTATTTTTGGACTCTTAATTAATGGGTGAAATAAACACACACAAACCAAATTTAAAGATCTATATGATAATTTGGATCTTTTGGCAATTTAAGTCGATTTCGTAGGGGTTATGTGCATGGGGATTAGGTCTGAACATGCGCCGATTATCACCAATTTCAATAGAATCCATGTCATGACCGATAGAAGGTTATATAACAAATTTCATCAAAATATATTCATATTTGCGATCTGTAGTTTGATTACAAGGTTTGCATGGATACTTAGACGGACGGACGGACGGACGGACGGACGGACAGACTTAGAAAGTGATTCTGAGTCGATCGGTGTAATAAAATATGACCACATAGTGGCATAGGGTATAATAACATGCAAGCGCGCTGATCATTTCAATAATCTTCCCTTATTATTAGAACAATAAGTATAAATAAAATTTCATATTTATGCTAATACATATCTAACAAAAGAAGAAGCATCTAGACACAACATTAAATTTATTATTTCCAATCTAGAGCCAAATTTCTTATTTCGCGATCAAGTCAAAGTGTGTTCAATCTTCTATTTAAGAGAAAAAAAATAGAAAATTGTTAACTGGCGGCCTCTTTGATTTGTGTAAGAAGAAAAAACCTCCAACAAGAATGATCATATTAATCTATAATTTATATTTTATTTAAAATTTGTATTATTAAAGTCTTATGCTGAAATACTGTAAATCCATTGAAAACCAAGAAGCGCCAATTGAAGTGATTAATATCGTTAATATAGGGGTATTTTACTTATAAATGAAATGTAATTTTTATGAAAATAAAAAATCCACTGCATGATGATCGCTTATAAAATATTTCACATGGTAACAAAAAAAAAAAAAGTTAACAACTTAAAATTTTTTTTGTAAAATTCTCTACAAATCGTCTTCAATAGATCGTTTTCGCAAAAATGATATCTAAGGTGTTTGCAAAAACATTTGTTACCATCACTTAACTTACAAATAGCAGTTCATATTTTAGCTGTTCCGACTCCATACCGCCGAACAACATCATCCCACTCAAAAGATTATCATGATGATCGTACAATAAAAACAACAGCTAACAACATTGCCTATCACCTGTTTATAGAAAAAATTCTTGTTTTTTTTTTTTATTGATTTTATGTTTCTAACTCTAAAACTTGGAAAATGGTTTTTCTTTCTCACCATAAAAGATCGCCAACAAAATATTGTGTGCCTCCTTTTCGCCAAACATCTAATAATGAAACCTTTTATTTAAGGTTAAAGTTTAAATCTATACCACGAAACATTTTAAACATTAGACATTATTCATTTTACAACGATATATTATTTTTACAGAATTTTCTTTAATTTTTTGTTTTTATTATCTTTGTTGTTATTGGTGTTGTTTGCAGTCCAATGAATTTACATAAATTTGTTTATTTTTTTCAAAAGTACGAGCAACATAATTGATTTGTACCCTCAACACAAGATGGCTTTACTTGATTATTGCATTAAGATGATGTTATTTAAATCTTTCAAGGCACTTTTTTCATTTATTTTGCTAGATATTATCGGTCTTTGTAATTTAAGGAAAACCTTTTGCAAAGTTTAGGCACGCGAATGCATATTATATTTTCTTTCTTGTTATACCCTGCACCAAATTGTGGTGAGGGTCTAAGAGGTGTTTGGTCGCTTAGTAGGATGCGAGTTGGATGTCTGTCAAAATAAATGTTTCGTAACTCAAGACAACGGTTTTTACATTTTTAGCATATGCACTATTTTTAATATTTTCCTATTTATGTGTAAGTGTTTCTAAAAATAAAACTTATATTGAGAAACTAGACAAATTAACCTTTCCGATGGTATATAACACCATGCCCTCGATACTGTAATACCCATAATATGTTAAACCCCCAATATTTTTTCTGAGTCTTGTATCTGCCTTTCATTGCGGCTTTTGTCGTGATTGCCTTAAATTGACTATGTGCCCTAATGCAACAACTTCTTGCCACTTAGGTGAATGTTAAAATTGCCCGGAAACCACATTCATCATAGAGAATTTAATCAACTCCTTTGATCGAGAATAAATAGAGGAGGTCAAATTTGAATCTTGGATTCAGGCTGACAGATGCACATTGAAAACAATTAATGTGGATGATTTTGTGGAAGAAATGTGTGCAGGATTGCTAAACTTGAGAACCCATGACTTTTTAGTCAAAGAGCAATGGTCATTTTTCAAGAATTTGAAGATACATTTGAAGTCTGGTGAATTCGTTATTTCATATGATTTCGCAGAAAACTATAAATATGTTCTTCAGGTTGCCATACAAGCTTTCCACTCCAATAACGACCAAGCATCTATATTCACAATAGTTATTTTATCCATGAAAGATGAAAAACTGAAACACAAAAGTATGGCAATCATATCCGACGATTTAAAACATGATACCGTTGCAGTTTAATGAGTACCAGAAGATAATACAAAAATATCTAAAATCTAAATTTAAGTAGAGAAGGTATACTACGTTTCGGACGGAGCTGCTCAACATTTTAATAATAAAAGTTGCTTCACAAATCTTAAAGCTCATAAAAAGGATTTTGGAATGTCATCCGAGTGGCATTTTCATGATACTGCTCATGGTAAAGGAGCATGTGATGGTATTGGAGCAAACCTAAAAAGAAGTATAGCCTCCAGTGCTCTCTTCAAGATCGCATCTTAGATGCGACTGCTTTATTCCATTGGGCAAAGAATTATTGTAAAGAAACTAAAATAGTTTTTAGTAGCAAAGAGAATCATGAGGAAACATTAAAGCCACTGAAGAGCAGATTCGATGCTGCGATAACAATCGATGACACCACTCAATACCATGCTTTTATACCGCCTGTCGATGGAAGACCCAAGTTTTTTGCCTCCACTTAATGCGATTTCTTTCCAAAGGCAAAAAAGACACCAGCAGCGAAATCAACAGCTGAACCTAGTAACGCAAAGAAAAGATTGGCCAAAAAGCAGCAAATAAAGGCGATAAATAAGCTGGATGAAAGACTGAGTATTTAAAAATTTGCAAAACTTAAATACTTCATCTACAATAAATTAAGTAAATACTCGTAGTTATGACATAGTTTTTTATTTTTTATCTATAATATTAATAGGCTAGGCGATTTCTTGTGACCGATCTTTTGTTCTACCGTTTTATTCCGATTTTGACCAAGCGTATATTATTTGAAAGGTATTTCTTTTTAACCGTTTTGCAGATTCACAGATTTTAAAATTCTTTCCTATATTTTGAGTAAATTGCATTTAATGTTGCTACTAACACATACAAAAAACTATACAATGCTATGTGTGTGTTTATTAAATTTGTTAATGCGTTTGTAAAAAAAATGAGTTTGTTTTTTGCGTTGATTTGTGAATTGGCTATAGTTGATTAGCATACCTTTAGGGTCTTTATTTAATAAAAAAATTAAATTTCCTAGAATTTGCACTCGAATTTCGAGGGCTGGAATCTGCTAGTTTTTATTATTATTATTGTATATTAATTTACTTATTATTACAAATAAATAAAAAAATAGTTTTTCAACATTTCTATAGAAAACAAGTAAGAAAAATACGATACCCTATACCATGCGTTTAGAGACCCTATCTCTCAGGCCCAACTAACTGGATATAGAAAATAAGCATAAACCAAATTTGAGTGGGCTTTTTATTCATTTTTTCGGCTGCAGATATGATAAAGTTCATATCGGATGCTATATCCATATGGGGACTAGGCCCAAAAATGGACCGATCCTGACCATGTTTGGTAAGGTCTCTTGTATTTTGCAAAAATATATACAAACAAAATTTGAGAAGAATCAGTGCAATATTTTTGTTTTTTGATAGATTTAAGTGAAGATCGGGAAGCAGCTCTATATGGGGCCTATGGATAAGAGTTGTCCAAAAGGGATAGTTTTTTGACTACTGATTAATGGATGTAATATATACATACAAACCCAATTTGACTAAGATTTGTATGATAATTTGGAACTTATGGCAATATATGTTGATTTTATAGGGGTTACTTGTAGGTCTGAATATGGACCGATTCTAACCAATTTCAATAGCGTTCATCCCATGGCCGAGAAAAGATCAAATACCAAATTTCATCAAAATATATTCATATTTGCGACCTGCAGTTTGATTACAAACTTTACATGCACACACAGACGGACGGACGGACGGACAGACATCGTTAAATCGAATCAGATAGTGATTCTGATTCGATCGATATAATTAAAGATGGGTGTAGGTCAAATATTTTTGGTTGTTACAAAGAGCAGCAAAAACTCATTATACCCAAACCATATAGTGGTATAGGGTATAAAAAGTGATTTTTTCCTGAGGTTAACATATTGCGGGTATTACAGTATCGAAGGTATGAAATTTCAGTTGGTATATTACATACCGTTGGAAAGGTTAATTTGTCTAATTTCTAAGTGTAAATTTTATTTTTAAGGTTTTAGAAACCCTTACACACTAATAGGAAAAATTCAAATTAGAGCATATGCTAAAAATTGTAAAACCGTTGTCTTGAGTTACAAAACATTTTTTTGATAGATATCCCACTCGCATTCCACTAAGCGACCAAAAAGCTATGAAAGGAAAAAGCCCTGAGCTATCTTTTGAAAAAAGTCGAATAAGTTTTTTGATTTAGCAAAAAAAAGTTTTTTTTTTCGAAAGATGGAAGAAATAGCTATCTAAACTATTTGGGACAAATTTTGCTAAGAAAAATAGGTAATAAGTTACATAGATGAGAAAAAAAAACACCTGTTTGACCCCCTCTAACTCAGAGAGTTCTTGACCGCTCTTCTTGTGTCTAAACTACTATCCAATAGGACTAACCTTGGTGCAAATATCATCCCGATCGGATGACATCGATTTAAAAAGTTGGGTCACTTGACATGAAACCCTCCATATATAATATTTGTTCCCAATAAAATAGAGCCTCATTTTCTGATTTTGTATGGTTTCTTGAGCGTTGTTCTTCAATTTAAGTCATTTTTGTGAAGCGCTCTTCTGAAAGTGCTCACACTTATTGGTTTTCATGATGTCTGTGTAAGGTTTTCTGATAATTTAATTGCACTTGAGGCTGAATATGTCTTTACTTCTCTCACTACAGCTCTAGCGTCCGTGCCATTAAGCCGCTTTGGGCATCAAAATCTCGATATATCTTCAACCTGATAGAATTTGGCGTATGTATCAACAATTTTTTTATTGCGCAGTGGATCCTACCCAAAATTTTGCCAACTTCACGCAGGGTTAAACCTTTTTCTTTTGAATCATTATTTTCTTTTAAATCTGCTTTGCACTTTTAAAGGTGATGGAGAGCATTATCCATTTCCATCTTGTCAACTACCTATAAAATCTCGAAGTAAGTAAAATCTGATGCAGTTTCACTTGTGCAATGTTTTGATTTCATGTTTTATAGTATTGAATCTTTAAATGTTTATATTTATGTTATATTTCCTTTTATCGTAAGTCAATAACAACTTTGTAATAAGACAATTTAAAGATGAAAAATTGGTGTTTACTTTTTTTCGACGCCCACAGTATGTTAATTCTTATATTAATATAATCGCCGACTCTCATTCAATAATTTCTAATGCTTAACCTGTTGTTTTGTTGTTAACGCCTGTAGCCTTCAATGTAACTATGGTCAGACACAATGGAAATTTATTAATCGTCTTAGTTGTCTAAATCGTCCACTACACTAAGTAAATTCTAATTTATTTCCTATTAATAACTTTGTCTTCAACTTTTATTTTCTATACATATGTGATTATTTAACTTAAAACGACAAAACTTTATAATTAACTAATTAATATTGATTAGTTTATAAAAACGTATTGAAACTTCCAACTAAATGCTAACTACGTACGTATGTACGTATGAATGTTTGTACACTATAATTAACAGACCAATAAATAAAATACAAGCCGACAAGTGGCATTTAATCAGTTTAAAATATCAATCAATACTCATTGCATATCATACGATAAAAATCTGAAATTACCAACAGACATTACCAGCCACATGATATAAATTGTACATATTGTACACGATTTGAACGATTGAACGATTGAGTATGAATAGTATTTAAATAAAATTTTCATAATACACGAGTACAAAAAACACACCTCATTAAATTGTTTATTTGATTTTGTTGTTGCAACATTTTCGAACAATACCAGCAAACGATTACTACTGTCAAATGGTTGACACATGTTAGAAGAGCGGTATGAGGTAGAGCAAAGTCATATTCAGTTAAAATTTGTAAGCACAAATGATGACACATATAAATAATGCTATAGACACCTATTAAAATAATTACATATATGAATTACCGGTCTACTTTGGTGCCCAAATATATATCTCACTAGGAACTACTTTGTTGCAAGAGCTTTAAATTGCATTGCCAGAATTATGGAAATGATCCTTCGAGACTATTTTGGATAAAATTCAACTCATATCGATCCACCGTGCGACATCTGGCTATTCAATAAATTCTAAAGACTACTTCCGGGGCAGCGGTTTGAGATAAAAGCCGCTTTGAAAGCCATTCCCGAAATTAACTTTAACAACAGTTTCGGGGATTGAAATAAACGTTAGCATAAGAATAAGTTATTATGGTAGATCTATAGGTGGGTGTATCTTTGCAGTTAGCAAGCCCTTATATGAAAAAGATATAAGCCACGATTTTATTACAGGAGGAATGGTAAAACAAATACAATTAATGTTACATATTAGACGACTAACTTTAATATCTTTGTAAAGGGTCCGCCATCTAACGTTTTTTTTTCAACTAGTGCTTATTTCGTGAATGGTAACACTTAGCTCATGTCTGATTTGACAGATAATTAGTTTTATCCTTCCGCTGAACGAATATGGTTGTGTATACGCTTGAACAACGCTGGGAAATATTGCGACATTACTTTGAAAATCATGGTAATGTTGCAGAATGTGTGCGAAAATTGCGTACGGATTTTGAAAGAAGAGAAGCACCGTCAGCTCCGTATGTTCCTTATCTTGTGAAAAAAAGTGAAAGAAACTGGCATCCTCATCGATAAACCAAAGCGTGAAATGCCAAAAACAGTGCGTACACCCGAGAATATTGCTGTTGTGGCAGAAAGTGTGCGTGAAGCGCCATCAACATCAATTCACCGTCGTTCTCAAGAATTGAACATTTCGGAGGCATCATTGAGACGAATTTTGCATAAAGACCTTGGTATGACGCCATACAAAGTCCAATTGGTTCAGGAGTTGAAGCCAACTGACCATCCAATGCGTTTTCGCTTCGCTAAGTGGGCCTGTGATCGACTTACAGAAGATGCCGATTTTGCCAAAAAAATCATCTTTTCAAATGAAGCTCATTTTGATCTTGGCGGGTATGTAAACAAGCAAAATTGTTGCATTTGGGGCACAGAAAACCCGCACGCATACATTGAAAAGCCGATACACCCAAAAGGAGTCACTGTTTGGTGCGGATTTTGGTCCAGAGGCATAATTGGGCCATTTTTCTTCGAAAATGAGCAAGGAGTGGCCGTTACAGTCAATGGCGATCGTTATCGGGCCATCTTGAACGAATTTTTGTTCACAAAAATTGAAGAGGATGATATTGGCAACATTTGGTTTGGTTAAATGAACAGCTACCTAATACGTGGACAAAAGGTGAGATAGTAAAGCTACCAAAGAAAAATGATCTGACTGAGTGTGATAATTGGAGAGGTATTACTCTGCTCAACACTGTATACAAGGTTATCGCTACCATAATAAATAACAGATTACACAGCATCTAAAAATCACTACGGGATGAGCAAGCAGGCTTCCGACCACACCGTAACTGTTTGGATCAAGCCAATACGCTCCGTGTAATAATAGAACAATCGGTCGAATGGCGTACACTGCTTTATTTAGTATTTATAGACTTTAGAAAAGCATTCGACTCAATAAAACGTACTGCAATATGGGATGCATTAAAAGCAAAAGGTGTACCAACAAAATTGGTAAATTTGAATAAAGCTATGTACAACAATACCACACTCCAAGTTCGACATAATGGCATGATCAGCGAATCATTCATGACAAATGCCAAACTTAAACAAGGTTGCCCTCTCTCTCCATTTTTGTTCGCCGTTATTTTGGACAAGCTTATGACACAAGTATGCAGTAAAAGAAGGGGTATTGTCTGGGATCTCCAAAATCATCTAGAAAATTTGGATTTTGCTGACGATATTTGGCTCATATCGCACAAGTTTAACGATATGCAGAGCAAAATAAACGAATTGGTTGTGTTGGCAAATAGAGTGGGACTGCAAGTAAATATTGCCAAAACACATGCAATGCGTATAAATAACACTACTGATAACCACTTTGTAGTACATACAAGACCAACGCATAAAATATGTTAAATCCTTCTGGTATCTAGGATGCATGATGTCGATAGATGGAGGAGTGGAAGAAGACGTGTCACACAGGTTAAATAAGGCAAGGTCCGCTTTTGGTCGATTAAATAAAACTTGGAGATCCCCCCAAATCTCGAAAAATACGAAGATCCGTATTTTCAATGCCTGTGTGAAATCCACACTGCTGTATGGAAGCGAAACATGGCTTATGACGAGTAATATAGCGAGAAGATTGCAAGTTTTCATAAACAAATGTTTCCGCATAATATGCCGCATCTTTTGGCCTAACGTCATCACCAACATAGAACTCTGGCGACTAACAAACGAAGAGCCTATAATTCGCCAAATAGCAAGACGAAAGTGGAAATGGATAGGCCACACTTTGCGAAGACCAATTGGCAGTATCACAAGGACTGCACTGGAATGGAATCCCCAAGGTTGCCGCCGCTCAGGCCGCCCGAAGAACACCTGGCGTAGAACAGTCCTACGACAAAAGTTTTATGTAATGATAGGATAAGTTGGAATTTTCTTGTAAGAGCCCTATGTTCCCAAGTGGAATGAAGAAATTATAAGAATTCTTGATGGAAGACTGATCACTAATTGGAAAAATCTGATTGGATATCTAAAATCCTCTTTAAGTTATAGAAAATTAATAATAACAGAATATAATTAATACTAAACAAAAAAGAAATAAATAAATAAAATAACTCATTGTTAATTTTTGTCTGGTATATCCAGCTGACGACACTTTGTCATAGCTGTATAATCTTTATTTCTAATAATTATAGTAACTTATATATATACATATATATCTGTAATATTAATATTAAAGTTGCTACTAACATATACATGAAATTATACAATGTTATGTGTGTGTTTATTAAATTTGTTAATGTGCTTGTGTTAATGTGTTGAAATTGTTTTCTTCATTTAAAATAAGTTGAATTGTGAAGCATACCTTTAGGGTCTTTATTAAATGAAGAAATACAATTTTCTAGAATTTGCACTTGAATTTCGAGCGCTGGAATCTGCTAGTATAATTTAATGTGTAAATGTAACTGAAATTATTAATGAAAATAAAGTTTTATTACTATTACTGCTTAAGTGTAATTTACTTTGAAAGGGATAAAATTGATTTGGCAGATTAAATAAAGATTTGGCATTTTGTACCAAAAGTACATTTGAAACCAGTAGTGTATTTATTAATACGAGCTTAATTACCATATATCGTTCTGACAGGACATGTATTACGGTAGTTAACACATCGTTTAATTTGGACATGCTCGTCATTTTCTTCCTCTTCTAAAAAACGAGCTTAAGATAACCATACGTTTTGGCAATGCAACTTTTGCACGGTGAAAAAGTTCAAAACTAATCTCAAAATATTCTTGCTCTGCTTAGCAATTTTAATGGAACCCTTACTAATTGTTAGTTAAAAAGGATGTCAACATATCGATTGGATTTTCCAAACAATCAAATAATTTTCGTATACAAACCAATAAATTTTATCGTAGTTAGAACATATTAAAGCTAAAATATAATTAAATACTTAGTTGATAACGAACGAAATACTGAAAACCACAAAATCCTCTACAATATGGTCGAACGTTTTCGTTCAACAATGGCTGGTGGAAAAAAAATTAATAAAATGACATTTTACTTTAGACCTCCTTGATATGTGGTGCAAATGCATGCACGACGAGCACGAAGGTTTTGTGATTTTTTTTTATAAAGTCCTTCAAGTTTTTGTATGGTATTTCTCCTTTTTATCATGTATTGGTGTTGTTCAAAGATTGTCATTGTTTGGTTATGGACTATTGTGGTCATATACATAAATTTATTTATATCCCTTAACCACAATTACTTTGTTCATTATTTTTTTTTTGTTGAGCAATAAGAACAACGAAGTTTACATACGAGTACATACAAACAAACATACAACTGTTATACTTTGTATAATTTTCAAATAAGGCGGTCACATCCTTTCCATTTAATCCTTGACTCTAGACCACATTTGTTCTCATGTAATACTTCGTGCAACTGACAGCAATTGACAGGGAGATTTTCTTAAATGTGTTGTTCAAAATTGAATATACGAGTACTTGGACTGAGTGACTGTATGTATTTACAATATGTAGTTCATGAAAAAGTTTGTTTATTGCGTTTATTGTTTGTTTAGTGAAATCAACTAATTATGGGTTGTTAAATGGCAGCCATTTAGTAGTGGTTTTGAATATTGTATCCATCCATACGTTCAATATACAGACATATGTAGATATTTTTTGTATACAATACAAATGAATTTGTTTGTAAATATGTAATACTACAGATAAAGTGGTATAATCATTGTATATTGTATGTGTACACAAAAAACATTACAAAAAAATAAAATAATATAATATGATAAACGCGATCTAAATGACGACAACACATTGTGGTATCATGTCACTTTGTCAATTGAATACAGATAATTGAACATTTAAATGGATATTCAATTGATTGTTTTTTGTCTTTTTGTTCTTGCTTTTGTTTGACATTGTCCGTATGTATAAGTATTTGAAAGTTGATAATATAAAATGCCAATTTATTGAAAGCCGTCTTCTTCAAGTTAATAATAGTTGATAGTTTAGTTAACCTTTATTGAGCCATATTTTAAATTATGGTTGTTTTAAAATTCTCGTCTTTTTTTTCCTATGTAATTACCAGAGTTGGAAAAAACTATTTTTTGGAAGATTTTTTTATTTATTTATTTATTTGCTTTTCTGTACAACAAGAATAAATCATAGAATTACAGTACAGGAAAAATTTTGTTAAGGTATGACAATTGTTAGTTTAAATTTGGCTTTACAAAATACATACATATTTAATTACAAAAGTACAGAAAATATTTAACAAAAAATGTTACAGAATAACCAAGAAAACAATAAAAAATTGCAAAAAAAAACATATTACAATTAGAAGTAAATTTAATTAATTAATAAAATTATTAAGCGTTGATGTTTAGTTGCTGAGATTGTGGAAGTGCCATTCAGAGGTAGAATTAATTTTTTTCCCCCGGTTTGATCTGGCGAACTGGAGATTTTCATAAAGGTAAAGTGGTTTTGCGGTGAAAATTACTTTATGAAGAAACAAGAGAACTCTAACTTTCATCATATTTTCAAACGATAGGCCGAAAAGCTTATTCGTGAAGGAAGAAGTTCCAGCAGACCTTCTTAGTCTAAAACTATGCGGTTAAATAAAACATTAAGTTTGCTTTTACTACGAGAATCACAACTTGCAAAAAGTTTATTCCCACATAAAATGACGGGAATTAAATAAGTTTTGGCTAGATGTATTCTTATATAAGGAAGTGAAATATTGAGATTAAGTGTGTTATAGAGTTCTGAGCTTCATGGAAGTTTGAACAACAGTAGTATTATATTCGATCAAATTAGAGTGTTATTAAAAGTTACACTAAGAATTGTAGTCAATTCTCTCGCCGCACAGTGGACCATTTGACGAGAAAGCGGTCAAAAATCTATAACTTTTGATTGGATTGGAATTTTGATATGCGTTTTTTTTTTTGTTTGCTAGGTGAGACTTTGGCCTTTAAGTTTCGCTATAAAACGTAATTCTCGACCGAAAATAAAAAAAGTTACGGAGGGTTTAAAATACATTTTCATTTGTAGTTGAATTTTAGTACAAAAGTGAAGTGTTAATAGGTAAAAAAAAGGTTTTTTTTTAATATAATGTCTTATTTTTTCAGTTAATTTTACAACTAATACTTTTTAACAATTTTCTAAGATAATTTTTTCAGAAAATGCCAAACTTTAGCCCCCGTAAACTTTTTAGTCCTAATGTGCACAAGGGCCAAAGGTTGTTTTTTTTTTTTGAAAGATCCCGGGTTAAAATATAATTTATTAAGAAGTGAACGTAAAAGTTACCTTATATTGGTTCAAGATAGAGAAGTTTCAATGAAAAACTCGTATGTTTTTGCTTTAGTTAAATTTTTTGTATTGTCTTTTTAAATATTTCTATATCAATTTTTATGGTAAATTTATGAAATATAACAATTTTTATTGTAAATTTACAAAATATATAAATTTTTAAATCAAGAAAATTTTTTAGCTATGTATATAAAAATAAGTGTAACTTATTGTTAGTGTAATGAAAAAGTACTTTAAATCAACCAATTTTAGTAAAAATTTCTTGTAAATAGCCTTGATTTTCATCTTCTAGAAGTTGTTTAGCTTCTTCGTCTAATTCAATAGAGGTAGTTTTCCATTTTTGACGAATGTTGGACATATATGGATCTGAAGTGCACAACAAAATAGTGATAAGTCTTCATTAGTACAACATCTGGACATTTTCCTTGTGTTGTGCTCGCGAAAGAATCTGTAGTCTTTGTTCCTTTTTTGCGCTTCTTCAGTTAGATCTCCTATTGGTAGCATATTGTTTTGAATTATTTGTTCCCCATGGTACAAAATTTTATGAACTGTGGATGGCATATATCTTCAAGAGTATTTTTCATTAAATTAAGTATAGCTGTTTTATTGGCGTACTCTCCAAATTTTTTTGCATTTACCTTTCTGCTGCATGCTAGAACTTGTAATATGATTTTCAATCGTCTTATTTATTCATGATCTTCCGGATCGGAAAAAATCTCCTTGCAGTATTTCCATCATTTGTGTTTCCTTCCCCTTGTTTTGGTTGGTCGATTACGAGGCCTAGCTGTAGATATTTTTTTTTGTTGAATTTGTTTTTTTTTGCTTTCTTTTTTCTTCATTTTCTCACTGTTTCGCCTAACGGACCAAATTCCAAATCATAACCCAATTTAAGAATATGCTCCGTGAAATGTATTCTAGCATGAAGAGGGGGCATTCCAAATTCGTAGGCTTCCTTAAAACTATCGTCTTCTGATGGGGGTTGGCTTAATTGACTTGATGTCTTTTGGCATATAATGCAGCTTGACGTTGACTTTGTTCCAGTTAAAGCTTGTGCAACTTTTCCATCAATCATTGTGAGACACATTTTAAAATGTCTTGGTCATCAAATTTAAATATTACTGGTTGAAGTTCCTTAATTTGATCTTTTATTTTTTGAACTTCTTCAGTTGCGACATCTTTGGTTTCCTTTTTGAATGCAAATTTTATTGGTCTGCAGTACTTTGTTGAAGAAGGAATTTCATTTTTCCATATATCAATTTCTGTTGCTCTACTAGTTGATGGCTCTAAGACGCTATACCTTTTTGTTAAGCGCAATGGAACGAAAGATACCATAAATAAATTAGCATCTGATGAATTTTCGGCATTAAATTGCTTGTATTGTTTCTGACCAAAGGATCCATCACATCCCCATTTAGAAATTAAAGTAATGCTGCCATTACCATTTTTTTTTAAATGATCAGTATCAAGCGTATTTAGCAATCGTTCTGCAGTATGTTCAAGGAGATGTTGCAATTTTATTTCTGCTGATGTTGAAGTGACACTAATAGTTTCTTTTTTGGCAGAAACTAAATCTCGATACTCTGGAAAAATCCCACAATACTTTTCATTGGTTCGCTTCCGCAATTCCTTATATTGATTTTTTTTCAATTTCAAATCCAAAAATAGGGCGAATGCTTCTTCCGGCGTAAATTTCTTATCTTCAATTGGTGTAGGAATGCTTTTCAAAATCCTCTTTGTGCGCCTTGGGCTCGCTTCTACTATTTTATTTCAATTTTATTTTTTTTTATTTTGGGTTGGTTGAATTTGGTGCAAAAATGAATCCTTAATAATTCTTTGACAAATTTCTTCATTGATATTCTCCAGCTTGCGCCTTCGAGATCTTTCACTACATCCGTCAATTGGTTTTACTGGTCGACCCTTTCTTCCACTTTTGTTGGCAGTTGTAGATGCACTCTCAAAAATAAGTTCCTTTATTAACCAGTCTTGGTAACGTTTGTACATCTTTGCCTTGTTATGAGAGCATTCAATGCACCGTCTTTTCAAATTCGATGCAAAATTAGTAATTTTTCCTTTGTGCATTTCAATGTCTTCTAGGTTACAATTCTTAAAGAAGTCGTTGCTCACTATGTGCAAAATTATATCGTCTACATCATTTCGTTGAAAATAAATATCTGCCAGATCTCTGTAACAGTACTTAGCCATTGCACAAATTGTAATGAATAATAATTGTGGAAACATTATTATAAACACTCTTTCTTGCAATTATGTAAAATAAAATTTTTTTATCTTTTATTACCACTTATAGAAGCATAAAAAACCCACACCCTAACCCCTTTTAAAAGGTGAAGCATACCTGCTCATATCTTAAAGGGCTATGTCGCAATAGTTTTTTTTTTTACCATTTACCTGTTATTTAAATTGTTTCCCATTTTGTCAGGTATTTAAACTATATAACTCTAATTCAGACTATTAATGTTTTTGAAAGATACCTATGTAAATGTACCTGTAACAATTAAGCGCATTATATCTCAACCCTTTTTTATAAGTATATAACAACTCCTGACAACTCTACCGACACGCAAAAAAATACACCGCGGTGCACCGGTACGACCAACTTTTGTATTCATAACACTCAAACGGACTGACGGATATCGTTTAATCGACTCAGAAAGTGTTTTTGAGTCGATCCGTATAATAAAAGATGGATAAAGGTCCAATATTTTTGGCAGTTACAAACATAACCTCAAACTTAATATATCCTAACCACATAGTGGACAACTTTTGTATTCATAAATTTTGCAGAAAATATCTAACCTTGGGTCAGAAAAATTGTTCTGGTGCACACGGGCGGAAACTGGCGGGTGTATAATGGGGTATAGGAGTATAGGGGAGGGTTGTTTCTGACTGCTTTTGACTGGCAGGAGTTATGCTTTATTAAGTAGGTGATTTTCGGAAAATTTTTTTTAAAAAATTTTTGTTTTAAATTTCGGAAAGCCACAAAATTATACAAAATTTACTTCACTTCAAAATCTTTTAAATCAAAAAAGTTACAGTCATTCAAAAATAAAAATTTACAAAGAAATTTTTAATTTTAGCAAAATACTGAGAAAGCCCATTTTCGAAAAGCCTGTTCGCTGTGATATAGTTGAGATAGAGTCGCAATTTTTTGGCTCCCGAGGTTTACTAGTATTTACTTTCAAATGAATGACATAACTTTAAAATCGGTAACAAAAAAAAAAAATGATTTTTGGCCGCCTTCTCAAAATATGGTCCACTGTGCGCCGTTGATAACTATTTCATTCCCAAACTCAATATTTGCCTTTCGTTTGCGTATTAGCAGACATTTTGACTTGCTAGGAACACCCGGCCAGAAGCAAAGATCAGTTTCAAAAAATAACGACAAAAAATGACTATGCTGTCTTTTTCTGGGCGATCTGCCCTTATAGAAACCGTATCCCATGAAATCCTAGCTGATCCTGTTTCAGAAATATCAACATTTCAATTAAAAAAAAAAAAGGAAATATTATTTGATTCGAAAAAATATTTAACTCCAAATTTAATTAACAGATTTGATATCATTTCCACACCATCCTTAGGATAGACACCTCGGCGCTTTTTTTAAAGTGATATCTCCAATAGACCTAATCCACTAATAAACAATGTTTTTGGAAAATGCTGAGAAGAGAAAGTAACTACCGCTTTTTTTAATCGTGCCGAAAAAGTCGGATCATCGATAGTATTTATCTTGAATCTATCCCAAAATTTGATAAATTCTCTATGAATAGATTCGCCAGCTTTTTCGGACCATAACCCCAAATCATCATAATTAAAATGTATAATTATGATTAAGAATTACATGAATTTTAAGAGTTTGGGAAACAGTCGTACTTTGAAAAGATCTACGGAGATCAGTTCAGTGCTTATTTATGTTAGTAATATTGACTATGTTCGTTGTGAAGTACTTGTCAACAAAAGTATTCATAGCTATAAATGATGTAATAAAGGCTGAATTTTAAATATTCCAACTTCATCGTAGATTTCTTGATCTTCCAATTTATCCGCTTCTCTTAGAAATAACAAAATATCGCCATGGTAGTTTTTCGGAATTTGTTTCAACTTATTTGGCCATAATATAGCTTTTTCCCGTCCTATAAGGGGAAATATGACATTTGATTGACAAATCCTTGTAAAAGATGGCGTTCAGGTAAAATACATTTCTCAATTACATGGATGTTTTCATCTTCGTCGTCATATTCTTTCACAAATAGGGGGTGATTAACTACACTATGGCATTGAAGACTTAAATTTTGTATAATCCTGTTTCAAGTGTTTAAAGGTCTTTAGCTCTATACTTTGGACATTATGGTTCTGTAATTAATTTAACTCGGACCCAATGTATCTAACATAATTTAATTTTTCTGGTCACTCTCTTTAATTTTTGTTTTTAGTTGAGAATAGATTAGGTTATTTTGCTGTTTTTCAGGTAATTTTCTACAATATTCGAAATACGGGCCTGAAATGATGATGGATTACTATCGCAATAACCCGAATCAACTCGGAAATTATTTTTCAATTTTTCCAGAAATATTTCATAGGGCAGCCATATAGGTCCTATGGATTACAAATGTGTAATTTTTTGCTCCTCGGTATTTTGTATCTCAAGATAAAAGGTGTGACGATATGGTCACTTTGGGTACGATTAAGAAAAATTGTGTTCGTTCAAAAAATAAAGCAACACACTTTTTTTATTTATTTATTTATATATACTTATATTGGGTATGATAATAAACAAAACATTTGACGCAGATCCCAGTATCGCATTTCGAGCACTCAGTGCGTCCGACAGAAGTACAGTTCCCGACATCACAACGTCTTCTTTTTGAACATAGGTTAATGAGATGATCTTTTCTATTATAGCGCAAAGTTTCTTGTGCAGATTCCTGGATATTTCTTTTGCTAGGACCAAGAGATTTTGGATTTTCTCCAAAATGTTGGCAGTAATATAAAGCAATCTGTGGGCTAAACTGTAGTTGTAGCATATCGGGAAGAACTAAGCGATTTAATTGCCATGCTTTATGTAGTGAAACATTAACTGCCATGTGAATGTGTTGCTCCACCACTTCTTTTCTCTAACGAGATGTTAACATTCTGATCCATTCGGTCTACACCACCCATAAGGTTATTGAATTCTTTAACTAGGCATGGTTGTACAACATTATATTTTTTTCTATTATTTGTAAATGTATTCGACCTTTTTCTATATTAGTTGTTGTTTGTTTTTTTCGATTTATCTAATGCCGGCTTTCAAGGTCATCAATTTCCTACATGTAAATAAAAGACTATTTATTTCAGTATCCGACGTTTTGTTGGTGATTTTGCAACATCTTCAGGGATGAATTTTTATTAAATACATAATCTTTCTTTGTCCATTTTTTACACATCTTTTTTATTAAAAAAGACACAATACAAAACACTTAGGTATTTAATTAATTAATGTTAATATTAGCGGCGGATTTAAGAATGTGCCGCCCCTAGGCACATTATGAGAAGGTTAGTGTAATTTGTATTGAAATAAGAAGCACGTTGTATTATTTAATGAGTTTAATTTATTTATATTTACTTTATAATTTTTTTATTTATAAATTTATTGATTATATCTTCAAACTCAATTTTCTCTAACACGTCGTGTTCGATGTGCATAATTGAAACGTCATTATACCCTATACCACTATGTGGTTTGGGTATAATGACTTTGTGCTGCTGTTTGTAACAACCAAATATATTTGAACTAGACCCATCTTTAATTATACCGATCGAAACAGAACCACTTTCTGAGTTGATTTAAGAATGTCCGTCCGTCCGTCCGTCCGTCCGTCCGTCCGTCCGTCCGTCCGTCTGTGTGTCCATGTAAAGTTTGTAATCAAACTGCAGGTCGCAAATATGAATATATTTTGACGAAATTTGATATATAAGCTTTTATCGGCCATGGGATGAACGCTATTGAAATTGGTGAGAATCGGTCCATGTTCAGACCTAGCCCCCATACAAATTACCCATATGAAATCGACATAAATTGCCATAAGATCCAAAATGTCATATAGATCTTACTCAAATTGGGTTTGTATGCGTTCATTACATCCACTAATGAGTAGTCCAAAAATGATCCCTTTGACCCCATATAGAGTTGCTTCCCGATCTTCACTTAAATCTATTAAAAAACAAAAATATTGCACTGATTCTTCTCAAATTTTGTTTGTACATATTTTTGCAAAATACAATAGACTTTACCAAACATGATCAGGATCGGTCCATTTTTGGACCTAGTCCCTTTATAGATATAGCATCCGATATGAACTTTTTCATATCTGCAGCCAAAAAAATTAATAAAAATCCCACTCAAATTTGGTTTTTGCTTATTTTCAATGTCCAGTTAGTTGGGCCTAAGAGATAGGGTTTCTAAACGCATGGTATAGGGTATCGTATAGTCGGTCTAGACCGACTATAATTTTCTTACTTGTTTTATTTGGTTTTCTTCATTTGCGAACGAAGACAAGTTTTTATTCTATTCAAACAAGAAAACGATCTTTCAGCAGAACAATTTGTTATTGCTAGTGACAGATAAATTCTGAAGATGATTTCCTAATTGCGAAACATGTTATTATATTTTTTTTTTTTTCAAATAAAAAATTGAATTGGTTTGTGATATCTCTTTCAGATTCGGATATGTCACTTTTCTGTAAAAGCTGTTTAAAATGAAGTATTTCTTCCATTAATTCCTCACGATCTAAATCCCTTTCATAAAATTCGTACAGATCTTTTCTTTTTTTTATAATAACATCGGTATCAATATAACATATATTTTCGAGATAACCAAACTTTTCATTCAAAAAATTGTATGAATTTTTACGCTTTTGTAATTCTTTTATTAAACTCATCTTCTTCGGATTCATCAAAATGCATTTTGCTCTTTATATATCTTCTCTGTTCATAACTAGAGCTAACCGAAATTGTTAAAGCTTTTTCTAAAAAAATTGTTTTTCAAGTAATTTACTAATGAATCGTATAGCTGAACAACAGTAAGCTGGGGGCAAATCGTCGCATTCGATATCGAGTAAAATCAATCGAAATTCCATATTTTGGTTCATTATTTAAAGAAGACGGCTAATCGTCAGGCCTTGTTTCACTTTTACTATTAACTATGGACCATAACTCGTTAGCTGTGACAGAGTAAATTTACTCTTAGTATTTTATCTTGGAAAATATAAAAATAATTTCGATCGAAAAATTTTGATAACGAATGGGCGATTCGACACCAGATTCATATTAACGGCTGGTAATTTTTTATTTACACTGTCAAAACGTTCTAAAATAGTTTGCCAAATTGTAAGGAGCATGCCATTTCCATTTTTTCCATTTTTCTTAATAATCCTCCAGATTCAGTACGAAACAATACTTTTTCCAAGTTGTCACTTTCAATTTCTTTCAGTACATCAATTATCTCTTCATAATTTTGAAACAAAGCTGTGCAGGCATCTGCTCTAGCTGACCAACGAGTGTCAGATAAGGTCTTCGGTAGTTTTTTGGTTGGCGCTATTTATATATCATAGCTGGACCCGGCAAACGTTGTTTTGCCCTCAATGAATTTTCTATATTAGTTAGAATCTGTATATACTTATATAAAAAAACGTTTTTGCATTTGTTAATATTAATTGAACCCGTCATTTCGAAAAGGGCATGAGTCCATACATTAAAGCTTTTCAGGATTAACAAAAAACGTATTTGTTCGGAAAAAGTCTATGGTGGTTAAGAAACTGAATATAGAAGTTAATAAATAAAAACATATATAATTTTTGTGCCATTTATTTATTTTTAAAAAAAGCATGTATCATACAGATTTTGGTGGTTGAAATTTTTGGACTTATGCGCTTTTCGAAATGACTTCTTAGAAATAATCGCAAATCCAAAGATTTTCGGAAGAAGTGACATTTAATCATCATTATTTTCTTCATATTGTTTATTAGCTGAAGTTGTTGGCCATGCAAAAATCTCTGCATAGAAATTTTGGTACTGTTCTGGAATGTATTTTTCTAGTTTTTTCAAATCTGGTATTTTCTTTTCATTGATTGGCACTTTGCCAGCATACGCAGGAGTATCATTTGATGGTAACGGCGGGCTGGTGCCCATTCTCTGTAAGAGCTGGAATTCATAACTGGTTAAACAATCTATAGATTCACGTGTTGTAACAAGGCTTGGTGTAGACTTGGAAAATGTGAAATGTGACACTTGGGAAATAGCAAAAGTTTTTTTTTTGTCCTTGGGTACTCTTTTGCCATAGGAATCCACAGAAAGCACCAGTTTCTTGTAATGGTTCGTCCACCATTTTTTTATGTCAATAATTTCTTCAGTTTTAGGCCTTCTAATTTCAAAATTTTCATTAGCCTCAACTATAAGATTTTCATACTCGGCTGGTGTGTATATCCTGTAATTTTTTCGAATATGTCTCTTTGATGTTCCAAACATTCTATCGTTTGGCAGGAATGAATGGCCTCGTTTGGGTATGTAATATTGTATCTCAGTTATATTGCTATTTTGTTCCCCTACCAAAGATAAAAGAAGACGGACCATGGCATGATTCCGATTTTGGCCGGCACAACCATCTGAAAATAGGTGCAGTTCTTCGGCATCATGACCAATATTTTTTTTAATATAATCCACGACAAAGGTACCCACTTCGTTGGGATCTTTGTTAGCGACTCCTTCACAATAGGAATAAAAAAATGACTTACCAGTTTTAAGATCGTAAATGCAAAACTCATATAGCCACAGTTGACGTAGATAAAAAACATCTTGCACTGGAATGTGTGGAAGTGGCAAATTTTGCATATAATCAAATGCAATCCCATAAACCTTTGGATCATTCTTGCATTTACTTTCCACTTCCTGTAATTTTTTGTAAAATTTATTTGCATGACTTTTTTGCATCTCTAGATCAGCTTTATACACTCTTTTTGCATCGTCATTAAGATGAGGGTTTTTTAGTTTAAGCTTTAACTCTTCACACAGTGCACAGACATCAATTTGCTTTCTACCAAATGATAAGCTAAAGTTTTCTTGAAAATATTTTAAGTAAAACTTATATTTTACTGGATAATCTGGATATTTTTGTTGGTATATTGTGTGCATAATTTTCAAGTTGAGTTTTTCATCTAAATAATAGGATGATGTATCTTTGTTATAGTAGTGTACACATTTAACTGGAAATGACTCAATAAGCTCCCTTATTTTAGTTAATGTATCACCAGCTACTGCATTGGTCCGTGAGCCCTCTGACTTACCTCTGTGATCAATGGGTTGCTTATTTGTTTTTAATAAATCACATAAACGTCTAACTTGTTTCTCGGAAATTCCATGTATGCCGCAAAATGCTTTTTGCACACTTTGTTTTTTACACCTTTAATCATAATGTGATATATGTAGGTAAATTCTCTTTTCTTAGGTCCTTCAGATCTGGGCCATTTTCTCTGTATTTCTCTTTTTTCAATCAATGTCTGCAAGTATGTGTCTTGGGCATTTTTACTATCAAAATTGTTAACGAAATGGATGATACTTTGCCTAACATCTTCAGATATATCTTGCATACATTTTAAATTACATCTGTAAATAAATCCAACAATCAACAATATCGTGTGCTCGTAACATATGCGGTAAAACATCATGGTGAATCAAATATGTTGAGAACGAATTTGGAACAAACCACTAGCCTGCAGTCAGCTCCTGTTTGTCTTGGTGCCACATCTTTGCCTTTATGGTTGTTATGAGATTCCCCAACAATTTTGGATTTTTTTATTTTATTATGTTTATAGTTTTCAATGTTCTTTACACCACTCACTCTTTTTCTAGATTTGTAAGCATTTTCGGCAAGCTCGCGATTTTCCATTTTCGTGAAAGTCCACAGATGTGACGGAAAACGTTTTCGAACGAAATTATATATATGTATATTGATAATTCTTTTCAAATGAAGAATAACTTCAAGCTGATACAAAATCTTAACTGTTTTTTTAACGTAGAATACGTAATACATGTTTTATGTGAACATTACAGAACCAGTGTTGCCACATGCAGTATTTTCACTTGTTTTCAAAAGTGCATCGAATTGATATAAAGTGTAGCCAAATTTTGTTAAAAACTATCCTAAATTTTTAACACAAAAATTAAAGATAAATCGTAACTTAACATGCATGGCAATCACAAACGAATATTAGATAGATTTAAATCATTTATCAAAAATTATATTTAATTCATATATTTCAATTGCAAAATGACTAACGTATTCTCCGTCTGACCTATGCGCCCGTGTTATCTAACATAGGCCTGTGTATTTTTTTATTTAAATTCCGCATAGTTGATTTCTGAAACCGAAACCGAAACCGTAATATGAAACCGATTCGTTTTTTATCACACCTAAAATTAATTCGTTTGGTTTGAGCATTTGATTCGATTTAAAAATTAGTCTATATACATCAGCATTTTGTTTCCCTTGAAAAGGGCATAAGTCCCGGACTCGTGCCCTTCTCATACAGACTTTAGATTTCGAGGGCCATATAAGGTGGTTTGTTGCACTTGAAGTTCTACCATATTCACAGAGAATACGTAAAACCCTTAAATGAATTAAATGGCGTCAAAAGGTGATATTTCAAAAAAGTGTGACTCGTGCCCTTTTCGAAATGACAGGTTCAATTGAAAACTGTTAAAAAAAAACCATGTTTTTTATTTATGAAAATGAAAATAAATATTTATTGTAACATACATATAAGAATGAAAAATATTTTTAGCTTCATTATCCTGGATTTCCGACACGGAAACATGCCACTTATAGTTGCTCGTGGGAAAAACAACTGTTTTCGAGGTCCAAACCACATATTTGCAATGATTGTCATTGAGATTTATTAATGGTCATGGCAAAGCCCAATCTGATCGGAAATCGGAATCTTTTCAATATTATCGGTGTGTCGGTAGGAATCATAGGAATTCTTGGCAGCAAAACATGTTCTCCTTAAAATTTTCCTTTGAGAATTGTGGCCTCAATAACATTGGGCATTATTCTCTCAACAATTAACCTGGTTCCATTACATAGTCTCGAAGCGTTGAGGTTACGTAGCAAAATTATTGGAGAACCAACTTTTAATTTTAATAAATGTGGCGGTACACCGGGCACATCGAGTGAATTCAAAAATTCTGTTGGAGAATTGACTGCTTCATTTTCTTCAACAACACTATCCATAGATTTGAAAGAAAACGTTATTATCGACATCGACATTTTTTGCGGCTAAAATAGCTCTAGCAATTAACCAATCATGGTTACGATATTGATTTTGAATGTTGGGGAATACATTTTCAATTAATTCATCGCGTGATGATATAAATTGACAAAAACCTTGTGGATATTCTAATAGTTAACTAGAGGACCCCTGCTGCTCCGCAGCATTATATTATATTATATTATATTAATTTTTATAATATAATAACAAAATTTGCCAAGAGAAGTTAAGGTACAGTAATGCCAAAATATGCCAAGAGAAGTTAACGTACAGTACAAGTAAAGTTGATTGTCCACGCATAACTTTCCTCAAACCCAACGAATTTGCTAAGAGAAGTTAACGTACAGTAATGCCAAAATATGCCAAGAGAAGTTAACGTACAGTAAAAGTAAAGTTGATTCTCCACACATAACTTTCCTCAAACCCAACGAATTTAAGCAGTTAATAGCTCAAAAGAAGGAGCTTGATCCACTG
Source organism: Cordilura impudica (assembly GCA_963682025.1). Classification (NCBI taxonomy): domain Eukaryota; kingdom Metazoa; phylum Arthropoda; class Insecta; order Diptera; family Scathophagidae; genus Cordilura; species Cordilura impudica. The sequence continues at coordinate 39,564,955 of OY821521.1, read as the reverse complement.
AGTGTTCTTAGACCTATGTCAACAGCCTACGTTAATTAGAACTCTAGTTATAGAGGTTTGAGAGAAGAAAAATATTGAAAAAAATCTTGAATGCAAAGTTTATTCATAAATTCTTTTAATATATAAGATATTGATTTTACCTTTACCAAGACCAAGTAGTTGTTTTGAAAATTGGTCAGCCGTTGGATCATTTAAATCGTACTCGCATGTTTGTTGTTAATTTGAACGCTACTCCATAATATTGATGATTTTCAGCAGGTATTTATTTCGTCAGCATAGGTTGATTTTGGTATGACTGGCAATGTTTGACGAAAATCTTCAGATACTAAAATGAGAGCTCCACCAAAAACTCTTTCATTGCCTTTCAAATCTTTTAAAGTTCTATGTAATGCTTCTAAGGAATATTTGTGAGCCATGATACATTCATCCCAAATAATAATACTGCATTTTTGCCGAACTTTTGCCATTCCGGAATGGTTTTTGATATTACATACGGCATTCTCATTCGTTTGTACATTTAACGGTGATTTGAGTGCTGCGTGAGCTGTACGACCACCATCCAATAATGTTGCGGCAATTCCGGACGAAGCAATAGCCCATGCAATATTTCCTTACTTTTTGGTTAGAATATTTATATATAAAAACTTTTGTGAATTTTGTAACTTATAAAATTTAAATAAATTTGACAACTCATTATTTTTCGAACGCCAGCGCCATCTACCGGGTCCAAAAAAAAATTTTTGGCATCATCTAACATACATATGATATGTATATTCTTAGTTTCAGTAAAATCGCACCTTAAATAAGAATATTCGAAATAACTTTACCCCAGCGCACCTATCGGGTCCATTTATACATACAAAAATTTCTTATGACGAAACATACATGAATTGCAGTCAAATCGCACTGAAAATAAGAATTTTGTTTATAACTTGACCCCAACGTCAGATAGAGGGTTAAAACTACGTTTTTATATATATTAGCAAATTCTAGCGCTCGAAATTCGAGTGCAATTTCTAGGCAACTTTATTTTTCAACTTAGCCAATTCACAAACCAACACTTTTATGGTTTATTATTATTGTGTATGAAGATAACAAACTCATTAATAAACACATTAACAAATTTAATAAAACACACATAGCATATGTGTGATTTTATGTATGTGTTAGTAGCAACTTTAAATGCAATTTACTCAAAATAAAGGAGGAAATTTAAAAATCAGTAAATCAGTAAACGGCTAAAAAGACACCTTTCAAATAATATGCGTTTGGTCAAAATCGGGATAAAACGGTAGAACAAAACATCGGTCACAAGAAATCACCTAGCCTATTAATATTATAGATAGATATGGTTGTCCCCTGCAATCTGCCAAATTAAATTTGTATTTATCCAAAAACTTCAATATAACTTCAAACATTTCGTCCGCTTTATGACCAACGTTGATGAAAACTTTAAAAAGCGTTGCACTATTTTGCCGTTATCAATATCAACATATCGAATTATCAATGATAATTGGTCAGTGTGAGAAATATCAGGTGTCGAATCAACAATTATAGAGACATATTTTGCATTTTTTATATCACTGATTATTTTGTTTCTCACTTCTGTCCCAATTGTAGTAATATTGTTTTTGACATGTATGAAATTTTTCCAGAACCATAGTTTCCATACTTTAGTATGTGCTCTTTCAAAAAGGAATCATATTCTGCAATCATTTCTAGTGACATCATAAAATTTCCATTGTGATTGTCATAAACTTTTTCACTGTGTCCTCGAAGAGGTAATCCCCGGCTGCATAGCTTCTCTATGAGAAAGACAACTCTATTTAAAACATTTTTCCAGTAATCGACTTCGTTTTCAAAATTTTTGAGCAAAAAAGTTTCCACTCATGTTACTTCTTTCAATCATGATCATAGCATGTGTAGAAGAATTTACGTGGGATTCTAATAATTGTGAAATATTTTTCCAATCTGAGCAATAGCGTTCGTCCTATGGTCGATAAAAGCTTAAATATCAAATTTCATACGGTCGGACGGACATCGCTAAATCCGCTCAGAAAGAGATTCTGAGTCAATCGGCATAATAAAATATGGGTCTAGGTCAAATATTTTTGGTAGTTACAAACATCACTGCAAATTCATTATACCCTGACCACATAGTAGTATAGAGTATGAAAAGGACTAAAAATTATTGAATTATAATTATTTTCATGGACTGTAATCAAGTAGTCCTAGTTTTTATAAAAAAATGTTAGGAAAAATCTAAAGTGTAGTGTGATTTTAAAACAATTTTTTTTTTAAAACTGTTAGCGTACCGGCCAACTCTGTAGATAATAATAATAATAGTTTACTGATTACCTTTTGTTGCCAATAAGCATGATGGATGAAGCTCAACTTAAAAAAACTTCTTTTTAGTAAGTAAACATCATACATAGAGGTCAAGCGGCCACTGTACCGTTCTGATCACTATCTCTTCTCTGCTGTTCTTTTTATAGTTTTTAAAATCATAATGAAATAACTGGCCAGTTGCCACCATATTAAAAAAAAAAAAATAAATAAAACAAACAAAATCAAACGAATTAATGATTTCATCAAATCCATATATTTAAAAAAACTACTGCATTTTCTGTTTGTAAAACTCTCAAATTACTGACATGGCCTAACGACTTTACATTTATTTATTTTTCGAATCAACGGCAACAACACCAACAACATACTGCTATACCACCTTTACTTATACGTTCGAATATGTTTGCAGCGGACCATACAGTGTGCCTTTTCATATAAATGTTTATTATTAAGATTCGTCTAAGTACAATGCAACATGACACCTTAACATGACAACAAAATGTGCTCCCGTAAGTGTGTGTTGTTTGTAAAGAGTATTGAAAGTTGGCGTTACTGTCGTTACAGATGCAGCAGCAAAAATATTGGCATGAAATACAAAACAAAATGAATACAAAGAGAAGCAAAAAAATAAAAATAAAATAACGACTTTGTAACAAATCGATGCTGTTGACACTAACGTCGTCAACAGCAACAATAACAATAAATGCTGCATATTCCCAATGTAACTGCATTCTGCCAGCGATACTCTTTATATTCTTTTTGTTTGTTTCTATATGGATATAAATTGGTTTTTTTGGGTGAATGGGGAGGGGGGGTATGAGGGGGCATAATGGCAATTTGTGCAGTCACATTCAATTTACACACAAATTAAAATCAAAATAAAAACGAATTGGATTACAAACTCACACCAAAAAAAAAGTAGTCAATTTAACTGGCTTAGTAGACTTTTTATCCTTATTTTTAAACGCTCTAACACCTTTAAGCTATGATTTGATTGTGCCATAGCAGTGTTAAACTACCAACAACAACCTACAAACAAATGCAACTCTAATCGACGACAATACTAGACAGCACGCAATATTCTTTGGTAAACAATATATGAATAGTGTAAAAAGGATTGCCATACACCGAGTACATGAAAAACTCATTCGTAATTGCTAAGGCTCCTTTTTTAAATTTTGTTTAGGCAATGGAAGTCGATACGTATAATTAGAAACTTCTAAGTTCCCTAAGCCGAGTCCAATGTGGAAAACTTCTACAATAATTGTTCCAGATATATTAGAAATAATTTATTTAATGGCTTACGGGGCCGATCCAAGAACAACCCGACCTGATAAGGAAAACACAACAGAATAAAATAAATTCCTTTTAGCTGATAAACTTTTCCCCAGCTATATTCAAAAGTGTGCGAAGTTAGCCCCCCATTTTTGGAAATACAATTTTTTGAAGATTGTTCTGAATTGTTCTAGGATTGTTCTACAATGTTCCAAAACGATGAGTTTCTATAATATACTTTGTACCGGTAAATCGAAAAAAAAAACGAATTTTTAACTTTGCCCCCCAATTTTGGAAAAAAAAAGTTGCGGTTGTTCTATTTGTTCTAGTTGTTCTAAACATTGTTCCAATTTAGATATATCGCAAACCGTAACGTACGCAAATGAGAACGAAAAACATTTTTTCCGCGATATCAACGTTATTAAACGATATCAATATTTTTATGCAACACAAAAGTTAACGTACAGATTCCAAATTTCTTTCATACAAGGTATTCTGAATGGCACCTGAATGTAAAATATATATAGTTATTACAAAAAAACATAAAATACACCAAAATCACAAAAAAAAAATATAAAAATACAAGAAAAAAAAAAAAAAAAAAAAACAAAATATACAAAAAAAAAAAAAATAACAAAAAAACAAAAAAAAAATACGTTACGGTTTGCGACATATCTATTTTGGAACAATGTTTAGAACAACTAGAACAACCGCAACTTCTTTTTTCCAAAAATGGGATCAAAGTTAAAAATTCGTTTTTTTTTCGATTTACCGGCACAAAGTATATTATAGAAACTCATCGTTTTGGAACATTGTAGAACAATCCTAGAACAATTCAGAACAATCTTCAAAAAATTGTATTTCCAAAAATGGGGGGCTAACTTCGCACACTTTATATTCAAAAGCTTCGATACCTTGTTTGTAATAAAAACTGTCTAGTTCCATAAAATACCCATCTTTTTAAATTTGGAAATAGAAAATATTCCGAGGGAGCAAAATCTGGCGAATGATGTGCTTGATGGAGCAACTCGAACTTTGATTCATGGTCATCGCAATAGTGAACTTGTGAATTGGTATATTGTCTTAATGAAACAAAACTTTGTTCTTCGCCAGCGCTTGATTATTTCCCTAGTGGAAACTTTGAATTTTGGCATATTTAAAAAAATTTATTGTTCTAGTAAACTAGATGAAACCCTTACTATGGGTTGGGAAATAAAATTGTGCTATGAAAACTTATCCTTACGTGCTTCTAGGGTTAAAATGATCCAAAATTCAGCAGTATTAGTAAAATATTTAATTTTTTTGACTTAATCGTCCTATACTAGCTTTGGGTCATTTGTGGCGCCAAATCCAAATGGGTTAATGACGTCAAATTATAAAATCATCATAACCATCAAATCATAAAATTGATGGAATATTGCCCAATTTTATTTCCCAACCCATAGTAAGGGTTTCATCAAGTTTACTAAAACAATTAATTTTTTTAAATATGCCAAAAAAGTTTGGCTTAGGCAAGGAATGGGTTAACGTTTTTCGATTTATTCCAAATTTTTATCTTGGAAGACTTGTACATTTGGTTATTATATTTTAAGCGTAACATCTACAAATTCAACAGTACTTACAAAATATTTGAATTTTTTGAATAAACTGTCTTTCATAAGCTTGGGGTCATATGCGACCCCAAGTCCAAAAGGGTTAATGGGGTCATATAATTTTTTCCGAAACCCTAGGCTATTAAGATAAAATATAACATTTAAAAGTGGAAAACTGATAAATTTTTGATACAAAGTATTTAAACTCTTTCTACATTTCTACATTTATTGAATATTTCACAAAAAACTAATTTTTCTCGAAATCCGCAAAAAAATAATTCCTTATAAAAAAAAATCTGGCAGAGGAATTTACTTAAATATTCACACAGTTAATCTCTAACATATATTTAACAAAACTTTAAAGTGCCAGATCCATTTTTTGAAATTTTGTTTAAGAAAACTTAAAAAGGGGGTTTCCAAAATTTTATTTAAACAATTTTCCATATTTGGTCTTATTCGCAATATGTTAAAAACGTGGTAATAAAATAATACTTCATGTCTGAGTGCTCATAGGTATATGATGATAAAGATGGCTTTAATTAATTTCTTAAAGTTGAAAAAATTTCCGTCAAATTTCACGACCTTGTTATACCCTATACCACTATGTGGTTTGGGTATAATGACTTTGTGCTGCTGTTTGTAACAACCAAAAATATTTGACCTAGACCCATCTTTAATTATACCGATCGAATCAGAATCACTTTTTGACTTGATTTAACAATGTCCGTCCGTCCGTCCGTCCGTCCGTCCGTCGCTCTGTGTGTCCATGTAAAGCTTGTAATCAAACTGCAGGTCGCAAATCGACATAAATTGCCATAAGATCCAAATTGTCATATAGATCTTACTCAAATTGGGTTTGTATGCGTTCATTACATCCACTAATGAGTAGTCCAAAAATGATCCCTTTGGCCCCATATAGAGCTGCTTCCCGATCTTCACTTAAATCTATTAAAAAACAAAAATATTGCACTAATTCTTCTCAAATTTTGTTTGTATATATATATATATTTGCAAAATACAAAAGACTTTACCAAACATGATCAGGATCAGTCCATTTTTAGACCTAGTACCCATATAGATATAGAATCCGATATGAACTTTTTCATATCTGCAGCCAAAAAAATTAATAAAAATCCCACCCCAATTTGGTTTTTGCTTATTTTCTATGTCCAGTTAGTTGGGCCTAAGAGATAGGGTTTCTAAACGCATGGTATAGGGTATCGTATAGTCGGTCTAGACCGACTATAATTTTCTTACTTGTTTTTTTTGGCACAAAAGTGGTCTGGGGCATTTGCTATTTCTTGGCGAGTTTTTATTCGATTTAGAAGCTATATAGCTTTTTAAAGGTATAATTTAACACTGAAATCGATTCATATAACAACTTGACGAAAAAGTTAAATTAAATTAAATAGAACGGAATTTTCGTAAAATCTGAAAAAACTCATATGTTCCCCATATAAACACACTTTGATTGACCCAAAACTTTGTATATAAATTTTTTTTGTTTTTTTTCGCATATTAACTATTAGGGGTGAGACTTTAAATTCGAACACTGTTTTCCCCTCCATATAATGAAGGGCCACCCCAGTGGACATATTAATAAAAACAGGTAAAATTATGCTGTGGGCGATTGATGCAAGTGAATAAATAAAACATTTTATTTTTGAAATATTTTATTTATTTTCATTAATTATTTTAATAATAAACAAAATACTATAAGATCGGAAACTTAAAATAAAAGTTCACATGGCAAATCTAAAAAAAAAAAAAAATAACTGAATTTCTCTTTAGAAACAGGGTAGCCTCAATAATACCTGGCTTCATTGATGCTCTCAAATTGGATCTGATGATTCTGAGTGCAGAAGACAATAATTCTGCAGACACTTGTTTCACTGGCAACGTAGCGGTGATCAGAGTAGCTCCCTGGACTCTACGAAATATCGCTAATTAAAAATTGCAAAAAAAAAAATAAAATGGCCCAACGAAAAATGAACCCGAAAAAAAGAAAAATTGCCCAACAAAGATATGAAATATGATTATGGGTAAAAAAAATGGAAAATCGCATAAATAAAATGTTGCCCAAAAATATGAAAAATGTTAAAAAATATGGGCAGTGAAAACGGTTCAATCCTTTCGCCAAACTAATTGCGCTATTTTTCGCCTGTAGCGCAAGGTACACCGAGCTTTTTAAAAATGCAAGCAATCAGTTTGTTACATTGGTCATAACTCATAAAAAATATGGTTGGGCATCCAGGTGACCAAAGAAGACCGACCAAAGTGGCCAAAGACTTAACAATCGGTTGGAAAGGTAATGGCCAGTGTGGTATAATATTCATTGATTACTTAGAGAAAGGAAAAACAATAACTGCCAAGTACTATGTTGAGTTATTGGACAGATTATTTGAAGAAATTAAGAAAAAAAAAACGACCCCAGGCAATGCATCGGCACATTCATCTGCTTTGGCTTCAAAAAATTTGAAGTCTTTACTTTACGAATTGCTTCTCAACCCTCCGTATTCTCCAGATCTGGCTCCCAGCAATTATTTTTTGTACCCAAACTTGAAACGATGACACCAGGGAAAGAGATTTTCCACAAACGACCCCACTTATATAAGAAAAAAATCTTGCACCATCATTGCAATGCCCTGGAATTCAAGGAAATGTTGGAGGATCGTTCTTAACGAAGATTATGCTGAAGAATAAAATTGATTTCAAATCCAAACAACTGGTTTTTCATTCTTAGGCCACGGAGTTTCCACTCCATGTACTATTTGAAAAAGTCAAAATTTATCGACTTAGTAGAAGGTTGTTCCAAAAATGAGCGGCATGTACATACAATTACCATTCAGATACTAGACATTGATGTCTAGGTATTACAATATTTCGGTTTCGTGGTGATTGAAAAAAATGTGTTTTGTAAAATAAGGGGTTAAGGGGTTTACCTGTTTGTTATTTTATGCAAAAATGTAATAGTGCGAATTTTCAACAGATTATCCAGAGAGACTCCGTAAAGAATATTGGAAATAGAGGAAACATGATCAAATCTTCTGAATCGATACAAGATATTTTTTATCTCCTATTACCATCTGCATCACAGCTTCCAAGTAATTCAATTTTCTGGTCATTTAAAACAATATCTTCAGAAATGTTGGGAATTGAACTTTTTTTCGTATTACAATGCAATCAGACTTCCACGGATTCAACCAGGGTCCGTTGAATTAGTCCAAAGGTACATTATGTAGGGTTATGCCAGACAAAGAAACAACAAAATTTTTGATAGACCAATCGAAAATCTAATCTGAAATTTATCCATTTTTGACAGACAGACAGACGGACGGACGAACAGACAAACAGACAGACTTGTGCTTTGGCAATATATCAGAAGATGAGAGAGCTTAGAGAAAAATGGAAACGAAGGAAACACAGTGAACATATCAGATGTTGATCCACCGGCGAATCAAGAGGTGGGAGAAGCAAGTGGCTACCGTCAACTTCCTCAAAACAGGAGAGTATTCAAAAACGGCCAAGAAATTAAGTTACGCTGAACAAACATAGGTTAAAGTCGACTCAAAAAAAAAACTGTAATATTTGATACCTTACCTACCATACCAAAGGCAAAAGAATCTGATGATGCAAAGGAAAATGAATGGGTACAAATACAGTATCGGAAGAAGAAAAGAAAGAAAAAATAGTACTGGGCAAAAGCTACGACAAGTTCTGGAATATGGAAAAGCTTTAATCATAAAAGCAACTGACTCTGCAACGTTTGATGAAGTGATCAAGAAAATGAAGAGAACATATAATCAAATGAAATTGGCGTTAAAATTATCGAAATGAGAAGAACAATAACAGGTAAATTGCTTGTGCGGTTTAGAAGTGGGGAGTACCAGACTGAAAAACTAATGGAAGTGTTAGCCAATACATTAGGCTAAGAAGTTACACACAAATCGATCACGAAAAAACAATAGTGGACATAAGAGATATGGATGAAGCTACCGAAGAAGAAGAAATACGGGATGCCCGAAAGCACATTTCAGGGACACAAGAACACAATTTGTATAAAATAATAAATATCAAGTAGTTATATGGCAAGACAGAGCAATCCTTAGCACAAATGCCAGCTAAACTTGCAACAAAAATTATTGCTGAGGGAAGAATACGAATAGGGTGGCATCTAGAGTCAGAACCCAGGTGCGAATTACTATATGCTTCAGATGCCTAGAGCAAGGCCATTTTGCCAGAGATTATAATGGGGCTGACAGATCGAATACATATAGAAGGTGGTGTAAAGCTGGTCACAATCTTAAGGAGTGTAAAGAACCGCTATGCCAAGACATGGGATTAGACGGACATCACAAAATCGACTCAGAAAATTATTTTTAGTCGATCGGTTGTTTTAAATAAAAGGTGGGTCTTGGTGAAACATTTTTTATAGTTACAAACATCACCACAAACACATTATACTCTGACCACGGACTGGTATATGGTATAAGAATTGGGCATTTTGAGAATTTAGTAGAATTTAAAAACGTGCGGAATATATTTTGGTTTAAATTTAAGTAAAATTTCAGGAAATCTAGAGAGTTTGGTAAATTTGTTTGACTGAGTAAATACTTAAATTTAAACATAATCTATAAATATCTATGCAATAGTTAAAATGTCTACTTAATTCTTTAAATATACCTTAAGAAGTCAGCTGCAGTTGGGCAACTCTGGTGTGTGGTGTACATTATGAAATGATTTTATTTCGTTTATTTTTCTACTGCGCATGCTTAAGCGTTTAATGTTTAAATTGTATATGTTTATGTTTTTGTTGTAGTGTATTTAGTTAGTACATTATATGTATATAGAACATGTATATATAAATACATACATTGCTGCAGTAAGTGCTGCTGCGGTTTCTTCTCTGTACCACTAACAATTTTTGTTGAAAACAAGTAAGAGTATTAAATTCGGCTGCGCCGAATCTTTGGTGCCCTTCACATCGGTTTTACGTTTACATTAATATTGGTACTTATTGCACTATTTATAACAAATGTATAGAAAACATTTTAAAAAGCAACAATTTGATAATTTGATAATCTAAATACTAATTATTACAATAAAAACACACTGAATTTCTAAAATTTTTTACAGGTGTCTTCATCTTTTTGGACATGTATCAGCACAATGTTGACCAATTTATCCCAATTTCTATACCAACCTGCTTGAAATAATGACACACATTACTATCATAACCTTACCCGGGTATTAGGTTTATTTCAACAGACAGAGTTGTTATTAGGATCAAGAGTATATGTATATGGGGCATTTCATGTCAAGTGACCCAACTTTTGAAACCGATGTCTTTCGATGGGGATGAAAGTTGCAGGTTAGTCCTATTGGATAGTAGTTTAGACACAATTTTTCAACAAGATCGGTCAAGAACTGTCTGAGTTAGAGGGGGTAAAAATTTTACATTTTGGCGAGACAGGTGTTTTTTCTCATCCATGTTACTTTTTACCTATTTTTCTTAGCAAAATTTGTCCCAAATAGTTTAGATAGCTATTTTTTCAATCTTTCGAAAAAAAAAAAAATAAATAAAAATTTTTGTTGACTTTTTATTGCAAAATCAAAAATTTTTGACTTTTTTTTTCAAAGAAACGCCTTTTTTTGCTCAAAAAAAGCTTCGATTCGGGTTTTAAATTTTTAGCATATGCACTAATTTAAATTTTTTCCTATTAGTATGTAAGTGTTTCTAAAACCTTAAAAATAAAACATATACTGAGAAACTAGACAAATTAAACTTTCCGACGGTATGTAACATTTCTAAATAAAATTTCATACCTTCGATACTGTAATACCCGCAATATGTTAACTTCAGGAAAAAAGTCACTTTTTTTTCTAGAGAAATGTTGAAAAATTATTTTTTTTTTTTGTTTATTTGCAATAATAATTGAATTAATATATAAAAATAATAACTAGCAGATTCCAGTGCTTGAAATTTGAGTGCAATTTCTAGGCAGCGTTATTTTTCAACTTAGCCAATTCACAAACCAATACTTTTATGGTTTATTACACTGTACAACAAAATCAAATTTTTTTCCAAAATTACAAGGTTCGGCCTATAAATTTTGAATTTCATTTGAGCGGGGGTTGAATTTCCCCAGCTCTGGCACATTCTTAAAAGAGCAAAAACACCATTAAAACAGGGATTTAAGCAGTTAAAATATTCCGCAAAAATATTCGCCGTGAAATTTTACTATAAGTCCCTGAATACACTAAAACGGAAAATTCAACCAGAAAGTCAAAAAGAAGACACAACAAAAGAGAGCTTAGGGTTAACTTCGCATTTATTAAGAATTTTATTATACCCTATACCACTATGTGGTTTGGGTATAATGACTTTGTGCTGCTGTTTGTAACAACCAAAAATATTTGACCTAGACCCATCTTTAATTATACCGATCGAATCAGAATCACTTTCTGAGTTGATTTAATAATGTCCGTCCGTCCGTCCGTCCGTCCGTCCGTCTGTGTGTCCATGTAAAGCTTGTAATCAAATTGCAGGTCGCAAATATGAATATATTTTGATGAAATTTGGTATATAAGCTTTTATCGGCCATGGGATGAACGCTATTGAAATTGGTGAGAATCGGTCCATGTTCAGACCTAGCCCCCATACAAATTACCCATATGAAATCGACATAAATTGCCATAAGATCCAAATTGTCATATAGATCTTACTCAAATTGGGTTTGTATGCGTTCATTACATCCATTAATGAATAGTCCAAAAATGATCCCTTTTAGCATCCGATATGAACTTTTTCATATCTGCAGCCAAAAAAATTAATAAAAATCCCACTCAAATTTGGTTTTTGCTTATTTTCTATGTGGAGTTAGTTGGGCCTAAGAGATAGGGTTTCTAAACACATGGTATAGGGTATCGTATAGTCGGTCTAGACCGACTATAATTTTCTTACTTGTTTTAATTTATTTTGGGGTACTTTTTTGACAACCTCTTCTTGGCGTTAGTAGGTTCAGCTGTTGATTTCGCTGCTAGTTTCTTTTTTGGCTTTGGAAAGTAATCACATTAAGTGGAGGCAGAAATCTTAGGTCTTCCGTCGACAAGCGGTATAAAAGCATGGTAATGAGCGATGCCATCGATTGTTATTGCAGCATCGAATCTGCTCTTTAGTGTTTTCAATGTTTCCTACTAAAAACTTTGCTACTAAAAACTATTTTAATTTCTTTACAATAATTCGTTGCCCAATGGAATAAAGCAGTCGCATCTAAAATGCGAATTAAATGAGAGCACTGGAAGCTATACTTCGCTGCATTTTTTTTGAGGTTTGCTCCAATATCATCACATGCTCCTTTACCATGAGCAGTATGATGAAAATGCCGCTCAGCTGGCATTCGAAAATCTTTTTTATGAGCTATAAGATTTTCGAAGCTACTTTTCTTTTTAAAATGTTAACGAGGTACATCCGAAACGTAGTATACATTCTCTACTGTAAATTTATATTTTAGCTATTTTAGTATTATCTTCTGGTACACATAAACTGCAACGTTATCATGTATTAAATCGTCGGATATGATTGCCATACTTTTGTGTTCCAGTTTTTCATCTTTCATGTAGTAAATAACTACTGTGAATATAGTTGCTTGGTCGTTATTGAAGTGGAAAGCTTGTATGGCATCCTGAAGAACATATATATAGTTTTCTGCGAAATCATATGAAATAACGAATTCACCAGACTTCAAATGTATCTTCAAATCCTTGAAGAATGAGCATTGCTCTTTCTAAAAAGTCAGTTGTTCTCAAGTTCAGCAATCCTGTACACGTTTCTTCCACAAAGTCATCCACATTTAAAATTATTGTTTCAATGTGCATCTGTCAGTGTGAATTCAAGATTCAAATTTGACCTCATCTATATATTCTCTATAAAAAGAATTGATTAAATTCTCTTTAATGAATGCGGTCTCCGGGCAATTTGAACATTCACCTAAGTGGCAAGAAGTTGTTGCATTAGGACACATAGTCAATTTAAGTACTTTAAGTTGATTTCCTTCAACATCAGTTTAATCAACAGCTGAACCTAGTAACGCCAAGAAAATATTGGCAAAAAAGCAGCAAATAGAGGCGATAAATAAGTTGGATGAAAGAATGGGTATTTAAAAATTTACAAAATTTAAATACTTCATCAGCTACAATATATTAATTAAAAAAATAGATATGTTATAAATGGATCTAATAAATTATTTATTTTTTTATTTTTACTAGTATGGCCCAGCACTCGAATTCGAGTGCAAATTATTGGAAGTATTATTTTTTCATTCAATTTTTGTCTTCCAATGTTTTTAATCTATATATATAAAAAGTTTACGAATACTTAAATGATCCTAAAGGTATGTTAATCAATTTTAGCAATTCACAATTCAACACAGAGCGTCTGATATATAACTTAAATCATTCGCATTAACAGGGCGTAAACAATTATTATAAATATTTAATTTTTTTTAATTTAACATGTTTTTAAGACAGACTAAACATAAATTTTATCATTCTCAGCTTCGGCTCCATATGAACTATACCTATGCCAATTTTCACACTCCTCCGTGCCCGCATATTAGTTCAAAAGGGAACTACAAATTTACCTTCACGTATTAATATGTAGATTATTATTATTATATATTAATTTAGTTATTATAACAAAAAAATATAAAAAAAATTATTTCTATAAAAAAGTGATTTTTAACATTTTGCGGGTATTGCAGTATCGAATGTATGAAATTTTAGTTAGGTGTCTTATATACCGTCGAAAAGGTCAATTTGTCTAGTTTCTCAGTATATGCTTTATTTTTAAGGTTTTAGAAACACTTACACACTAATAGGAAAAAATTCAAATTAGTGCATATGTTAAAAAATGAAAAACGTTGTCTTGAGTTACAAAACATTTTTTTAGATAGATATCCCACTCGCCTCTCACAATCATGATTCAGAGAGCGAATCAAGTGGTTCATTTTGCCGTCTGAACATGGTATTGTATTCAAAGGAAGTAATTATACACACAGAAAACAGATTCGTCGTTGCAACCGAATTTGTTGTGATTACTGAAGTATATTATCCAAAATACCGTACTTAGTTTTAGATAACTGAGTTTTTACATTAATTCGATTAGATACATATATGTGACCTTCTCCGAGAAAACGGACCTAGTGTGTGAAAATTAAGTTTTGAGAAAAAAACGCATTTAAAGTTTCTACACCCTTTTAGGTACCACATATTGTAAAATTTTGGTTGATAATATGGAATTTAGATTTTATGTACCAAACATTTATTGTTTTTTTTTTTTTATAATATTTTTAAATATTAGTAACTTTTATTAATACAACAAGTAAGAAAATTACAGTCGGTCTATACCGGTCTGATAAACAACATAAATGGTTGAGAATTTGATTTGATTGCAATATCGGCTATTTTTTATTTATAGTTCTGTAAAAAATGAAAAACCGTTGTCATGAGTTACAAAACATTTTTTTAGATAGATATCCCACTCGCCTCTCACTAAGCGACCAAAAAGCTCTTAAGCTCTTCTTTTAAGCAAAAAAGGTGGGTTTTTTGAAAAACAGTCCAAAAATGTTTGATTTTGCAAAAAAAAAGTCAACAACATTTTTTTATTTTTTAAAATTCTTTTTTTTTCCGAAAGATTGAAGAAATAGCTATCTAAACTATTAGAGACAAATTTTGCTAAGAACAATAGGTAAAAAGTTACATGAATGAGAGAAAACACCCGTGTGGCTAAAATGTAAAATTTTGACCCCTCTAACTAAGAGAGTTCTTAACCGATCTTGTTGAAAAATTGTGTCTAAACTACTATCCAATAGGACTAACATTGGTGCAAATTTCATCCCGTTCGGAAGACATCGGTTTCAAAAGTTGGGTCACTTGACATGAAAAGCCCCATATACTTTATGGTGTCGCAAATGCATTATTCGACGTGTTACAAACGGAATGGCAAACTGATATACATATGTATATACTCTGCAAAATGGTGTGGAGGGTATAAAAATATTTATTTGTTTGTTTGGCCAAGTGGGCTGCTTTTATGCCTTTCTAACTACAACGATACACCGATATTGGGATGTTTTTAACAGTCAATATAAAAATGCTTGTTATGGCTGCCGTTTTCTCATCAACACCATCAGCACAACTAGCATCAACCATCAACTGTCTTCGTCTTCATCATCAGCACTAGTAACACCATCAATATTATGCTTAGTTACAATTGTTGCTATCGCTTCAGAATAAGGTATGCAATTTATGAAGTTTGTTTTTTTTTTTTTTTTGTTGGTAATTGAATTTGGGGTTTGTTAGTGTAAATTGCTTAAGCTATTTTCTGAAAAGTGTTTGTTGTTTATTAAAAATTCATGGCTATTGAAATCTAAACGAATATATCTATTCCATCTGTATTGTTGTTGTTGTGTACATAACTTTGCTTCCAAGTTTGTTAACTTTATAGTATGTTGTTAGTTTGTTTGTTTGTTTTCGTACATTTCACGAAAACTCTCGTCTATTTGGTTTGCCTTTTGTTGTTGGGCTGGCCGTTTTTTAAACGTTTTTTTTATTTTTATATTTTTCATTTTGGGTGTTAATTGTTTAACGGGTATGTGTAAATTGAAGTCTTAACAATACGAAATATATTGCACGCGTTAAAATTGAAATTGTTAACGTTTATTTGTTTTGTTATTTTTTTTCTTTCCTTAATTTATTTGTTGATTTTCAATTAATTCTCAATTAAGCAAGCAAGTCTTGGCAACTAGTCAATCTTCAATATTACTTGCGCAGCAAATACATTTGCTAATCATTTGATCAATCAATTTTAGAGATATAATTATTTATGTTATTCCATCACAGGCAGAAATCTTAGATTAATTGAAAAGATAACATGCATAGTTTGTTAACGATAAAAGTTTAACAGCTAATTAATACGGGAATGGTTTCGCACACACACACAAACACACACAACACACACACACACACACACACACACACACACACAACACACACACACACACACACACACACACACACAACACACACACCACTTTTATTAACACTTTAATAAATTGTATAAGCAGTAATTTAAACGAACAGGTTTTTGTTTTTATTTTTTTTAAGAAAAATAAAATAGATTTTACCAATGACAAACTTAAGAATATGTTCGAAATTAAGTGATTTAAATTTAAATTGTATGTCTAAGAAATCTGACATAAGAATTAAGATTGACTGTTAAAAAACTGCTGTCGGGGTATTTTTTTGATTTTTTAGAATGCTTCTGTCACTCAGTAGAGAATAATATTTAAATGTCAACTACACTGGAGGAAATAATTATAAGACCAATATTTTATTTCGAATTACTCGAAAAGTTTTTATGTCATATGACATATGTTACATGTCAACAAAAAAATAAAGAATATTGTTTAATTATTTTTGAGATAACGAAACTTAAACCTTATATTCAAAGGAAGTAATTATACACACAGAAAACAGATTCGTCGCACAGTGGCTGAAAATCGTTTTTCATTGGTCAAAATTCTGTAACTTTTGAACCGATCTAAATATTTAACTAATTTTTTTTAATGGATAGATATTTAGTTCAGCTTGACTCAGATTTAATTACATTAGAATTGATTGGGGACTTTTTGAGAAATTCTTGGTCAAAGTTGAACTTTTGATTTTTTTTTTAACTTTTGGAGTGAAATATGTGTTTATTTTTTATTTATTAAAAAATTTAATATTTGGATTTTAATAATAATTATAAAAATTTTTTGTAATAATGGCATTTTTTTAATGTTACACTCAAAAAAATTTTTACACTAAAAAAAAATAGTAAAATCAACTGGAGATTTTGCTATTATTACTGAAAAATTAAAAATTTTTTTTTGGCAAATTTGCAAATTTGTTTACACTCAAAGAATATTTACACTTAAAAAAAAACATTAACAATATTATCTTAAAATCTTGCTATTACTAGAGAAAAATTTATTATTTTTTCCTGTCAAATTTGATAATTTTAAAAAACATTTTAAAAATAAAAACTGCAATAGATTTTAATTGCATTTGTAACAATGGTAGGTTCTTTTTATTATTATTTTTTACTAATACTATGTTTTTCGTACTTAAATAACAATGAAAGCAATTACAATTATTATTCATTTGACTCAAATATTGATTGCAAATATTCCATATTTTGTTCTGTGTTATTTCTGTTCTTTAGTATTAATTTTGTGTTAATTTCAAATCCAGAAATAATGCTAATGCCTCCTCATTTGTGAACTGTTTTGCATCGCTCAGAGTTGGTATACTTTTAAGAATGCGTTTTGTTTTCACTGGACTAGCTTTAACAACTTTTTCAATGATATCCACTTTTGTTAATTGGTTCTGTGTGTTTTCTTTACTACTTGCATTAGTGCATTGTTAGGTAAAATAAAAAGGTATAAAAAAGGTATGATAATAAAAAAACCCAGGTTACTAATGAATTACATCCTCTGTGTATTGACATTCTTACTTACAAATATATTATGGTAATATAACAAATAATAACTATTATAAGCTATAAAATACCTAAAGCAAAAATTTAATACACCATTGTATACGAGTACTTATATGGCTGTTTAAATTATGGTAATTTGAATTTTTTTAGAGTTATTTCATTAAAATGAAAAAAGTGTTGTACCCGCGGGTCGTCACGGGTACAAAAGTATATATAGGGTTAAAGAGGACACTTTCACCTTTCTCAGGGTGGTATACGTTTCTGTTCCCTTTTGTTCCCTAGAAGTTCTATTCCACTAAATTTGAAATTTGAGAAAAATATACTAGTTTCATAAATATTTCATAACGCCCCCTAATATTAAACGGTAGAGCTGTGACCACTTACAACAACTAAAGACTATAATCCTACCAACATTATAAAAAAGACCGCAGGTCATTATCGATGATAGCTTGCGAGTAGTAACCATTTATTTTTGACAAAAAACAAAAAAAATCACATTTTTCTGAAATTAAAAAAAACAGTTGAGTTTGACAGCAACAATTAGCAATAGTTTGACCTAATTTTTTGGCTACATTAATCTGGATATATTAGCTACAAAAAGGCGTTAAAAGTTTAAAAATCGGTGATAAAAAAATTTGACTTTTGGTCAATGAAATCAAAATTTCAGCCACAGTGCGTCGTAGCAACCGAATTTATTGTTATCCCAGGTATTGTCGCATTATTCTGTTGTGATTACTGAAGTATATTATCCAGAATACCGTACTTAGTTTTAGATAACTGACTTTTTACATAAATTCGATTAGATATATTGTAAAATTTTTGTTGATACAATGGAATTTAGATTTTATATACCAAACATTTATCTGTTTTTTTTTTTTATAATATTGTTAAATATTAGTAACTTTTATTAATACAACAAGTAAGAATATTACAGGCGGTCTAGACCGACCGATCTGATAAATAACATAAATGGTTGATAATTTGATTTGATTGCAATATCGGCTATTTTTCTATTTATAGTTCTGTACTCGTAAATTTTTTGATAAAAGATAAATTTTGATACGGTGTTTTGGATGGAGTAACACAATTAAACCAGGACCGAAAATAACAGTTATTTTGAAATTTTAACACAAAAAAAGCATACAGAAGCAATTGTTAGAAAACTGATTCAAGTATACCATATTCTTTCTTATGATCTATATAGTCTATGATAAAATATGTTGATTTTTAAAATTTCGATTTTTATTTTTTCGAGCAAAAGAAACATTTATTTTATGATTTTTATTTTCTAGAGCAAAAATAACAGTTACTTTTTGATTTTTATTTTTTTCAGCAAAAATAACAGTTATTTTTCAAACAAAAATAACAGTTATTCTTTAATTTTTATTTTTCGAAACAAAAATAACAGTTCTTGTTTGATTTTAATATTTTCCAGCAAAAATAAAAGTTATTATTTATTTTTATTTTTTAAGCCAATATCAATGCTAATATGAAGTATATTTTAAACATCAGAATTTAGTTTTACTATTTAGTGCTTCCAAATTTTCCATCGACAACTTGTACCGCAACTCTCATAGAATCAATTTGAGGGCTGAAAGGGATCTCTGTTTTCTATATAGTTATCAATTTCATAAAAAGCTTTGCGAAGATTGTCATTGATTTTCATGCCGTCATCGTCATCATCAGAGGAAGAATTTAAAATTTCCATTTCCCGCAAACCACACATTAGTAAAGAACATGAGTTTTGAACACTACTTTCATCTATTAAAAATAGTTCATCTTCCACATGTGTTGCCACGATAGATCAGTCGTTTTGCTGGAATTAATAAAAACATTTATAAATGTTTAATAACACATGCAGTGTCTGATGGACACTCCAAAGATAACTTACCAGTTTCAAATTTTGAATATGCTGAAAATTTTTTTTAGGTGCCGTTTTGCTGCTTCTTTTTCTGACGTGTTAGGGTCCATCTATTTACGGTCCAAGAATATTGTGTCACTTTCCAATAACATAATTTGTCTTGAGTCTAGGTTGGTTAAAATCTTTTTACTTTCTTCAGTGTTTATATTTTTCAACTAAAATGACAGTTCCAGCCAAAACTTAAAGAAGTCACCTAACAGCAACTGACTTTTTTGCAGTTTTAACGTTAATATATGTACAGGTGCTAGAATTGAGACAAAGTTTTCGATTGATACCCATTCATGAACTTTGAGATCAGATGCTGGTAAATTAATTATGCAAAACTCCTTCAACTCCAAAATAATAATAACTTTTATTTTTGCTCAAAAAAATAAAAATCAAAAAATAACTGTTACCATCTGACTTTTGTGAAAAAAGGAATAATTATTACAGTCCCTAAATTAAACCAGAGCTTAACAAAAAAACCGTCAAATAAAAGCTCATATATCTGTGGTTTTCTAGAATAACCGTGTATGTCATAAAATCAAAATGTTCAGGGGAGCCAAAAAACGTTATATTTGAAGTTATGGGCTCGAGCCTTTAGAGCCTTTATTTAACAGTCCTGTAGATATGGGCAATAAATACTTTATATAAAATTTTGAGTCAAAAATCTTTAGAGGAATAGATCCTAGAGAAGGACGAAAAAAACAATATGTAAATTACACATAAAGTGTGTGCAGATAAAACAACTTATGTCGAAAAACGTCGTTTTCTTTGAAAAAGGAAACTACCAATGCAAATACACATGTAGACATAAGTTGTTGTTGCTTGAAAAATGGATTTTTTTGTTCGTCAACAAAAAGTTGACTTAGGATGAGAATATAACAACGTATCAAGAATAATAGTGACAAAAATAACAGAAATAAACACACAAGTTTTTACAAGTGGCTATAAACTGAAAACTAATAACATCGTATGTCGCTATGTGTCGTTTTCTGAGAAAATAATTTGTCAGCGATCAAACATAGGTTGACATACGTAATTAATTTAATAAACATTTAGGTTACGTCGTTATTTAAAGAAAAAACTCAGAAATGGTCAATATTTTTTTTTTTGAAAATTGAACACATGTAAAGATCGTTAAAAATTAATATATTTGGCATCGTTAACTCAAAACTGACAAAAATGGACATACGCGGATATTCCAGAAAACCACAGATTTCTGCTAATGATTTATCTTCATATTCTGTTCTAATTGAAACAAATATATCGTTAAGCAATACCCCGCTTTAGACATCCAGCGCACATGATGAGTAAGACCAGGAATACGAAACTTAATATTCTCGCTTGTTCCTAAGCATATAGTGGTCAATTCCAACAGTTCTCTGTAGTCATCTTTAACTATTTTCTTTTTTAATTCTTTTTTTAAAACTGTTATATAATCTTTAACGTAATTAAAAATTGGTTTCAGCATGTCATTTTCTAAAAAAGTTTTTAAATTAATTAATATCTAGTGAAATCACCAAAATAGTTGAATATCCCTGTTGAGGAGGTCCATAACAAAACGCAATAATTCCACTTTTTAAGTTTATAGTGTTTTTGACTAAATCCCGTTCTACATATTGAAATCTATGTGCCCCTTGCTATAAAACATACCGAAGGTCAATAATTTTACTGCAATTCATTACCAAATATAATGATTTTGACCAAAATGAAACAATTGAAATATATATATATTACTAGATGTAACCCGGTGTGCTTCGCTACACCCTCCCCCTCCCCCCCCCCCCTTCCGAATCGTTATGAAAGGGCTCACGCAAAGTCCCAAGGCTCTCACTAATACAGTAATTCAGATATATCACATTTAATATTAAATTTGTATAGGGGTGCCATGCGCATTTGTCCAATTCCGACCATTTTTTCGTCATAGTACTTAATATATGTGATATTAAAAATTTACTTTGTATGGGAGGTGCCACGCCCACTAAAAATATTTTAAAAAATACAGCCTGTAGCACTTTTGATATCCGCAGTAAGAATCAGTGAAAATTTCAGGAAGATCAGATAAGTCGTTACGGAGATTACCTCCAACAAACAAACAAACACATTACCTCTTTATTATGCTAAATATAGATTATTAATATAGATTCCTTTATTTTAATACTTGCTGATATAAAATGTTTTTTGTTTTTTTAAGTCGGTACAACAAATATCAGAATTTTCGGCGTTCCTGCCCTGGAGGTACATGTAGCTGCCCATGAGAAGAACATGGATTTTCCAAATTAGATCTGGCACCACTCAACTATATGCTTTGAACTTAATATATCACTTGACAATTTTTATTTTTAGCGATTTTTGATTTTGCCCATTTTTGGTTTTGAAGATTTTTGTTTTTTGTGCGATGTTTATTTTTCGCGATTTTTGGGCTTGGCGATTTTTGATTTTGACGATATATTTTCCACGACAAATCACATTGATAACTAATGTCCTTGTCAAAAGACTGTTGCTTTCGTAGTACATCATATTTTTATATAGGAGGTGCCACGCCCACTGATAGCATCCCGCACAATTTTTATTGGACTACTCATATTAATATCTGATGGACTCGTGCAAAATGTCGAGTCTTTCCCAGTTATATGATATTAGATATCTACTTTGCATGGGCGGTTCTACGCCCACTGCTTCGATCACGCCCATTTTTTTGTTATACTAATCACACAAAGAACCTATGGGCTCACGCAAAGCCACAAAGCTCTCTCTTTTACAGTACTCCAGATATATGACATTAAATAGTTACTTTGCATGGGGAGTTCCAAGCCCATTGGTGTGAACCCGCCAATTTTTTGTCTGACTACTCATACTAAGATCTGATGGTGTCGTGCAAAGTGCCAGAGCTTCCCTCTTTTAGTACACCAGTTATATGATATCATATATTTACTTTGTACGGGCGGTGCCACGCCCACTGCTCCGGTCACGCCCATTTTTTGTCTAACTAATCATATGAATAACTTATGGGTTCACACAAAGTCCCAAGACTCTCACTATAACAGTACTCCAGATATATGGCATTTTATATTTTATTTGTATGGCAGGTACCACGCCTATTTTTCCGATACTGCCCATTTTTTGGCCGACTGCTCACATTTATAATAGGTGCCATCAGACAAATTTGAAAAGCTCTCTCTATCATAGTACTCGAGATATATAACATTGAATTATTACTTGTATGTAAGGTAGCACGCCCACTTCTCCGATCCCGCCCATTTCCGGCGTGGCTACTAATATTAACAATAGGTGGCCTCACACAAATTTGCAAAGCTCTCCCTGTCAAAGTACTCAATATATGTATATGATATTAAAAATTTAGTTTGTGTGTTTGTGTGTTATTTAAAAAGTTATAGCCTATAGCACTTCCCATATCCGCAGTAAGACTCTGTGAAAATTTCAGGAAGATCAGATGAGTAGTTACGGAGATTACCTCCTACAAACAAACAAACAAACACACATTACCTCTTAATTATATTAGTATAGATACTGACTTTAATTAAATTTATTCGTTTTTCCAAAAAAGTGTTGCATTTTGTTATGGACCTCCTCTATTGGTAGTTACTGGAAAGTAACTTTAAAAAATTTCGTATATATGATGGCAACAAGAAATATATAATGATTTGTTTTTAGTTTTTTCCCCCAATGTTGCAGTTCCTTTGATTACACCTACATTAGACGAAGTTGTAACAAAACAACAAGCGATAATATTTTTTCCATATTCCATTCAAATAAAAATTCGTATATTGCATCAGCCTTTTCTGATATAGTTGCAGCTGAAAATCGGAACTCCAATAGATTGTTCATCATAACTGTGAATAATAATAACAGAAATTACCTCTCCATTATCGTGACCAGTTATTTCTGGAAGTTATATTCCATTTCAATGCAAAGGACCACGATCTAACTGTTTTAATGTCGTGCAATTACTTTCTAATCCTCTTGATTTCTTGTGATTTTCTAAGTCGTTATAATGATGTACGATTGATTGATTATGAATAAGCTCGTTTGTCTTATGTCCTAAAGATTCTGCAAGAGCAGTAATTAACTGAAGGTTCACTTATTCCGCATTTGTCCAAAGCAGAAGATCCTCTTTCGTTACAAACATTTTGTAGTCCTCGTCGTTGGATTGTATTTGACCATGATGTACGAGTCTGTACTTCGGTTTCACTCTCTAAAGCTTCCATATCATATCATCTCCACTTGCACTGGAATTAGACATTTCTTCTTCTATGTAATCGATATGATCACCATTTCAAATCTTTCATATATTTCTCAGTTTTTTTTTTTTTGCTATTTGCATATTTTAAGGGGGTGAGACCTTAAATTTTAACACTTTTTTCCCTCCATGTAATGAAGGGCCACCCTAATGTACGCATGCAAATGTAAACAAGTGCAAATAAAATGCGACATTTTTTGTCAGAAAAGAAAACGGCATTAGTAATTATTTTTTTATTAAAGTCAAAATGATAAATCAATTTTGGACACCCTTAACAATACAAAAAAAAAAAAATAATAATAATAAGAGGATGGATATTATAACTATCCAAGAGTAATCAAAACCCCACTCCAATCTCCGGACTTATATTATTGAATATTTGTGGCATAAACTGGAGTTAGAAAACCGAAATCCTCTCATTTCTAAAGTGAATGACCTCAAAAGAGCTTCATATTACCAATGGGGAAAAATTTCCTTGGATCAAACAAAAAAAAAAAAAAAAATGTGAAAAATTGTATAAAATGGCTTCCCAAATAACTACTAAAAACTTAAAAAAACACATTTTTTTAAATATTAAATTGACTGCGCCATTTTCATTGTGAGCAGATATTTGCGATACTTTCTTTAAATATGTTATAAACAAATAATGTTTAAGTAAAACCGATTGAAAAATTTATTTTTATATTAATAATTAAATAAACTTTATTACAAAGTATTTTTTTTTCAATTTCTTCTTAAAAAGAAATTAACAAAATTAACAAAAAAAATATAAAAAAAAAATTTTCAAAGTGGCCATATTTTTTTATTATTGTGGTCTGTTCAGTTACCTAGTCCCCACACAAATGTCCACTATCTGAATATTATCTATATCTTTATCTATAATATTAATTAGCTAGGCGATTTCTTGTTACCGATGTTTCGTACTACCGTTTTATCCCGATTTTGACCAAACGTATACTATTTGAAACGTATTTCGTTTAAACCGTTCACTAGATTTACAAATTTTAAAACTTTTTCTTTTGTTCTGAGTAAATTGCATTTAAATTTGCTACTAACACATACATAAAATTATACATATGCTATGTGTGTGTTTATTAAATTTGTTGATGTGTTTGTTAATGAGTTTGTTATCTTCATTCACAATAATAATAAATCAAAAAAGTGTTGGTTTGTGAATTGGCTAAGTTGAGAAATAAAGTTACCTAGAAATTGCACTCGAATTTCGAGCGCTGGAATCTGCTAGTTTCAATAAATGGGGTAGGACCAAATATAGTAAAATACAACATGGAGTGAAAAGTATTTGGCCTTACATAAAGATGGCGTGATAAGTGCCAATTTTGTCTGTTTATTCGGTAAGGCCAACTGTTAGAAAAATTGTGTCAACATTTCCGGACATTTCTATAATTATAACAAAAATTAACAAAAATTAGCTTTTAAAGTTTGAGAAAAAATAGATTGTGCAAAGAGTTTCGTGTTTTGATTATACATACTGTCCAAGCTAAAGAATGGACTAATAAGCATTATGATGAATCTTCATCGTTATATTCAATGGTTAAAACGATATATTCCGCATTTTAACATGGTCGTACGAGTACAAATGAGGCAGTTACCGAAGAAAACGTGAGAAAAATGCATCAGGTTGTATTGCATGATCGAAAAATTAAAGTGAGTAAGATTGCTGGCATCATAAATATATCAACAGAGTGAGTTCGGCATATAATATACATATAATATAATATACACGTTTCAGTTTTTGTTCTGCTGTTAAAAATTCCGGCACCCATCGAGCAGAAAAAAGTTTTTTGGTATTTGAATGATCATGTAATATTTACATAATCATATTTACATGATCATTCAAATATGAAAAAGCTCGATGGGTGCCGAAATTTTTAACAGCAGAACAAAAACTGAAACGTGTCATGATTCCATAAGCTTTGGAGATGTTTGAAATAAATTGGACTGAATTTTTATGTCGATTTTTAACAAGAGATGAGACGTGGATTCATTATTATATACCGAATTCCAATAGACAGTCTGCGGAGTGGTTACAAGCGTACGAAAGCCGGCCTAAGCGGCTAAAGACTTAACAATCGGCTGGAAAGGTAATGGCCAGTGTGGTATAATATTCATTGATTACTTGGAGAAAGGAAAAACAATAACTGCGTAGTACTATATTGAGTTATTGGACATATGGGATGAATAAATTAAGAAAAAAACAACCTCACTTATAAAAGAAAAAAATCTTGTACCATCATGGCAATGCACCGGCACATTCATCTGCTTTGGCTTCAGAAAAATTGAAGTCTTTACTTTACCAATTGCTTCCCAACCCTCCGTATTCTCCAGATCTAGCTCCCAGTAATTATTATTTGTTCCCAAACTTGAAATGATGGCTCCAGTGAAAGATATTTTCCACAAATGAAGAAGTCATAATAGAGACGGAAGACTATTTTGAAGGGTTTGACAAATCGTATTTTTACAAGGGTTTCAAGATGTTAGAGAAGAAGTCCATTTAACTTAACGGAAATTATGTTGAAGAATAAAATTCATTTCAAATTTAAAAAACTGGTTTTTCATTCTTAAGCCACGGAGTTTTCACTCCATTTAGTATATTTTACTGCAATATGTTCTTGATCGTAACATTTTAGGAAATATAAATTCTGATTAAATAAACTTCAATTCGCATCTGAAATTGGTTTTTGTTCTCAATTGACTAACTACATTATATCCCATATCATAACCCTTTCGTATGGAGTAGTCAATTAAAATAATGGTCTAATACCGATGATGAGTCGAACGTTCGTTAATTGTACATATTGAATCGAAGTCGGCTGGAAACGCAAGCCGTAAGATGTCCATTTTTTAACTTCGAAACTTAACTTATGTTAAAGAAGTCTAACAAAAAGGGATTCTAACACCATAAAATTTTTTTCTCAAAAATATTTTCCTAAAATTTATCTTCCAAACAGGAATTCATTGCTTTGAAAAAGTATAAACCACAAAATTATATTTAAACCCTAAACAAATCTACACATTCATAGTTTGCCCAAAACGAAGAAATTATTACATGTTTCTAATACGTACCCAAACAATAAACAACAATCAATTAGAAAATCACAACAGATGCAATAAAAGTGAAATAAATGATTGTTCTCAAATCTACATGTTTGTGTTCTAAATTTTAAATGTAAAAAAGGTGTAAACTAATAAACATTCGGTATGAATCCATAACAAAAAACATACGCAAAATTAGGGTAAGAAGAGAAACGACGGACAATCCATAAGAAGAGATAAATAAAATGTATAGTCATTGCGGATATTAGATACATACATTTCTGTACTAGATACATAAGCACTTACATACATACGAGTACGAATTCTACATACATATATATTTTGCAGTAGTTTTTAAATGCTTAATCAAAAATGTTGATTGCTGCAGATGCTGTGCTAGAGACCAAATAAAAAAAGGCGTGGTAATATTAATTCGTAATAGGGTTAATAATTCTCATGGAATCACGGGCTAATAAGGAATTTATCGTCCATTTTGAAATCTTCAATTTCATTGGCATCTATAATATTAATACGCTAGGCGATTTCTTGTGATCGATGTTTTGTTCTACCGTTTTATTCCGATTTTGACCAAACGTATATTATTTGAAAGGTATTTCTTTCTGTTTTTAGCTGTTCTCCAGATTTACAGATTTTTAAATTTTTCCCTTTATTTTGAGTAAATTGCATTTAAAGTTGCTACTAACACATACATAAAATAATACTTATGCTATGTGTATGTTTATTAAATTTGTTAATGTATTTGTTAATGAGTTTGTTATCTTCATTCACAATAATAATAAGCCAAAAAAGCGTTGGTTTATGAATTGGCTAAGTTGAGAAATAAAATTGCCGGGAAATTGCATTCGAATTTCGAGCGCTGGAATCTGCTAGGACATATAAATGAGCTTAGTTGCCGAAAATCAAACTTTGCCAACAGTATCCGCAAAATATTCACAATTTTTCTAGCTGAATTCACAATATTTATGCGTACATAAGCGAAAATTACGAGAATAAATTAATTAGTCTTTACAAAGTATTTTGTGAAAAATGTCAAAGTGTAAAAGACGACTGACAAATTTTAAGGTAAATCAGTTACTTTGTTTTTATAACAATCGATTAATTGAGACAACTTTTGCTATTTTTAAATAATTTCTTGTTGTCATCAAACACTTCAACTTGAAAGGCAAAACACCTACTAAGGAAATCAAAGATGCGTTATACGAAATTCATGGTACATGTATAATATTAATAGGCTAGGCGATTTCTTGTGATCGATGTTTTGTTCTACCGTTTTATTCCGATTTTGACCAAACGTATATCATTTGAAAGGTATTTCTTTTTAGCCACTTTGCAGATTTACAGGTTTTAAATTTTATCCCTTATTATGAGTAAATTGCATTTAAAGTTGCTACTAACACATACATAAAATTTTGCAATGCTATGTGTGTGTTTATTAAATTTGTTAATGTGTTGGTAATAAAAATGAAAAAGTGTTGATTCGTGAATTGGCTATAATTGATTAGCATACTTTTAGGGTCTTTATATAATAAAAAAAAAATTCCTAGAATTTGCACTCGAATTTCGAGGGCTGGAATCTGCTAGTATGTAGTAACGTGTAAGAATCTCAAAAATCGATTAAATTCATCAACAAATACTAAATTTCGTTCTGGAAGTCCGGACGTGAAAGCAGTTACTTCAGAAACAATCGATAAAATCCACGATATAGTTTGAGTGACCGACGAGATAAAGTTGATTAAAGTAATTTAAATTTTAAGCTACAAATTGCCGCGTTTATTTACAAGCGAGAATAAAAGGCAATCGAGAACAAAACACTAATTAACTAGCTAGTTTAGAGCTTTTCTTCGTAGATACAAAACTATTGATGAAAGATGGATTCCACACTATACACTATCGGTTGGTAAGGTTATGGTCACGGTTTTTTGCGATATGCATGGAATTGTCTGCATCGACTACTCAGAATAAGAAAAAACAATAAATGGAGAATATTACTCATCATTATTAGGGCAACTGAGTGAGGAAATAAAGGAAAATTATTCCAATTTAGTCAAAAATAAAGTGATCTTCCAACAGAATAATACTCGGATGCAACTAAGGTTATAAGTTTTTGTGGCCACATCCTCCAGTACCAAAATCGTATAGGACATGGAGAAAAACTAAGCACTTCGATTTCACTTTTTCGCGAATGCGAAAAAGCTCTTACTTATACATATATTTAATTTGTCACTTAACCAATGAGTGTTTATTCATAGATGGAAGTTGGTATTTATTACACCCATTTTTAAGAATGGCAGAAAGGCTGACGTAACTAGTTATAGGCCGATATCCAAGTTGTCATGTGTTTCTAAAGTTTTTCAGCATGTGGTTTATAAAAAGCTACTTTTCTTAACCAAGTTTCTTATATTTCCATGTCAACATGGGTTTTATTCAGTGAGTAATGTTTATCAGTCAGTAATGTTTATCAGCTTTAGAATTAGGCAAACAAGTTGGGGTCATTTAGACTGATTTCTCTAAGGCCTTTGGTAAGGTATCCTTAGATATTCTCGATTCTAAGTTGCAAGGAATGGGTTTTCATTCAAATTTCTTAATGTGGATAAAGTCATATCTATCAAATAGAATGTGTAGAGTAGTTGCTGAAGGTTATGAATATTCGCCATATGAATAAGGTAGCATATTGGGTCCGCTGTTTTTTAATCTTCTCATAAATGATGTATCAAGTTGTTTTTCTAATATAAATTATTTGTTATATGCTGATGACTTAAAAATAAATAGTAAAATAAATTCTATTAATGATATATTGAACGTTTAGAATTATTTGGACAACCTGCACAAATGGTGTTTATTCAATAACATTCAATTAAATCTTGATAAATGCCTTCATATCCAGCGCCGGCCCAATAATTTGTAGAAATCGTGACCCATATTTTTAACCCAAAACTATGAATTGTTTGACCTAAATTATGAATTATTAAAAAAATATTTTTATTTATATAATAAATTTTCAATATTATTTTCATTTTAATATATAAAACTTTAATGGAGCGTTTTCTGTTGTTCCTGCACCCCTTGTAGTATAATGATTTGACCAATAAATATGATAAAAAATTAAAAAATTACAAAAACTTAAAAAATTTTAAATGAACTAACACACAAATAAAATAATTTAAGAAAATGTTTCCAAAAAAGCATCCCACAAGTAAGCACCATTGATTCAACGCCTTATAAACTCAAAAAGAACTGGCGATATATTTTCAGGACTCTACACCTAATGGGAACTTTCCTTTTAATCCCTAACCAGTTACCATTAATTGTGTATTGTTTTAAGTACTGAATTTCAAACACCTTAATAAATATATATAACATTTCTTTATAAGGAAATTAACCACTGACTAAATGAGACACTCTGTGTAATGTTGGCGGGTTTCTTTAAATCTGAAAAAAGAGAAAAATTGTATTTTCAATAAACTACTTTTTTCATTTACTCAAAAAATCTCTTTTTCACTCCTTGGGTCAATTTGACCCAATTTTTGTTTTCAAACGCAAAATTTTTCCCTTTAATTATAAGATATGAACGTGAAGGTTTAATTTATTTATAAATTACGGGGACGAAAATTATGCTTTTAAAAGAAAATAATAAATTTTAAATTTTTTCTCCCCCCTCCACATTTCAAAACACGATTTACACACAATTAATATCCTTTGGGTCAATATGACCAAACACGCGATATTGCAAGTTTAATTCCACTTTAACACTTTTTTCCTATTAAATATAATTGAATTGAGTTCACCTTCATTCAGTATCATAGATCAATCATTTTTTCAGTCAAATAATCAATAAAATCGCATTCGTTGAATATTTTTCCACTCAAAATTTTATTATTATTCTTTGGAGAATCCCGGAAAGGTATCTCTTGAAATTTGTTTTATGATGATATGGTAACGCATTGACACTTGAACTTTCTACATAAAATAGTTCATTCAAATTGCAATTCGGTGATTCCCCGTTTTGTATATGAAAAAAAAAAAAAAAAATATTTCGCTATGATGATTTTCTTTCAATGAGTTCAGTTTAATTTTTGGTGATCAGCGTGCATACATGTTTTTTTTTTTTTTTAGTAATTCATCATAATTGAGTATTTTTACATAATGGTACAAAGAAGAAAAGTAAGTATTGTAACATAAAATTTCGAACGTATGATTGTTCCATAATGAAATTGCTTCAGATTCTTAGTGATATTCAGTTGCAACAAATAAAGAATGACGAAGATGATGACATTTTTGATGAAAGTGATGATCACTTGACAACGATGCAGAAGATGAATCATATTCATCATCATATAATAGCATTGAAGATGCAGTAGAAATAGATCACAGCACTTCAGTTACATATTTATCTAAGAACAAAAGTGTAGTTTTTAAAGAACCGCCACCACTTCAAACAGCCAGGTTACCAAAAATCAAATTTTATTGAATAAGCCTGTACCTACGAAAGGAGCAATATCTATGGTTACATATATAAAGTCTTCGTTCGATTTGTTTATATCACCAAATATAAAAAATATTGTGATTCATATGATTCATATGACACATCAAAAAGGTGGAGAATTATATGGAAATAATTGGCAAAGCATTGATATGATTGAGCTTGTTGCATATGTTGGACTACAAATAATGACAGGAGTTTATAAATTTCATGGACAACATCTCACTAGCTTAAGGAATGAGGAGGACCTATTTTTCGAGAAACAATGAGTCTGAAGCGATTTG
The DNA here is from genome assembly GCA_963682025.1 of Cordilura impudica. Lineage (NCBI taxonomy): Eukaryota > Metazoa > Arthropoda > Insecta > Diptera > Scathophagidae > Cordilura > Cordilura impudica. Next base: position 39,533,195 of record OY821521.1, on the reverse strand, counting down.
CGAGCATATCAAAGTGCCTACGGTTTGACAGCTCTGAAGATAGAGAAGAAAGGAGACTTCGTGACAAACTAGCACCGATAAGAAATGTTTGGGACAAGTGGAGTAATCAGCTCCAAGTTTTTTACAATCCACATGAAAATGTTACTGTAGATGAACAATTGGTTCCATATCGAGGTCGGTGCAGTTTTAGGCAAAATAATCCATCAAAGCCCGCCAGATATGGCACTTTGCGATTCCACAACTAAATATGCCTGGAATATGAAAGTGTACACAGGCAAAGCAAGAAATACACAGCCAGAAAAAAATCAAGGTCAGACTTTTGTACTTCGTATTACATTTGTTATATTTTCATATTTTTAATTTAGGTGAGAGAGTGGTGCTAACATTATCAGACCCTCACCCAAAGGGATGCACAATTACATGTGATAATTCTTTAACTACATGCTATCTTGCCGTTCAACTATTTTGTCGGAATATTACATTAGTTTGCACTGGCCGTAAAAATAAAATTTTTTTGCCATCAAAAATTCTGGATATAAAAAAGCCCGTATTGCACTCTGATTTGTTATTTTCAAATCTCCTCTTAAGTTCTCTCCATCATTCAGCCGATGTAAGAGACGATGAAAAAACCCTGAAATAAAGGATCATTACAACCAAACGAAAGCTGGAGTTGATGCGCTTGACCAACTAGTTACACATGTAAGCGCATGTCTAGGCCTGTTGCATTATTTTCAAATATGATAAATGTATCAGTTAATAACTCCTACGTCATATGGACTGATATGAATCCTGCCTGGAATTTCAATAAAAACTAGTAGAACTTGCAGATCAGCTAATATTTTGCGAAGAAAGGTTTTGCCACATGGACTATCATTGTCCAATAATTTACCAAATAAACGACAGCGGTGTTTCTTTTGTCAACATGGAAGGAATTCAAATAAGTATTCCATTAAATGTGATTCTTGTAAAAAATTTATTGGCAAGGAGCACATGATCACAAATTCTTAAATTTTGTACATTAGTATTACAGTTGTTCTGACTTTTCTGATCTATGTACGTTTAGATTGATATACATCTTTCGTCAGATCAAAGTTAGAATATGCTACTGCTCTCTGAAGCCCATTTTGTGGAATATACATCTCTCGTATTGAGAGATTGCAGCATATTTTCCTTAAGTACGCACTTTCATCATTTAAGTTTGTTGATCCTATACCCTCATATATAGCAAAATGTTTATTATTAGGTCTTGAAATGTTAGAATATCGTCGTAGATTTCAAGCTGCACTATTTGTCTTTGATATAGTTACTGGAGGTATCGACTGTCCAGATTTGTTATCGCAAATACAATTGTAAGTTCCACCTAGAATACTTCATCGCCATAGTATTTTTTATATTCCATGCCATCGCACAAACTATGCCCAAAACAGTACTTTAAATCGTGTGTGTGACGATATAAATGCTATTAATAGAATTTCTATAAATGGAATCCCAAACCAGCTAATAGAGTTTTGTACATCAAAAGATTGTTTTAAATTACTCCTCTTTACATTATTTAATTTGTAAATTTTTGTTAATAAATTAATTCATATGTAGTTATTTTAATCATAGTCTGTAAGGAAATCATGTTCCATTGAATGAAATAAATAAATGGAATAAAGTAATAATCTTATATATTAAAAAAAATTTATGAAAACTAAAGTCAGTCCGTCTGGCCATTCTATTTGGCCGATTTCCTTAATTTTTTTTTTAATGAAAGGTAGTTAGACACAGATATGTCATCAATCATTGAAATTTACTCAAATACCACCTTACTCAAATTATACTCAAACGCGATTCCTCCCTGTACATTTCTTATGGGACACATTCACTCAAGCAATCCGAATTCTCATAGCTCCTCTTCTAATGAATGGATCTTCACTCTCAGAACACTTAGTGGATCAATCTCTTTCTTTTGAGCTATTAACTGTTTAAATTCGTTGAGTTTGAGGAAAGTTATGCAACACATTATGCAACACGAAAGTTAACGTACATATTTCATTTCAATAATTGCATAACACATACCCTGTGTTGAATTGTGCATTGCCAAAAAATTGAATATCTTTAGGTGGCATACAAGGTGGCCTTTATTTGTATGTGTTCAACAAATATTTATAATGAAATAAACTTAATGAATTAAATAGATTAAAAAACATTGAAAGAAATAAATTGAATGATAAAATAAAATTTAATAGAATTTGCACTCGAATTTCGAGGGCTGGGCTCTGCTAGTTAATTATAAGATTAAAAAATTGAAAAATTCAGTTGTGTTAAGAAAACAGCGGATTGAAAACGTCAGAAACTATAAATATTTAAATAACGGTACGATTGTACAGTAGTCCCCGCTTAAGAGCGCAACGCAAAATGCACAATTTTCTGTGCACTAAAGCGGGGAATCATTTAAGCGGAACCGCATGTAACGCATTTAAAAAACTTCGCATAAATACGTCAATACTCATTGAAACGATTTTTTGTAACAATAATTTTCAAAGTATGTAGTTAAAATAAAAAAATATTTAAAAAATATTTATGGAAAAAACAGTTATTGTAATTCGTATTATTAAGTCAAAATGAAAAATAAATACGTATGTATGTACACAACTAAGTGCGTAATTATTGGTTTTAACAAACACACGTTCACAAGTAAAGGAAGAAATATGAAACTAAAGTTTTTTTTTTTTAAAAATTTGTTATTTTTACTTTATTTAATTTTCCTTTGAAAAAAATCTGTGTAAAACTGAAATTGAGTTTAATACTTCTGAATAAGTTGGAACACTTTCATCTGAAGATTCAGATAATTCTTGATTTAAATTTAAATCAATAATCTCTTTGTCTGTCAGTTAACCATAGCAATCAAAATTTTCGTCACATCGAATGTATTTTATTTTGAAAATTTGGTTGCACGTTTTTAGAAAAAATTGGATTTTTGTTTTTTAAAAACGCCTTGCCAGACATAAAAACGCCTTGCCAGGCATAAACTTTTATCCGACGCATTTAGGCGAATGTTTTTCTTAAGATTTAATTATTTAAGACAGTAAAAATGACTCATTTAAGCGGGGAAAACATATAAGCGAGACCTATTTAAACGGGATTAAGGTAGTATAATTTGTATGGATTTTTCAGTTGCCAGCACTTTTTGCGCACTAAAACGGGCAACGCATTTAAGTGGGGTGCATTTAAGCGGGAACTACTGTATACATTTTTATTTCAACTCTGGTATAGAAGTTAAAAAGTTTCCATAATTTTGGCATCACTGAACAAATAATTCTTTTCGTTTATCTATGTTTTAAATTGTATTTTTATGTAAAAATTTATTACACACCAAAGAGTGATTTTGCAAAAAAAAACATAATTTTAGGACTTAACGCGAAAATAATAAAAAAAAGCAAAATTGGCAAATTCAGAATTTTGTAATAGTTACCAATGTATTGTCACCCACAATATGTCTCTGAGCCTGGAATAGGAGATGGGAGATCAATTAATTTTTCATTTTCCTACGCTTCTGTTTTATATCAAGATTTTTTTTAATGCTGCAAAAGAAAAAAAAAAAGACGAACATAAACACTACTGCTTCTTACTCTTATCACTTTGTGCTAAATTAAAAGGTAGACATTTTTAACATACATACCCAACCAACTTTAAAACACTTGCACGACTGAGTTTATACCTACCAAAGTAGTCAGAGCCATTAATTTAGCAAATAAATTCGCAAAAATTACACAAACATTACCAAGGATAACACAGCAGCATAACAGAAACAATATGAATTTATATGAACATAGAGAAGAACAGACCAGGACAACAAAAAAACAAACTAAAGCAAAGCAAATGAACATACCGAACTCATTTAAACTTAAGCTCAAATGTCGTGGCGTTGCACTTAATTAACAAATATACGAGCATATGAGATGAGTACTAAACATAACCTCAACTGACACACAGTTACACAACAACAACAAGAACAAGAACAACAACAACATAAAACACATGCAATATAACAACAGTGATGATGATAATGATGATGACTGTGATGATAATGACAATTTAAACTCACAACAGCATAAAAAAGAAACACATGAAACACAATAAATAAAAGGAGAGCAACTGAAAAAAAAATACAAAAACACAAACAAAAACAACTTTAAAGGAAGTTTATAAGAATTTGTTATGGGAAATAAAACTACAACAAACAGGAATTAAAGGAAGAGAAAAAGAAACAAACTGTATATTAAGCAGGTCTGGGTAACCATTAAAGAGTAAAAGAGATAACTAGTGTCGCTTATGCTCTTTATATACATTTGTGTGCACAAAATTTTTAAGGGTATTTGTTTTTATGGTGATTATTTGCTTATTCATTCATCTCTTTCACTCGTTGGATGGAGAAAAATAAAATGTAGTCAAACTTGTTGGGTTTTCCTAATAAGCACACCCATTTGACGTTAACGGGCGACGCTGGCGTGTACGTAAGCAGTGGGCAATTTCAAATGTATTGTATGCTTTTAATATTTGCGCTCTTCAGTTAACTAACGCGTTCTGAGTTGTTATAACCGTAAAGCGGCTACACTGCACGTCTTTTTTATTGTTTTCCGTAACCGCATGAGCTCTTCTTACTTGTTTTACTGCAAATTGAGTTAATGTTGTATGTGCATGCATATGCATGTTTAATGTATGTGTGTGTGTGTTGTGCGTGTGTGTGTGCGATTTAACTATAAGCCAACAAATAAATTGGAATTAGTGATAATTATATAAGATCAATGTAATTTCCGAGAAATGGCTTAAAAAAATAATAATAAAAACATAAAGTCAAACAAATCAATGTACATAATTTAAACTAAATTAGAATAACGTGGCTTACTTAAGAAAAACAAAAAAAAAAAAGAGAATATTTTAAAATGCTCAACTACCGACGGCTTTTTTAATACTCCCTGGAAAACTTATGCAAACGAAAATCAAGCCCACGCGTACTAAACCTTTTATCAGTTCATATCGAAGTGTTTATTTTGTGCAAACTGTATACATGCCATAACATGCACCCGGACTTTAGTCTGGTGTTGCAAAAGTGTGCTTCAAATTTAAGTTTAAAGCATAAACAACCCATCTTATTTAGTGCATACGTTAACTGTAAAGATATGTCATTCGCCTCTACAGCTGAAATGTCGAATAATTCTCAAGATGACACGGACGATCTAGTACGTATAGTAAGCGATGAAGAAGTGGCCGATGAGGAGGAGGAGGAGGAGGAGGGGGTAATTGAAATGGAACAGCGGCTAGCAAATGGTCGTATACATTTTCAAAAACATAACGCAACCAGCCAGGAACAGGATGATAATATTAGTTTATGCAGTGAGCTATCGGTGGGCCGAGAAAATCCTGGTGAATCACGACCACACGAACTGGAAAATGACGAAATATTGGATATAAGTGATACTCATTCGAATACTTCAAATGAGGATATGCAACATTCACCTGGTCCAATTTCGGTGGAGCCCACCCTAAATCCCTTTACTTTGGCCAATACTCTCCGATTTCCAGTACCTTTTAGCCTACAGGCTACAGCCACAACGGCGGCCAGCAATATTTCTCCATTTCAAGAAGAATTCCTAAGGAAATCTCATCTATATGCCGAAGAACTAATGAAACATCAAATGCAATTAATGGCCGCCGCTCGAGCTAGTGCCTTTTCCTTACGCACAAATAACTTAGCACATCTCCAGCATTCTCAGCAAATTTCACCGACCACTAGTTTGGCTCAACTAAATCCATTGGCAAAAATAGGACAAATAAGTGCAGCTTTAACAGCAGCCGCCCAACAAACTAAACCTTTAAATCATCATCATCATCATCATCATCAATTGCAACATTCACATCACATTTTGCAACCTGCCGCCCAACAATATGGTGTTATGGCCAATGATACCTTAGCCAAATTAAGTGCTTTAAGTAAACAACATTCGCCCACAACCACTACACAAATGATGTCCACCCTCAATCAATTGCAAACACAAATGCAGGCCCATTTACCGGGTCTGCTGCATGACAATAATGATAATCTCCATGAAAGGGCTTTGAAATTCAGTATTGATAATATATTGAAAGCTGACTTTGGTAGATCGAATAGTTTGGATTCACCACCGCACAGTAGAAAAACTGCACAGCATAAGACATCCGGGCATAGGCAAAAATTGAATACGTCCTCGTCATCCTCCACCTCCAATACAATGTTATCGGATTCTTTGGATCACACTACAAATTCATTAACTCATAACATTTCGCCTTCAACACAAACATTCTCCTCCTCGCTGGCCACCATTTGTACAAATAGTAATGATTCTAGTAGTACGGCCGTCAGTAGTAGTTATAGCAGTGCTAACGGTAATTCTGACTTATTAAAATCCTCACCCTCTCAAACACCCGCCTTGTCGCCGGGATTTTCAAATGCGGCTGAAAGTGGCGGCAATAAGAATTCATCGTCATCTTTTAGTAAATCAGAAGAGGGTACTTCAACATCGGCCACTGGCAGTGGGAGTGGTCCTATCGTTTGGCCAGCCTGGGTTTATTGTACCCGTTATAGTGATCGTCCTAGTTCAGGTACGTTTTTTGTTGTTGTTGTTATTACTTTTTATACCCTATACCACTATGTGGTTTTTATTATTACTACATGGCAATCAGTAAATAATTGAAAATTATACAGGTTTTTGTTTAATTTGAAGTGATTAATTTGTATTTAAAAACATTTCCTGTGTTTATTTATATTTTATGGCTATATTAATAATGAGATATTTTTCGGAATGCTTTAAAAAAATTAGAAATATATACATATATTTGTAAAGTTTACTGACAATAGTTTTTGCAACGACATTTCGTAGCTGCAAAATGTAAAAAACATTTTCCGTATACAGTTTTTTCCGACGGCTTTTTGTTGAAAATATTTTCTGATACATATTTTAAACAATTTTGCGACATGGCAATGTATTATTTTTATATGATAAAGTTCTAAGGTAGTTAACCGATAGGACATCTTCAAGGGAGACTCGTTGATCCTGGCATTAAAGCTCCAAAATTTCAGTATATTCATTCAAAACTTAAGTGGTAGTATAAATAGTAGGTATGATGATATGGATATGATGGTCATTACAAAAAAAATTTAGTGCGCTCTCAATCTCCTCGTTAGGATTCAAGTGTTGTTGACATTTGCATTCAATATTAATTAATTTTTTTCTGTCGATTTATTTTATAAATAGAATTTAAGTTTCTGACTGTCTATTGTTAAGTTAAAATACAAGCAATATATGTAATTAAATGGTCCTTGTTGTGACATTCAAAGGAGATAGAGTTATACTATCTAATTGAATTCGTTAGAAAAGTTTGTCAAAGTCGCAATAGAAATCTTTTAATACTTAAAAACCTCCGCACATATTCATGGTTCAAATATAGTTACTATGGTGGACACAAGTATTTTGACAAAACTCTACGCAATACAATATCGCTTATCTTAATTAACTGAAAGAAGTAACGGTATCCATTTAATTTTTAAGTTAGAGAGGCTCTTTATAGCTCTCAGAGCGCAAAAGATAACGGTAATTACTTACTCTATGCATTTATTTCAGTGTTGCCATAATTTGAAATTGTAAAGGTGCTAAATTGCAAAAAAAAAAGATGCTAAAACGTACTGGAGTCAAAAAAAAGATGCAAAATTTTTTTTTCAACTTTAATTACCTTTATATTGAAAAATTAAATACTTATTAATAAATTCTTTGGTTTTTAAATCGAAAAATTATTATAAAACATAAGTTTCGATTTATATTTTTTAAATTTTAATTAAAATTATTTTGGCCTTCATCTGTATTTTTTTTTAACAGCAAATCGATTTTTTTTTTAATTTTAAATTAAATATTTTTAATTTTAGAGGGATTTTTTTTTAATTTCAAATCCCAGTATACATTGAAATATTATTTCTCCAATGTTGGAGAAAAGTTAAGTTCTCAAATTGATATCCAATGTAATTCTCAACTTGAGTTGAACAATTTTTCTCCTTGTCTGCTTCAAACTTCACATCAAGTTGAGACTTAACAGTTTTTCCAATCTTTGAGAAATATTTTAACTCTCAATTGGATATCCAACACTTTTCTTCACTTGAGACCAAACATTTTTTCAACTTGAATACGATTTGTGTTAAGTTTGAGATATTATTTAAATATGTCATAAATAATAAATTAAATTAAAAAATTCCAAAAAAAAAGTACAAATAACACGGTGTTACAGTCAATATGCACTTTTGAAGAGACCTAGTGTAGGTTGTGGGCCTTGTTGAGTAGATCATTTGTCAATTTTTAAAATTTTTAATACACCCTCAAAATCTGAAGTTATGTCCAAAAAACCTTTTTTTTAGGACTTTATGGACTTAAATATTTTTTACTTTTTCAGTTGTGGGTCGATTTTAAATTTTTAAACGGTTTTGGAAAGATGACTAACTAAGCTTTCCAAATATATATATATATTTATAGTTTTAACAAACCCATGTGGAAATAATACCCCAAATATTTCAAATTTCCAGTTTTTTGGTGAGCTTTTTCAACTTAGGCTCATTTTTTTTCCTAGACTTTGTTTGGGAACATATGTTTTTATTATTTTTATTTGAAAGCACATTTAGTAATGAGTAAATTGACACCTTGTTTTTTTTAAATCAAGTGCTTATTGATAAAGATTTATTATTTTTTAATAAAAGAGACTAAACCATATATAGGATAATTCAAGTGTAAAAAATAACTGTAAAAATGTTTGCATATAAAACTGTTTATATACATACATACATAGCATATACTAGGAAAAATTATATCTGTATAATTAAATAAAAATATTGTTACATTAACAATTATTAACCAATTTTAAAAAACAAGGTGTCAATTTACTCATTACTAAATGCGATTTCAAATAAAAATAATAAAAACATATGTTCCCAAACAATGTCTAGGAAAAAAAAGGCGCCAAAGTTGAAAAAGCTCACCAAAAAACTGGAAATTTTAAAAATTTGGGGTATTATTTCCACATGGGTTTGTTAAAAGTATAAACATATATATATATTTGGAAAGCTTAGTTAGTCACCTTTCCAAAACCGTTTAAAAATTAAAGATCGACCCACAACTGAAAAAGTTAAAAATATTTAAGTCCATAAAGTCCTAAAAAAACGTTTTTTGGACATAACTTCAGATTTTGAGGGTGTATTCAAAATTCTAAAAATGGACAAATGATCTACTCAACAAGGCCTACAACCTACACTAGGTCTCTTCAAAAGTGCATGCAATTTTTTTTATTTTGTGACATAGTGTAATTAATTGATATATTTTTAATTATTTCTACTTTTTGTCGAATTTTTTAATTTAAATTGTTATTTATGACATATTTAATATTAATATTCATAAAATGTACAAATAATTTTTTCTAAATTTTCTAAATTTTCAAAAATATTAACATGTACATACATAATAATGTTAAATATGTAATGAAATTAAATTGAAACATTAAAAAAAAAATATATTGTTTTCATTTCAAAAATTAGTATAATTCTTAAAATATGGCAATTCCGTACTTTCATTTGATACCGATTGGAAAAATTTCTTTGCTATCAAGTTGAGAATCACAAATTTCTCAATTTGATAACTAAGAAAATCACCATATAAAAAATGTGCCTTTTAAGTTGAGAAGACTATAATCGGACTATTGAGGTGCATTTGAGAATTAACGTTGGAGATTTGAGAAATGAATTTGATCTCAAATGCACCTCAAGTTGATAGCAAACAAAAATGTTTATTGGGATATAACAGAATTTACATTATCAAAAGATACGCTTATATTACAATAATTGGTTTATATAATCTAATATTTCTGTAATGGCTTCATCTTCATGTTCTTCTTGGCTCTGATATTTTTCTGACGATCGACTATTATCAACGACATCGCTCGGTATATTGTAAGTTTAACAGCACCCATTTTGCAATTTCAAACCATCTTTTATACGTATTACAGAACATAACAACTTGGATTTTATTCTGTACAAAGTTTTTTTTTAACTAAAGCCATTAAACTAAACAAACGTTCAACTTCGGCTTTTGAGAAAGACAAAACTAATAAGGATAATACAACTATTGGATTTTCGCCAATAGAATTTTTGTTAATTTCAATCCATAAAGAGGTTGTATTCAGTGTTGTATCCCAATATTGTTCTGTGATATAACTCCATTGGATTTGAATTTTTTCTGTTTCAGATGATCGGTTCTTTTACCCGGTTTAATGTTTTTTGTATTGAGAATTTCGAAATTTTTTTAATACAATAATATTTTTTGGCAATCGACTTTTTATTTCATTAAAAACTGTTGTTGCTGTTTACACTCTTCTATTTCAAAATTTTTTGTAATATTTGTTGAAAGAAACGAGCAGAGTGGTAAAATGAATAGTAAACAAAATTCTCGTATTACACTTTGAGAAATTAAAACATATCAATACCATTAAAATTAAAATTGTATATTCAAAAATAATGAAAATAAAAATAATTAAAAATGCTAAGTTTGCATCTAGCATCTTTTCATAAATTTTGGATGCGAAACGACAAAAAAAAGTTGCTAAATCTAGCAACTAAAATGCTAAAATGGCAACACTGATTTATTTTCTATAGAACTTTATGTGTGAGATTAAGTCGTTATGCAATTTAAAAATATTTTTTATTCATTATTTGTCGATTTTATTTATTTATTGAGGATAAAAACAATACAACAAGAACATGCCTGATATTACAGTACTGGGTAGATTAAAGCAAACATAGAACATTGTTAAACAAAATAAAATAAAATTAATACTAATAATTTTAAATATTTAAAACAATAAGTAATTTGAACTTAATAATTATTTAATTATAGGTAAAACAAGTATAATAGTTTTTTATAAAATATTTTTAATTAAGCTAATAATTTGAATGTTGGGGGGTAGTTGATTCCAAAGGCGAATAGAATTCAGGAATAAATGGCGTTCAGATATTTGCTTTTTATATCGTACAGTGTTAATATTTTTACCTCGCATTGACCTCGAAAAAGTTATTCTGTTGTAGAAGTATTCAGGTTGACCTGTATAAATTATTTTATGTAAATACAACAATGTTCGGCATTTTAGTAAGTTTTCGAATGATATATTATAGATTTGTTGCCAGTATTGTGAGATGCTGCTGTGTCTTTTGCGGCCATATATGTATGTATCTGGCATTGTTCTTATAAGTGATATTAAGCCTTTGTTTGCTTAATGAATGGCAACTGGAGAAAATCTCACATCCATACATTAGTGAACAGAATATGCAAGGGCGTATAATACTGTGACACCCATAGATTCCTCAGCATAGCAAAAGTTTTACCGCAGACAATTTTAATGTGATCCGACCAATCAAGTTTTTTGTTAAATATAACGCCAAGGTTCTTTGCAGTTTCAACTAGATCAATTTTTGTGTTGTTAATCAGTATAGGTGGTAGATTTGTTGGTAAGGTCTCTGCTTTACCAATGATCATACCAATAGATTTATTAGCATTTAAGCAAAGACATTTCGCTGCTGCCCATTCATAAATATAGTTGAGATCATCGTTTATCTTCCTAATGCCTTCTGTAACACTTGATGGTTTACAACTAATACTCTATATTATGAAATGACCTACCATTTGCATATATCTGTGGTTTTCTGGAATAACCGCGTATGTCAATTTTTGTCAATTTTGAGTTTACGATGTCAAATATATTAATTTTTAACGCTCTTTACATGTGTTAAATTAAAAAAAAAAATTATTGGCCATTTCTGAGCTTTTTCTTTAAATAACGACGTAACTTAAATGTTTACTAAATTAATTTGCAGCACTAACGACGTATGTCAACCTACGTTTGATCGCTGACAAATTATTTTTTCAGAAAACGACACATAGCGACGTACGTTGTTATTAATGAAAAAAAAATGCACAATAATTTTGGATTAGTTTTCTGTGTATAACCACTTATAAAAACTTGTGTGCTTATTTCTGTTATTTTTTGTGACTATTATTCTTGATACGTTGTTATATTCTCATCCTAAGTCCCGTTAACTTTTTGTTGACGAACAAAAAAATCCATTTTTCAAGCAACAACAACTTATGTCTAAATGGGTGGTTGCATTGGTGGTTTTCTTTTTCAAAGAAAACGACGTTTCTCGACATAAGTTGTTTTATCTGCACACACTTTAAGTGTAATTTACATATTTTTTTTTCGTCCTTCTCTAGGCTCTATTCCTCTGAAGATTTTTGACTCAAAATTTTATATAAAGTATTTATTGCCCATATCTACAGGACTGTTAAATTAAAAGCTATAAAGTCTTTATATCGAGCCCATAATTTCAAATATAACGTTTTTTGGCTCCCCTGAACATTTTTATTTTATGACATACGTGGTTATTCTAGAAAACCACAGATATAGCATACAATAGTGGACCACGTATCGATCATTGTGGCACTCCTCTAGGCATTAAAAAGCTGTTAGATTTATTCGAGCCATTGTACACAGACTGACTTCTATCGCAAGGATAAGAGTAAATTAACTTTACAGCTGTAGTTGAAAAATGAAATAAGCCTCTCAGTTTCAGGCAGAGAACAGAATGATCTACAGTGTCAAACGCTTTTGAGTGATACAGTAATATTATAAATTATATCATATTATCATCTATCTGGGTCCGTAGCTTCTCCGAAACATCAATTATAGCAGATATACAGCTGTGCTTTGATCTAAAACCAGATTGTCTATCAGTAAACAAAATATTTGTATATAAATAATGACTCATTTGAGTATGCATTAACCGCTCAAAAACTTTGGATATATAAGGCAATATTGCAATTGGTCTATATGTCTTATCAGCTTTTGGTATGGGTATAACCTTTGCGTGTTTCCACAGAGATGGATAGGTAGATGTTGTGATTATAGTATTAAATATCATAAAATCAAAATGTTCAGGAGAGCCAAAAAACGTTATATTTGAAATTATGGGCTCGATATAAAGTATTTAAGACTTTTGATTTAACAGTCCTGTAGATATGGGCAATAAATACTTTATAAAAAATTTTGAGTCAAAAATCTTAAGAGGAATAGATCCTAGAGAAGGACGAAAAAAACAATATATAAATTACACTTAAAGTGTGTGCAGATTAAACAACTTATGTCAACAAATGTCGTTTTCTTTGAAAAAGAAAACTACCAGTGCAACTACACATTTAGACATAAGTTGTTGTTGCTTGAAAAATTGATTTTTTTTTTCGGTACTTAGGGTGAGATTATAACAACGTATCAAGAATAATAGTGACAACAAATAAATGAAATAAACACAACAGTTTTTATAATTGGTTATAAACTGAAAAATAATCCAACATTATTTTGCATTTTTTTTTCATTAATAACAACGTATGTCGCTATGTGTCGTTTACTGAGAAAATAATTTGTCAGCGATCAAACGTAGGTTGACATACGTCGTTAGTGCTGCAAATTAATTTAATAAACATTTAAGTTACGTCGTTATTTAAAGAAAAAACTCAGAAATGGTCAATATTAAAAAAAAAAATTAAACACAATTAAAGAGCGTTAAAAATTATTATATTTGGCATCGTTAACTCAAAACTGACAAAAATGGACATACGCGGTTATTCCAGAAAACCACAGATATATGTGTTATATGCGGTAAGATATAAGTCAGAATCAGTTTTATAAATTTAGGATGAATCCCATCGTGTCCCATAGAATCCGATTTAATGCTGGAAAATGATTCCAAAACATCTTCTTGAGTGAGATGTATAAAATTAAAACAAAGCGAATGTTGTTGGATGTATTGTAGGATATATTTGAAGATATTAAATAAAAACATGAAAATTTTTATTTTCTTAAAAGTCAAGTCTGAGAAACTATACCGAACATTTAAAACATTATTTTCAGACGCTGATGGTATAAATGAGTGCCATTTATATGTACCTTTAATAGATATTGGCTTATACTTTGAATAGCGCTCTTCCAATTCGAGATCACAGCATTTCTATTCATTGGCAGCAACATATATGAATTGTGTGTCTGTAACGATCCATTCAAACAATGTTTTTGGTTCGGTGATTGTATTTTTGTACCCACTCTTAGCACTTTTTCCTTGCCATACGCTTCACAGTGCCTCCAACTCCATCGCACGGTCCTTTTCCATGGGAAGTCCCAAAAAAAAAAATGCCACTCTGCTTCCATTCCAAAATCGTCTTTGTGAAGTATTAGATTCAGAAAATTTTTCTTAATTTTATATTGTGAACCTGCACCATCCGTAAAATAAATGATTTTCTTTGTTTTATCGGGAGTGCTCTCAACACTGCGAATAAATGCGTTCAATTTTCTCAAGAAAAGATGTATTGCATTTCCATCATGAATCATTTCATCGGATATAACAACCATACTGTGATGGACTAGCAATGAAAAGATTGAACATATATAACCCAAACTTGATGATATGAACAATTAAAGATAATGAATGACTTAATGATTAATTCTAAAAATTACCTCATTCGCATGTAAAAAAGAAAAATTTTCAGCAAAATCTCCAACTACCAGAACTTCATCTGATTGTAAAACAGATTTTCTGTACTTTATTTACTGATTTTGAGATTTTGCGATATAATGATGATATGAAAATTTTGTAAGCTGATCAAAAAAGTATTCGCATAATTGTCCATCGTTTGATTGCGATATACTCATCCTCAGTTTGCTCCAGCAATGCTTCAACTTCTTTAAAAGCAGACATATTTTCACAATCCAAACTGATTCTCAAAAACATTTAACGGACCCATTTAACGGAAGCATTTGAAAGTTCTCATGAATAGAGCACAAACATAAGGTGGAAACACAACTGGGACGAACGACGAATTTCGCACAGCTCGACGAATTTGTCGGCAGCAATTCTTTGCGTAAATTCGTCGAATGAAATACAGTTACGACGAATTCACATAACAGCTGTAACGTCATTTGAAATTGTTTGTAATTTATATAAACTAGCAGATTTCAGCCCTCGAAATTCGAGTGCAAATTCTAGGAAATTTTATTTTTTCATTAAATATGGACCCTAAAGGTATGCTAATCAATTATAGACAATTCACAAAACACAAAAAAAAAAACAAAACTCATTTTTATTACATACACATTAACAAATTTAATAAACACACACATAGCTTTGTATAATTTTATGTATGTGTTTGTACCAACTTTAAATGCAATTTACTCAAAATAAAGGAAAAAAATTTAAAAATCTGCAAAACGTCTAAAAAGAAATACCTTTCAAATAATATACGTTTGGACAAAATCGGGATAAAACGGTAGAACAAAACATCGGTCACAAGAAATCGCCTAGCCTATTAATATTATAGATAAATATTGGAAAAATATGAATAAAAGGAATTTTAACTTTGTACGAGTTATTACAATTGTAAACATCATGTTTACGATGGTAAAAGCCTTTATTATTGTACGGCAGCGTTTAGTTTTTTAATTCTGAAAACATACATTTTCATTAATAAGTTCATTTTATGTCATTTTTTGTTTACATGTTGCAGCTGATAGTGTGACCATATTTAAAAAAAAATAGAGAAGCACTTAACGAAAAAGAATAAGTTTTAACAAAAAACTATGTAAAAGAAAATTATATAATTAAAAATAGATTTTATTTAAAGTTAAAAACACAACTGGGACGAACGACGAATTTTTCGTTCCGAATATTCGTCGTCAGAAATAAAACACATTTGTATCTATGAAAATGCACACAATCAGTGCGTCGAACGAAATACGTAGTGCTTAACGAACTCTGCGATAGGTTTATTTCTATTTCTAACGCCGACGAACGACGAATAAATTGGTGTAGAGTGACCGTATTTTATTTTAGTTTTTCAAATATTTTAGTAAATAAAGTCATTTTTGTCTTTAAGAACTGTTTTACATTTTATTTATAACTTATAAGATAAATAAAATCTATTTTTAATTATACAATTTTCTTTTACATAGTTTTTTGTTAATATTTATTCTTTTTCGTTTAGTGTTTCTTTTTTTTTCAAATATGGTCACACTATCAGCTACAACATGTAAACAAAAATGACAAAATTAATTTATTAATAAAAATTTATGTAATATTTTCAGAATTAAAAAATTAAACGCTACCGTACAAAAATTAAAGCTTTTACCATCGTGAACATGATGTTTTCAATTGGAATAACTCGTACCAGGTTAAAAATTCTTTTATTCATATTTTTCCAATATTTATTTATGTACATTAGGGTTATGACTTTTTATTTTTTTTTTTTTTTTTGCAAATATCAAATTTTACATGCCCTAGCCAAAAAGGCTATTAAAAAAATATTAAGAAACGAAATTTGGTCTATATTTTTTTATTTGATTTAAAATATTTCTTCTACGTTTTAAAGACCTTTGTGTATATTAGGTGCGATGCCCCGAATGGTTTGAAATTTTCACCACTTATAACACATTTTGTTGCGATTCTAGCAAAATATTTTTTTTTCGACGGTCGAGATATTTTCCGAGTTATGGACCTCCAAAGTTTGGACATTGACTTGTATATAACTTTTTAGTATCGGAATTGAGTAATATTTACATATATCATTTTGAAGCTCACATTAGTGCCTTTTATTTGATATTTTTAAATTTAAAATCCAAAACTTGTCATTATCTCATAAAACGATCTCTGCAATGTTGATATCTACAACAACTGAATAAAAAAAATCTAGATCCACTAGCTTCATCTCGATGTATATATTGACTTCTTAACCCGTTCCCTTGATAACTTTCAAAACTATACCACCAATAAGCTCGGTGGAATTCTAGAGCAATTCTGGCAATATTAGCATTTATCCTAATTCCAAAATACCGAGCAAAACGATATAAAATATGTCAATTTATATGTGGTGCATGGTACGACGTATGGTTTTCAGACTATTGTTTCCGCGAAGACAATTTTGAATTATTAAATTTAAAAAAGGTAATGAGTGTTTTATAAGGCATGGGGTTATGCAGAAGTCGTAAATAATAAATCAGCAGCGTAGTAAAATTTGCGCAGAACGTGCTATAAAAGTTGTTCAGGAGATTTTCCTTTCTGCAAAAATAGTCGCACTTTAAATCTTAAATTTATATCATACAATATTCCAATAAATAAATAATCATACCTCGTATCAAAATCTACATTGTTTAAATAATTTTTTGACTATGTATATATTAAATTAATAAAAAATTTAAAAATATAAATAAACAAAAAATCAGCAAGTTTCTTGAAATTGCATTTGGTGCGGAAGGTTTTTCTGGCAAAATGACCTGCAAACACGATTTTTATTATTAGTTTAGTATTGCCTATCACGTGGTGATAAAAATTTTGTAATAAATTAGTCATAACCCTAATGTACATATTATAAATTAAAAACAATTTCAAATGACGTTACAGCTGTTATGTGAATTCGTCGTAATTGTATTTCATTCGACGAATTTACGCAACGAATTGTTGCCGACAAATTCGTCGAGCTGTGCGAAATTCGTCATTCGTCCCAGTTGTGTTTCCACCTTAACTTATAAGTTATGAATAAAATATAAAACAATTCTTAAAGACATAAATAACTTTTTTTTACTAAAACATTTGAAAAACTAAAATAAAATACGGCCACTGATTGTGTGCATTTTCATATAAACAAATTTGTTTTATTGCTGACGACAAATATTGGGAGCGAAAAATTCGTCGTTCGTCCCAGTTGTGTTTCCAACTATACTTTGTGTACACCCTTCGAATTGGGTAAAACACAATTTTCGGGTCGAAGAGTATAAAATTTCGAAATTGATATTTTTTCTTCTGGAAAATCTGATTGAAACCGGAAAACCGCCTCATTCACTGTTGATAGCATGAGTCGATTTTGAAATATATTCAACTATTTTACCCATATTGGAAAAATTTATAATTAAAGTTAAAAAACAACAAATAAATGATATCTCGTATAAAGATATGTTACCTATTAAAACAGATCCGAACAATTACAAAATAATATAATTCAAAGACAGAATAACAACTTCTGATAATTTTGCACAATGATTGAGAGATTGTTAAAATTGACAGATAATATAAAGAGAATGTGTATTAAAACGCCTGCTACGATTTTTATATACGAGAAAAATAATCTTCCATAGATGACTTAGAAATCCGATTTTTTTTTGTAAATATTCTAAATTGTTTTTATTTAATATCTTCAAATATATCCTTGCTAAAACACAAATATTTCAAAAACTTAAAAAGTGTGGATCGTATAATTTATACCATTAGTAGAACATATTTTAGGCTATCTCTGAAAAAACTTCAGAAAGTTTAGGCACAAGGCTTTTTTGAAAAAGCACACTTTCTAAAGCTTACCCGAAAATTTTGTAAGAAAATTATATAAATATTTTTTAAAATAATTTTTATACTAAACATAATCTTTTTCTTACTCAAAACTGTTAAAATGATCAGAATCGAACAAACGGTTCAAAAAAAAAAAAAAAAAAAATCCTCCTCCATTTTCCGAGCCGCATTTTTCCGCCATCTTGTGACTTTTTAAATTTTTTTTCGATTTTTTTTTAGGTTATCAAAGCAAACAATGTTACCGAATTTCATCAATTTGTGAATACCTGTTGCAAGCCCGTTCAAATTTTAAAAATAATTGCTCTATAATAGAAATTGGCCAACAAGAAAACCAATTAACTTTAAATTTAATTGGTATTCGGATTTAATGTTTCAGTATCGGCAACAGTTTCAAAGTGGTGTTGGGTGGACAGTATCAAATATTCGGCACCGCCGAATATTATTGATATACACTTTAAACGTTTCATTAAATAGTTAGTTAGTAAGTTAGTTAATTGTTCTTTATTTTTTCAAAATAAGTGTTTTACAAAAATATAAAACTAAATATAAAATTTAATATTTCCAGATTTTAATAATTTTTAGGTAAAAAAGAAAAATATGAATAAAATAAGAACTTACGACTTTGACATACTGTCGTCAGTCGGTTATAAGTATTTAAAATTATAATTCATATAAAAAGAGCATTTTTTTAAACATATATATTCATAATTGAATTCAATGATTAACTCCTTTCTGTACTCAAGCGCAGCTACAAAGTAACGAAACAAATCATTCCAATTTAATTGTACATTATTTAATATGTTAATTACTTAATTTTCAGTTAATGATATTTTTCCCAAACAGTGTAATCGAATGTGGCGCAGAATAGGGCAGTAGGCTAAAAAGTGTATAAGGGTTTCTTCCTCTTTGAGGTTACATAATGAACATATTTTGGATCTCTGTTGCTGGAATCTGGTTGCATTTAGTTCAATAAGATCGCATCTGACTTTAAATATCCAACTGGCTATATTTACATTGGGGATGGTTTCAAAGTAAAACTGTGGGTTTCCATAACTTAATCGTTTATAAAAGCGGTTTGCTGCAGAGGCTTGTTGAAGAAACCTTTCTTTTATATTATTTTTTATAGAGGCAAGCATTTATGATCTTAAAAATTCCCAGTCTTCTTTTGCTGAGCATTCGCTAATTTGAATTATGTTACAATCTTCACATAACTTTTCAATATTGTTATACTAGATTAAATTCTTTTCTATTAAAATTTTGGATAATTGATTTGGAAGGCGGTGGTTTTTGATAATATATCTCAGGTGCAAGTCTAAGGTGTATATGTGGCTATTTTCTATGATTGTTTCTAGCATTAATGAATACGTTGGTGTAAATGATGGTAACTTTAAAATCTTCTTTAAGAAAAAACGTTGAAGTTTATCAACATCATCGAAGAGTGTATAGCCCCAAATTTAACCGCCATATGATTGAATCGCTCTGCACACAGACTGGAAAAGATTCCATTTCGCCTTCAGGGATATGTTGTTTTACCCCAAAAAATTATTCCAAGTAGCATTAATGTTATTTTTTGCCGATACATTTCTTTTTTCCAGATGTTTGCTAAATGACATTTTTGGGGTAAGTGTTACCCCTAAGTATGTTTATTCTGAGGTTATATTTATTGGGTTGCCACGAAAATTAATTTTTCGCGATTACATATCTTTCCACCTTTTCGAAATATCATCATTTCCGACTTGCTTAAATTTACTTCAAGGTTCCAAGTTTCACAGTAAACTTCAAGTTTCCTGATCATATTCTGCATTGTTGAAATTCGTCAGCTAATATAACGATGTCATCAGCATATAATAATAATCAAACAGTTAAACCTCGTATATTAACTCCTCCACTTATAAAATCGTGTAAATCGTTCAGATATAGTGAGAAAAGAGTTGGTGACAATAAACATCCTTGCCTTACTCCAGATGCTGTATCAAATGTTTTCCGATAACTCTTCTCCAGTCCATACGGTGAAATTAGTTCTGCTATATATGCTTTCGATCACATTTACCATTTTTGACGATATACCTGCATTGTGAAGTTTATAAATAAGAGCTTTTCTTGATATTTTATCAAAGGCTGTCTTGAAATCGACAAAAAAAAGGCGTATAGTTTGCGGTTTTCACTGAATTTTATGTTCGCAATTGCAGCTAGATTGTAAATGTTGTCTGCTGTAGAATATCGTTCTCGAAATCCAGCTTGATATTCTGTGACAACGTTTCGTTTTTCTAAACATTTATTCAATCTATTGTTTAGAATTCCCATTAGTATTTTCGCAATTGTATTCATAAAGGAAATTCCACGATAATTATTGACCAACCCTTAATCACCTTTTTTGAGTGTGGGGAAAATAATGCTAGTAATGAATTTTTCATCTAATTTAGCTGTTTCATATAATATATTTTACGATTTAGCTAATTCCTCTATAAAATTATCAGTAGCATTTTTAAAAAATTCATACGATATCCTATCTTCGTTTCATTCAATACTAAGAACTTATATAGAATTACTATTATATAAGTTCTGTTACTATTTATATAAGTTCTCTGAAAATTAATAAAAAATCACTTTATATTTTTACAAATATATAACTTGCGCTTTTTAGCGCTTTAGTTTTATTTTAATTTAGCGCTTTTGTTGGCATGGCTGGTATGGAAATCTATTAAGACATATTTTATAGATGTTAAATAGAGTAAAGAAATTCACAATGATAAATTAAATATTTTTTTTTATAAACTTTATTAGCAATACGAAGGCTCTTCAAACAAACCCAACTACATTATTATTATGTTTGTTCTCCCTTTTTTTTGTTTGCAATCATAACTCAACCATTTTTCATACGCTCAACCACAAAGAAATAATTTAAATCCATAATATTACAGCAACCACCCCCAAAAAAACAAAAAAAAAAAAAAAAAAAACAAAATAAAAAGATTATCTGCCACCACCGTCATCACCATCATAAGTCGTCATCATTTGTTAAACCAAAAACCTTTTATTAGGGTATTTTCATGAGAGAAACAAATTACGTTAGATGAACGGGAACTCATACTCATATTCGTTCTAGTACTTATAACTTTTGTATGGATGTGTGTGTGTTTATTTACTCCGCAATATTTAAGAACATATAACAAAAATCCCATAATCCCAAGTAACAATTTAATACAATATTTACGCCTATTACTTTTGCGTGTAACTGTGTGTGTGTTTGTGTGTTAAAGTTATTTAGTTGGATGATGTGTTGTGTTTTTTCAGTGAAGTGGTCTTGTAAACATTGTAGTCACTTATTTATACTCTCACTCCAACTTCAACTCCAAAATAACTACAACCAACAAGGTTGGCACTTAATAATTTGTTTATGGCTTATAACACCATGGGGAATAATATAGATTGCTGAAGAGTAGCAAGACAAAACAATATGAAAAGTTTTGTTGTTGTTGTTGTTCTTTTTTTTTTTGAGTAATTGAATATTAATTCATGCAATTATATGCGGGTTAATGTAAATGTAACGTTATTCCCAAGCAGATTTTAAAACTTTAAGGAATTAAAGAAAAAAAAAAAGAAACAAATACACTATAGGTACAGCTGTAAGTTTAATTAAAAAAATAACGCCATATTTGTTATTTTTAAATTATATGCTTTAATTTTAATTTTTTATTTGTGGTTAATAAAGGCTTAAGCTTTGGTGTGCATGTTTACAACTAGTGTTGTATTTTTTATATATATTTTTTTTTTTGGTTATCGTATCATCTTTACTTTTAGTGATCATACTTATGATCGATATACATAATTAGTAGTTACAAAAATGTCATTTTGTTTCATAAAAACCAAAAATTGAAGTTTGTGGTAAAAATGTATGGCTTAAAATATAAAAGAAAAGGTTTTTTTTCTTGTTCTTATATTGTATGTATTTTTTTAATTGTAAGTTTATGTTTAACTTACAATTATTGAGGTTAGATAGTAATAATATACTTTGGTTATGAAGCACAATGACATTTTATTGAATATTTTGCAAAAAATAAAATGAAAAAAAAAAACGTTCTCATCAAACAGTTGTTGTTTCTAGCTTAGCAAACAAAAAACTATTTAATTTTTTTAATGGACATAAATATAAAGCAAACACTTACTGAGAGATATACAGTGGATGATAATACATTGGAAACTTTTTCAAAATTTTGGTATGACATTTTGTTGTTCAATAATTTCGCGTTAGTACTAAACTTATGTAGTCACTCTTTGGTTTGTTTTCTATCGAGAGATAACAAATTTTTTCCAAAAATATAATTTAAAAAAACATGTAGTTAATCGTAAAATTTTTTTTAGTGATGCCAAAACAATGGCAACTTTTAAAATAAAAATAGAAAATGATATGAAAGAAAATGTATAAAATCTTGACCGTTATTAAAATATTTATAATTTCTGACGTTTTCTTTTAACCCTTTTTTAATACAATTGTATATTTCACTGTTATAATCCTATAATTCATTATTATAAAATAATGGCAAGATAAAGTTTTGTGAGGAATTGGAAACCAGAATAATAGATGATTTTACTGCTACGATTTACGATTTGCGATGTCTTCGGGCTGAGGAAATAACCTCCTGCACTGCGGAACACAGCTCACTGAAAAGCCTTATGATAAATTTTATCTACGTATGTGCAATAATTACCTGTTGATACACATATGTATAGGCCACATTAGGGTGGCCCTTAATAAAAAAAGGTGTTCAAACTCTCGGTCACACCCCCTAGAAATATGCGAATAGCAAAAAAATGGAGAAATACAAAGTTTTGGGTCAATCAAAAATTTTGGGGTGGCTCAACGACTCTGAAAATTTCAAGCGTGTTTATATGGGGAAAAAACCTTTTTTTTCAGATTTTACGAAAAATTCGTTCTATATTTTAACTTTTTCTACAAGTTGTTATATGAATCGTTTTCAGTAATAAATTATCTCTTTAAAAAGCTATATAACTTCAAAATCGAATGAAAACTCGCCAAGAAATAGTAAATGCCCCAGACCACTTTTGTGCTAAAAAAAACTAGGCCGTGAAATTTGACGGAAATTTTTTCAGCTTTAAGAAATTAATTAAAGTCATAATTTTTTTTGGTCTCTATACCGAAGAATATGGGCCGAATAGGGACCCTGAAATTGGTACCAATGTGTCCCGACGAACTGGAACCAACGTGGAACAGCAGACGGGACCCGAAGGGGAACAATATGAAGGGCCTAATGAGGAACAATATCGAGAGGAAAGATATGATAGAATAACCGAAAATATGGTAATTAGGGCAATACAAAGCTTTGCCCCCTTTAAGGCAGCAGGCCCAGATGAAATCTTTCCTGCTCTATTACAAGAGAGCGGGGACTTGATTAGCAGTAGTCTGGCTGGCATATTCTCTGCTTGCCTAAAACTTGCGTATACCCCCAGAGCATGGCAGGAGGCCAAAGTGGTCTTCATACCAAAGCCGGGAAAGGAAAGCTACGCGAACCCTAAGGCCTATCGACCGATAAGTCTTACATCCTTCCTACTGAAAACCATGGAGCGAATAGTCGATAACATGGTTAAATCTCAAATCCCAAATGAGCTGTTGAAGTTCAAACAACACGCTTATTTAAAGGGACGCTCAGTAGAAACTGCGCTTCATGAAGTAGTTCACCACATAGAAAGATTTTCCATCTAAAAATCTTTACTCTAGCCATATTCATTGATATAGAAGGAGCTTTTAACAATGTATCAACAAATACGCTACTCCACTCCCTAGAACGTTTCGACATCGACCGGGATATCAAAGCCTGGATCAGTCACATGCTAGGGAATAGATGGATAAGTTGCGAGGTTGGTGGCATTAAAATAAGAGACAAGGTTTGCTGTGGGACACCTCAAGGGGGAATTCTATCCCCCCTTCTCTGGGTGACCACTATAAACAGTCTTCTAAGGATTCTAACCGATAAGGGTTTCCAACCTGTCTGCTATGCAGACGATGTAGCGATACTGTTAAGGGGGAAAGATCCTAGAAATTTATGTAGGAGGGCATCGGATGCACTCGAAATAGCATACGATTGGGCACAACCAAGGGGATTAAATGTGAACCCGGAAAAGACTGAAATATGCCTCTTTACTAGGAAGACGAAAATAGTCGAATTCGATGAACCCCGCTTCCAGGGCAAAACGATTAGAATCACACAAACGGTGAAATACCTTGGGGTGATTCTCGACAAAAAGCTCACTTGGAAAGACCATATTGAGAGCAAAGTCGCGAAGGCTCATCGGATATGGGCCATTTGCAGAAGAGCTATAAGTTCAAAATGGGGTTTAAACCCGAGGATGACTCATTGGCTTTACACAAGCGTCGTTAGACCAATTCTAACCTACGCATCCGTAGTCACATGGACATCAATGAACAGGAAATGCTATATTAAACCATTCCAAAAAATACAACGCCTCTGCTGCATAGGAATCAGCGGCGCAATACGGACTACATCTACGAGGGCTTTAGAGACGATTCTATCTATACACCCGATCGAGATTAGAATTAAATATGAGGCAGCTCTGGCCATGTTACGACTAAGAGTAACAGGGGAATACATCACCGACCATATGACCAGACACCAAACAATATTGGACCAGATACCGGAATTCAACACAGTGGATTTTAGCTGTGATAGAATCGCGGAAGTGTCGACAAACATACCTTGCAGTATAAGGATACCTGACAGGGAAAGCTGGTTGAACGAAAATTTTCTACGAAACCTTCCAGGGTCACACTACTACACAGACGGATCTAGTCTGCATGGTAGGACTGGTATAGGTTTCTATGATGAGGACCGTTCCAATGGCATACACCTACGCATTCCGGACCACAACTCTGTCTTTCAGGCCGAAGTGGTCGCGATAACGGAATGCATAAGATCTATTGACGTACGGGCAATCCCAAGCCCCGGAGACGTGAAAATATTTTCGGACAGTCTAGCGGCTATCAGGGCGATATCCTCGGACAAAACTAGATCAAGGACTGTCCTCAGATGTAAGGAAGAAATTGCAAACTTCACTACAAGAGGCAGACTTGAAATCATTTGGATTCCAGGACACAGTGGTATAATGGGAAACGAGATTGCAGATGAACTGGCCAGGAAGGGTTCTTTCCTGGAGGGTGTCAATTTGGAAAACCCAATACCCTTCCAGGCTCTCAAATTGAAACTATCGGAGTGGGCAACTAATTCACATACTTCAATTTGGGAGGAAACTGACGTGGGTAAGGCTACGAAGATACTATGGGGCTCTCCAAACACTTCGAAGACTAAGGAAATCCTTAGTCTAAATAGAAAGGAACTGAGTAGGATTATTGGCATCCTCACTGGACACTCTGAACTGAGGGCTCATCTATACCGTATAGGACGGGCAGAATCGGCCACATGCAGAGCTTGTGGAGAGGATGACGAGACCCTAGAACACTACCTTTGTTATTGTCCTGCATTTGCCGGAACAAGGGTCAGAAATTTATCCAACGAAATCATACCAGGCCTAGCGGCTCTTAGGGGGATACGCTGGAAAGCACTCAGGAGATTTGCTATTGAGACCGAACTCCTAAGTTAAATAAGGAGGAGCACGAGGATGTAGAGCGCACAACAAGCCGACTTTCTGGCTTAAGTGTATATCCGGGTAAAACGGATATGAGCTATGTGTATACATGGCTCCTCTTTTTTTCAACCTAACCTAACCTAACCTATACCTATGAGCACTCAGACATGAAGTATTGTTTTATTATCACGTTTTTAACCTATTGCCATTGAGACCGAAAATGGGAAAATAAAATGATAAAATTTTGAAAACTTCTTTTTCAATTTTTAAAAAATTTTCTGAAACAAAATTTTATAAAATGGATCTAGCACTTTAAGGTTTTGTAAAATTCATATTAGAGATTAACTGTGTGAATTGTTAAGTAAATCCCTGTGCCAGAATTTTTTTGATAAGGATTTTATTTTTGCGGATTTCGAAAAAATTGGATTCTCGTGAAATATTCAGTATATGTAATCCTTATAAATACTTTATAACAAAAATACTATACTATATAGTAAATACTATACACTATCTCAATAGCCTAGGGTTTCGGAAAAAAATAATATGACCCCATTAACCCTTTTGGAATTGGGATCACATATGACCCCAAGTTAATAAAAGACAATTTATGAAAAAAATTCGAATAGTTTGTAACTGCTGTTGAGTTCTTAAAATCGTTACAAAAAATATTATAACAAAATGTGTAGATCTCCCATGCCCAAAAATTTCGGATAAATCCGAGAACGTCAACCCATTTTTTGCCATAGCCAGCTTTGGAGGGAGTCAGACCTTAAACTCCAACATTTTTTTTCTCTTCATATAATGAAGGGCGAACCTAATGTGTATAACGTTTGCAGGTTTTGTTAAATTCATACTAGAGATTCACTGTGTGAATTTTTAAGTAAATCTCTCTGCTATAATTTTTTTACAACGATTTATTTTTTGTGGATTTCGAGAAAAATAAGATTTTGTGAAATTTTGAGAAGATGTACTCTCTATAAAAACTTTGTATCAAAAATTAATAACTTTTCTACTTTAAAATGTTTTATTTCATCGTTATAACTATGGGTTAGGGAAAGAAAATAATTTGACTTCATTATTGGTTTAATATATTTTTGTGGAGGCCTTATCACATGCTAAAAAAATGCTCTTTGGTAGACCAAATCGAAACGTTGATATAACCAAGTGTATGAAAAAATTAGAAACTTTAATTTTGCCATTTACTGATATATTTATTTCTGGAGATTTCAACTCAGATATGCTAACTCAAACCTTTTTAGTTGATAATATGATGTCACTTGGACTAACTCCAGTAAATAATAGGCTTCCAACGCACTTCACAACAACAAGAAATAGTCTTTTAGATATATTTTTTGTTGGAAATGCCTCGTCTGTTCTTCTCTATGACCAAATTGCAGCGCCATGCTTTTCTAAGCATGACTTGATATTTGCATCCTATGATTTTAAATTGATACGGGAAGGAGAACAGCACACTTATCGTGATTTTAAAAACCTAAATATGCAACTTTAAATTAACAAGTTTTTAAGTATTGACTGGAATGTGATTTATACCATTCCCTCAGTTGATTCACAATTGTCGTTCATTGAATGTAATATACTACATCTGTATAACTTTTTTGTCCCAATAAAACAAAAACGTATTTCAATCAACTCTAAACCTTGGTTCAATCAAGCAATTAGGCGTCTCATTGAGCAAAGAGATATTGCATACAAAAGGTGGAAACGTTTTAAAACAACGGAGTTGCACGATTAGTATAGAGGATTAAGAAGAGATACCACTAGTCTAATTAGAATAACAAAATCTGAATACTATTCTCAACGTTTTTCCAATGCGCTTAATTCCAAAAAAACATGGCAGACTATAAAAGAAATCGGTATAGGAAGAGTAGAAAATAACAGCAATTTCTCGGCCGACGTGAACGAAATTAGTTACACCTTTATGAATATATCTGTGGTTGATTCTAACCCCGAATACTACAATTTCAACAATTCCTCACCAACAAATTTACAAACCTTAAATACAATCATTAATCCAACGGAAAGTGGCCCATCTGTCAACAATCATGACTCAAATTTTCGCACCAATTTAGTTGAGATATTTGAATTTCAATGTGTGAATCAATATGATATCGCTTTGTGCTGTTCAAGAATCAAGTCAAATGCTGTTGGATTTGAAAACATGCACCCAAAATTCATAAAAATACTTTTGCCATTTCTTCTACCTTATATTACATATCTTTTCAACAACATCATTACAACAAGTTCTTATCCACTTAAATGGAAGTATGCTAAGATTATACCAATACCTAAATCAAACAAGGAATTTAGGCCAATTGCAATCCTTCCATTTCTCTCCAAAGTCTTTGAAAAGCTGTTACATTCTCAAATAAGCGATTTTGTTAAAAGAAATAACCTACTTACAGAAAGGCAATCGGGTTTTCGTCCAAAGCATAGCTGTGTCACAACTCTGTTAAGTGTTTCCGAAGAAATAAGGTAACAAATAGATAATGGAAAAGTGGTTCTCTTGGTACTGCTCGACCACTCGAAAGCCTTTGATACGGCAGATCACTTTATTTTATGTGAAAAGATGAAACATATGTTTAATTTCAGTTGCACTTCAGCTAAACTTATGTCTTCGTACCTATCCGATCGTTCACAATCAGTATTCTTACATAACCGATTGTCTACCAAAGTCTCTGTATGTAGAGGGGCCCCTTTTATTTTCCATATATGCTAATGATCTACCAGGTAAACTAAAATATTGTAATATACATATGTATGCTGACAACTTCCAGGTATATCTCAGTAGCACAATTAAAATGCTCAATACATCAATTTCCAAGCTTAATTATGATTTAAGCAACATACATAAATGGGCAGCTGCAAATGGGCTGTGTCTCAACCCGAAAAAATCGAAATGTATCGTTATTCATAAACGATTACTAAATCTTGATCGTGTTTTTGACGTAAAACTAAATAACAAGCAAATTGAAGTCGTAACCTCTGTCAAAAATCTCGGAATTATATTCAATGACAGCCTCTCTTGGACAAATCACGTAAACAATGTTGTGGGAAGAACATATGGAATGTTAAGAACACTTTGGGCCACTCAACACTGCACCCCATTAAACATTAGAATGCTTCTTGCTAAAGCTTATTTAATTCCCTCTTTGCTCTATGGATGTGAAATTTTCTCAAATTGTGATGCTGCTAGTAGTGCTGCTAAGTGCTGCTAATATTGTGCGATATGTTTTTGGTATAAGAAAATATGGCTCAGTCACCCCGTTCAACACAAAACTTTTTGGAATCTCTTTCGAAAACCTCCTCAAACTACGAACTATTTTATGTTTACACAAGATTATATATGAGAAAACACCATAGTATCTACATGATTTACTTAGATTTGGGAGATCCAGCAGGGGGAAAATAATTATCACCATTAGATATAGAACGCTCGTATCCGAGTGGCAATTTTTTATCAATGCCATACGCCTTTGGAACGCACTACCATATCACATTCAGCTATATAGTAACGCATTAAAATTTAAAAATTAAGTTCTTAAATTATATGCTTAATTTCTGTCATGATTTTGTTTTTATGATTTTAAATTTACATTTAATTCTTATAAACAAATTAACCTGTTTAGCTTTATAAAATCCTATGCTGTAATTATAAGATTTAATCTTGTAGCATAGGACAGTCAATGAAATAAATAAATAAATAAATAAATAAATTTGGACTTGGCGCCACAAATCCCCAAGCTAGTATAGGACGATTTAGTCAAAAGATTCAAATATTTTGCAAATACTGCTGAATTTTGAATAATTTTAACCCTAGGAGCACATAAGGCTAAGTTTTCGTAAAATATAGCACAATTTTATTTCCCAACCCATCTAGTTTACTAGAACAATGGGTTTTTTTAAATATGCCAAAATTCAAAGTATGCCTCGAACGTTGTTCGATTTATTCCAAATTATGAGCATGGAAGACTTGCACATTTCTTTATTATAATTTAGCCGTCACATATAAAAATTCAACACCACTTACAAAATATTTGAATTTTTTGAATAAATTGTCTTTTATTAGCTTGGGGTCATATGTGACCTCCCAATTCCCAAAGGGTTAGTGAGGTCATATTATTTTTTTCCGAAACCCTAGGCTATTAAAATAATATATAGAATTTAAAAGTAGACAACTGATTAATTTTTGATATAAAGAATTTAGAAAGATTACGTATACTGAATATTTCACAAAAATCCCATTTCTCTCGAAATCCGCAAAAATTAAATCCTTGTCAAAAAAATTCTGGCTCAAGGCTTTACCTAAAAAATTCACACAGTTAATCTCTCATATGTATTTAACAAAACCTTAAAGTGCCAGATCAATTATTTTAAATTTTGTTTAAGAAAATTTTTTAAAAATTGAAAAAGGAGTTTTCAAAATTTTATCAAAAAAATTTCCCATATTCGGTCTCATTGCACAATAGGTTAACAGCATGGTAATAAAACAATACTTCATATCTGAGTACTTACAGGTATAGAGACAAAAAAAAAGAAAAAATGATGGCTTTAATTAATTTCTTAAAGTTAAAAAAATTTCTGGCAAAAATTATGACCTAGTGTTATTTGACACAAACGTGGTTTGTGGCATTTAATATTTCTTAGCGCGTTTTTATTTGATTTTAAAGTTATATAGCTTCTTGAAAAGATAATTAGTTCTAATATCGATTCATATAACAACTTGTCGAAAAAATTAAACTATAGAACGAAATTTTCGTAAAATCTGAAAAAAAAGTCATATTTTCCCCATATAAACACACTTCGGCTACTTTGGGCCCCACTAGGTACCGTCAGATCGAGCTAAAAAGCGAAGACTGCATTTATGACAGCAAACCTCATATATTAGATAACGCATATATTTAGAATTTAAAAAAAATCCCATACGAGCTGCGACCAGTCTAATATGTAGACAGGTATCGCTAAATCGGTTAAAAAGTAATTCAGAGTCGATCGATAAAATAAATGGTCACATATTTTTGATAGTTACAATCATCACCACAAACTTATTATACCCGGACCATAGAGTGGTTCAGGTAGAGGTTTGTTTTTCGTAGTCCTATGGCAGAGAAACCTCTTTAATTGACCCATATGAAATCGACTTAAATTGCCCCAAGATCCAGATTATTATAATGTTCTCGGTAAAATTTGTTGTATATGTTCTTATTGCACCTATTAATCAGTATTTCAAAAATGTACCTTGTGAGACCATTTTCTATATATTCGATTCTTTCTCCAAAATCATGATACAGAGTATCATAAAGATTGTCCAAAACGTCCTAAATTTTCTTACTTGCTAAATACTCCACTCAAAATCCCCACATTATAAACTTTAACACTAAAAGCAAAAACAAATATGCCAATTGCTATGAAACATTTAAGAAAAAGAAACTTCAACAAATAGACGATAATTTATACTTTAAACCGCTAATAAGCACATTGAAAAATTGCAACAAAAACAATGATAATTAAACATTTGCAGTCTATAAAAATTTAAAAAAAAAATCGATTACAAAATAATCGATAGAGACGCCAAGTTAATGGCAAACAAAATGTACTGAACTTTACAAAAGACAATAATGAAGACAATCATGATGACGATTGCTGTTGCTGTTGCTGTTGCTTGCAATGTTGGGATGTGTGATGTGCGATGGGTGTGTGTGTGTGTGTGTGTGTGTGTGTGTGGAGCCAATATTAAAACAAACATTGAGTAATGATATTGGCAGAAAACAAAGTGATTGGTATGAAAGGACGCCAATGCAATAGCTAGCAATAGCAATAACAACTAAATATTAAATCATAATTAAAAGCCTACAGTCTAAACATATAATTTTCGCATTAATTATTGAAACAACAACAACAGCAACAACAATATTAATAACAACAACAACATGCAAACAAACACTGTCTATGTGTGATTAACCCTTACGCTAAACACTAAACGAATAATGGAAGATAAAACGACTCACGAGCATACAAGATAATGAAAACTGTTGCAGGTACATAACTATATACAGCTGGCAACAATACAATGGAAACTTTTGATAAAATTAAATTTTGACGACTTGGACGGTCAATACCAAATTGAAATTAAAAGCTCTTTTATTAACTAGCAGATTCCAGCCCTCGAAATTCGAGCGCAAATTCTAGTAAATTTTATTTTTTCATTAAATAAAGACGCTAAAAGTTTGCTAATCAATTGTAGCCAATTCGCAAATCAACACAAAAAACAAACTCATTTTGATTACAAACACATTAACAAATTTAATAAACACACACATAGCATTGTATAAGTTAACGCTACATATGTTCATCAACATAAAATAAAAAAGTACATCAAAGATTCCCATGCAAAACGCTGACGTAGCGTCTGCAATGCAGCTGGCCATCTCATCGATGAATTTCAAAAGTTCTCACGTCAACGGTGTAGCTGTTCGTCATCAGCAATTATGCTAGCTCCCACGAAAAGAAGAGACAAAGAAGAATCTGCAAAAGCAGCAGGTGTTTTGGTATGCAGCAGTAATTAATAATTATATATATTATTGTAATTTTAGTTTGTAAGTTCAGTTCTAATTTGGATCTAATTTAATAAAGTTGGAGTTCGCTCCTAAAAAAAATTATATTTTTTTTTTAATAAAAAACTCCTCGAGTTTTAATTGGCGCCCGAGCAGGGACCCGCAGGATTCGCGAGTGAAAAAAAGTGTTAATTAAAGAGCCTTCTATAGCCTCTTCGCGTTTTTTTTTTTAAATAAAATAACAGAGCCTTCTATAGCCTCTGCGCGAAATTAACTAAAAAACTTTAACTACAGAGCCTTCTACAGCCTCTGTATAAACTCGCGATAAATCCTGTCGGGTTTCCGTTAGTCCACGCGGAAAAATAAACGCGACCTAGTGAAGAACGAGGCCCCTGAGTAACTACAATCCTGTAGACGAAAAGGACGGTGTTGAACACCAGCCGCTTCACGGACTTTTTTGTGCAAAACAAAACACGAAATAAAAATAAAAACTACAAGAACAAACAAATAAACAGTGAAAAAAATACTAAAAAAATCTAAAAATCTAAACTAATTAAACAAACTAAATTTTTTTTAATAGACAAAAAAAAAAATGTATTAACAAAAAAATTAAAACTAACATCTTTTAAAAAGTGACTGCAAGCTGTAAATTTTAGTGCAATATCTTTTTTGAAAATTGAATTGGTTTGAAAATTATACCAGAAAATAATCAATATAAAAACTGAATGATTGAGAAAATAGTGAATCGTGGCACGACATAAAGAAATAAATCCGGTTCCAGCAATTTCAACAGATCCAGCAGTTGCAGCAGTTTCAACAGATCCAGCAGTTGCAGCAGTTTCAACAGTTCCAGCATTGTACACCGTTAATATTTCATAATGATCCTCATCACCATAGTGCTGTAAGCCAGATTATTTTATTTTTTATTTTTATATATATATATCATTAAATTTTTCCAATAAACTTAAATTTATTATTTCGCGCTGTGAATTTCACGGGAAAATATACGTTTTAATTAAACTTTGTTTGAAAGAGGAATAATAATAGAAAAAATGTCTAATCCTAATAACCTTATTCGACCAGCTGTCCTTAATCCTCCCACTAACCCTACTATTCCTGAAAATCCTGCTAACGCGAATCAAGGACTTAGCTTACAAAACTTAACGCCAACAATAACAAATATAGTACAAAATATCCTCGAAAGCCAATTCCAAGGCTTATTGCAAGCAAATCAAGACCAAAATTTTGCAAATTTTTCCGACCAGACAATTGATTCAGCCTACAGAGGCAATACTTCTGAACTAGATAAAATCCCAGACGTAGTCCGATGTTTACGTGATTTCTCCGGAAGTCCAGGGGAATTTAATTCCTGGAAGAAAAGTGTTGACCGAATATTGCAGATCTACGAGCCCATAAAGGGTACTCCCAAATATTACGGGATAATAAACGTTATACGCAATAAGATTGTAGGTAGTGCAGACGTTGCACTAGAATCTTATAACACCCCTTTAAATTGGCAAGCTATATCGAAATGTCTTACGTTACATTATGCGGATAAGAGGGATATTCGAACTTTAGAATATCAAATGATATCCTTGGTGCAAGGAAATCAAACTGTTCAGGAATTCTATGGACAGGTATATACACAATTATCGCTCATTTTGAATAAAATCGGTTGCATGGATTTGGCCAATGAGCCATTGCAGCTTTTCACGCAAACTTATCGTGATAAGGCACTCGATACATTTATTCGAGGTTTAAATGGCGATTTATCACGTCTTTTAGGTATGAAGGAACCCGCGGATCTGCCACAGGCCCTTCATTTATGCCTCAAATTGGAGAATCAGAATTTCCGTTCAGACTATGCTCAAAAGAGTAGAAATGTCTCATGTACAATATTTAGTCACCCAAACCGGAAACCTGGTAGAAATCACCATCAGATAAACCAACAATTCCATCCTAGATTTTACCCGCAATTGGCTTATATGCCACGACCTCAAGGTAATAATCAAAATTACCCAGTATATTCACAAAATCAAAATTGGTATCGAAGTGGAAATAACCACCCACAAACACATTTTGCTCCCCAGCGTCCAACCGCACCAAAACCTCAACCCAGACCAGAGCCAATGGAAGTAGACTCCAGCATGCGCTCGAGGGGGATAAATTATATGAACCGACCTAGGCCCAACGACTTTTATGGTAAAAGGCCACCACAGGCATCGTTTCACAGCCCTGCAAACAAGGTGCAGAGGAACTTTTACTTAAATGCTGCAAATCATGCACCAGAAGGTACATACGGTCAAGGTTACCCGCCGGAAGGAAGTGAGGCCGGCACGCGCTCTGAAAATGAAGAGCATGATTACACGGAATATTTTCAAAAGATTCCTGAGGAGACTACTCCACAGGCGGAAGAACCAACTGACTTTAGCGATTTGAATTTTTTAGATTAACGGACTCTTCGTTACCTTTCGTAAAATTTAGAACGAAGAGTGGACTGATTCTGGAAATATTAATAGATACCGGTTCCACAAAAAACTATATTCAACCATCTCTACCAAAGAAAACCTTTCCAAATAAGGAACCTTTCATCGCTCGATCAGTGGCAGGGGACGTAGAAATTAAAGAACACACTTTTATAAATCTTTTTGGCAATCGCAATGCTAATTGTAAATTCTTCGTACTTCCCACGTTAAAATCTTTTCATGGAATTTTGGGAAACGACAGCCTTCGAGAATTGGGGGCGGTTATCCATACTAGGGAAGGCTACATGGAAATCGAAGAAGGTATGAAAATTACAATATTTCAAAAAAAATCCCAGTCCGTGAACGCGATAAACATACGAGACGAACATATGACAGACAAGCAAAGGAAAGTGATTGATGCATTGACAAGAAAAATACCAAACCTATTTGCCGAGCCGGATATGAAACTAATATATACGACTGCCGTAGTTGGGGAAATTCGTACAAAAAATGATACACCGGTCTATACGCGATACTATCCGTACCCCATGGCTTTGAAAGCTGAGGTGGAAAATCAAATTCAGACGATGCTTAATGACGGTATCATAAGACCATCCCGGTCACCTTATAATTCACCTGTATGGATCGTTCCAAAAAAACCAGACTCTTCTGGAAATAAACAATATAGAGTTGTAACAGATTATAGAAAGCTTAACGCGGTCACTATAGCAGACAGATACCCGATTCCAGATATTACTGAAGTTCTTGCACAATTAGGAAATAACAATTTTTTCTCAGTGCTTGATTTAAAGAGCGGCTTCCATCAGATCCCGTTAAAAGAATCTGATATAGAAAAAACAGCTTTTTCCATCAATAATGGAAAATATGAATACACTAGATTACCCTTTGGCTTGAAAAATGCCCCTTCTATTTTTCAGAGAGCACTTGATGATATATTGCGCGAATGTATTGGAGTGTGTTGTTTCGTTTATATTGACGACATTATTGTTTTTAGCAAAACCGAGGACCACCATGCCCATCATTTAGAAAAAATTTTCAAAACTCTCGAGAGTGCTAATATGAAGGTCCAGTTGGACAAATGTCACTTTTTTAAAAAATCAGTTGAGTTTCTTGGATTTGTAATTTCTTCTGAGGGAATTACTACAAATCCAGCAAAAACTGAGGCTATATCCAAAATTCCGCCACCAAAAACATTAAAAGAATTAAGATCCTTTCTGGGTCTGTCAGGGTATTATCGCCGCTTTGTCCGAGATTATGCAAAGCTTGCAAAACCCCTAACATCCCTTTTAAGAGGGAAGGAGGGACGTATGTCCAAAAACCATTCCGCCAAGATCAAAATAAAATTGAATTCCGAAGCCATTGCTGCTTTTAACAAAGTAAAATCTACTCTAGTTTCCGAAGATGTAATGTTGGTGTATCCCAATTTTGATAAGGACTTTGACTTAACTACTGACGCATCAAATTTCGCAATTGGCGCAGTGCTTTCTCAAGATGGTAGGCCGATAAATTTCATATCAAGGACTTTAAGTAAAACCGAGGAAAATTATGCCACCAACGAGAAAGAGATGTTGGCTATTATATGGGCATTGAATTCTTTTAGAAATTATGTTTACGGCACCGCTAAGGTGAATATTTTTACCGACCATCAACCTCTTACTTATGCTTTGAGCAACAAAAATAACAACAGCAAAATGAAACGCTGGAAAGCAATTCTGGAGGAGTACAATTATGAGTTGCATTATAAGCCAGGCAAGGCAAATGTTGTTGCTGATGCCCTTTCGCGAATTTCACATAGTGTTCCGGTGAATACATTCACGTCAAGCGTCCACAGTGACGAAAGTTCCTCACATAATTTAATTTTTTCCGTGGACGCGCCCATTAACGTTTTTAAAAACCAAATTCTGTTGAAGATGGATCAAACATCCTCTTACCAGTTTCAAATAGTTTTCCCGACCTATCATAGACACACAATTGTTGAACCACATTACGATTCTAATAAACTTATCACACTTCTCAAACGCTATTTAAATCCTTCTGTAATAAATTGTATTAAAACTGACGAGCGTATTATGGGACAAATTCAGGAGATTTACCCCTTTAATTTCAGTAGTTATAAAGTAAGATTTACTCAACAGCAGGTTGAAGATGTTACGAATGAGCAAGAGCAAGAAAATATTATAGTGTGTACGCATGACCGAGCTCATAGAAATGCTCGCGAAAATAAAATTCAAATTTTGGAAAAATATTATTTTCCTTCCATGAGTCAAAAGATTGGCAGAATAGTTAAAAGATGTATTATTTGTAGGGAGAATAAGTACGACCGTCACCCTGCGAAACCCCAAATTCAGGTCACCCCCATTCCGCAATTTCCAGGACAAATAGTCCACTTGGATATTTTCATTACGGACAATCATTCCGTTTTGACAGCTATTGACAAATTTTCAAAATTTGCAGTGGCAAAGGTTATAAAATCCAGAGCTGCCGAGGATATTAGGCAGCCTCTGAGAGATATACTCTTCTTTCTTATTCCTGAAAGTGTAGTCGTTGACAATGAAAAATCATTCAATTCGGTCTCCACGAACCATATGATCGAAAATGAATTTGGCATTCAGGTTTACCGCACACCACCTTATACGAGTACTTCAAATGGTCAAGTGGAGCGTTTCCATTCCACACTCCAGGAAATAATGCGCTGCCTCAAGGTCGAAAGAGCTCATAACACATTTGAAGAATTGTTGGAAAGATCAGTCAAAGAATATAATTTGTCGGTCCATTCAACAACAGGGAAAAAACCTGTCGAAGTATTATTTGGGCGAAGAGTAGCTAGCGACCCAGAACAACTCGAAAGTTTTCGTAGGGAAACGATAGAAAGGTTACAAGAGAAACAAATTTCGGACCTAAGCTACCACAATCGTAACAAGACACAGCCCCGAACGTATTTAGAAGGAGATGTTATTTACGCAAAGATCAATAAGAGAATCGGTAATAAGTTGACCCCAAGATTTAAAAAAGAGGTGGTCGCCAGAGACAGAAACTCCACAGTTATAACTAGATCTGGAAGGGTTATACATAAGAGTCTTATTAAGACGTAACAATTTTCCTTTTTTTTTCAGATCCGTCATTTTGGCATGTAGAGCGGAGTTTCAGATAATAGACTACACGACGGCCCATCTGATAGCGATAGATAACGGACGTAGTAAAATACAGAATGGTATTTTTAGACTAATACACATAATCGACTTAACCCTCTACGATAAAATCCTTCAAAAAACGAAAATATATATTGACGAGAACATACCTAAATCCAGCCTTTTCTATCCCCTCCTTGATCACGAATCTAACCAAACTTTGGAACTTCTCCAAAATATTGTTCCTTTTAATAACAGTAATAATTATAAAAATAAAGATATCACAATTAGTAATAGTAAATATAAGAATATTAACAGAAAAAAAAGGTCAATTAATGCTATTGGAACAGCATGGAAATACATTGCTGGTACTCCGGACCACGATGATTTCGAAACTTTACAATTTAATATGTTTGAATTAAATGAGAATAATAATAAGCAAATTGTTATTAATAAAGCAATTAATGAAAGAATAAATAATATAACCAATATAGTTAATTCAATATCAAATGTAGTACGAAAAGATGACTACTTAATTAATGAAATAGCAATTAACCTACAAAATAAAATTAGATTAATAAAAGAAGAATTAATAAATGTAAAATATGCCATTCAATGGGCGAAAAACGGAATAGTAAATTCCATGATTTTAAATAATTTTGAAACACAACTAGCCTTAGAAAAACTAAGAAAAGAAAAGATGCCATTTGCATCTCCAGAAGAGGCGGTGGAATACGCCAAGATAAATGTTATGTATAACAATTCAATGATATTGTATATTATTAAAATACCATTAACAAAAGAA
Organism: Cordilura impudica; assembly: GCA_963682025.1. Lineage (NCBI taxonomy): Eukaryota > Metazoa > Arthropoda > Insecta > Diptera > Scathophagidae > Cordilura > Cordilura impudica. Next base: position 39,494,100 of record OY821521.1, on the reverse strand, counting down.
GAAATTTACGAGAATATTATAGTTCGACCTGTTAAGAAAAATGGTAAAATTATTAAATTGCCATTCAAAGAAATAATTAAAAATAAAAATGAAATATATGGATTGAAAAGTAATTGTTTAGAATATAATTCAATCAAAGTTTGTAATAATAATCAATTATTAGATTTAAGTAATAATACTTGCATACCAAACATTATCAAAAGCCTAGCATCATCCTGCATCTATAGCAACAGTCAACATATTCCGTTAATCGAAGAAATTATTCCTGGTATACTCCTATTCAACGAATACAACGATACTGCGATAATCGACAATAACGAACATAGCCTATTTGGCACCTTCCTAATTAAATTCATCAACACTACAATCTCTACACGCAATAGAATCTTCCGAAGCCTAGAAGCTCCACAAATAAAAATTATACCTGCCATACTGCAACCAGCCCCGCTAGAAGAAAAATTCGAACATCTTTTAACGATCGAAAGCCTGAATGAACTTCATATCAACAACACTAAAGAAATTAAGACAATAAAATATGGCTCAATCATAAATGGAATATCCAGTATATTTTTCATATTTCTGCTTGTCATTATTGGCCTCATGATGCTCCACATCTTTAGAACGCTACGCCAAACCAAATTTCCCGGCACAATTCAGGCAGACTCATACTTACCTTCAACCCCATCTGTAATCTTCACCAATGGTCAACCAAAAAACAAACCGTATACAGCAAATATTCGGTTGAACGATATTCCCTATTTTTAATAAAAACAACAATTGCGGACAATTGTATTTAAGAGGGGAGGAGTTAACGCTACATATGTTCATCAACATAAAATAAAAAAGTACATCAAAGATTCCCATGCAAAACGCTGACGTAGCGTCTGCAATGCAGCTGGCCATCTCATCGATGAATTTCAAAAGTTCTCACGTCAACGGTGTAGCTGTTCGTCATCAGCAATTATGCTAGCTCCCACGAAAAGAAGAGACAAAGAAGAATCTGCAAAAGCAGCAGGTGTTTTGGTATGCAGCAGTAATTAATAATTATATATATTATTGTAATTTTAGTTTGTAAGTTCAGTTCTAATTTGGATCTAATTTAATAAAGTTGGAGTTCGCTCCTAAAAAAAATTATATTTTTTTTTTAATAAAAAACTCCTCGAGTTTTAATTTATAATTTTATGTATGTGTTAGAAGCAACTGTAAATGCAGTTTACTCAAAATAAAGGAAAAAATTTAAAAATCTGTAAATCTGCAAATCGGCTAAAAAGAAATACCTTTCAAATAATATATGTTTGGTCAAAATCGGGATAAAACGGTAGAACAAAACATCAGTCACAAGAAATCGCCTAGCCTATTAATATTATAGATTTATACCCTGTTTCCATAACACAATTCGTCACAGACGAACGAAAATTTGTGTGTATTTTGTTTTTGTTCTTCATACAAATTTTCGTTCGTCTGTGACGAATTGTGTTATGGAAACAGGGTATTAAACATTTTTATAATTTATTTGTTTGAAAATAATAAAAATTTAAACATAAAATATTACAACTTGAGAAATAAGCTAACCCATAAAAACAAAGTTTTTATTTAAACTCTTTCTTTCCTTATGCATATGAGTTTTAAATATGTCCGTGAATGTGTGTGACTATCTTAAAATTAATCTTTGGCCACAACAAGTCTATGGACGAAGTTTCAGATCGATCGGATGAGGGGAAGTGGTGTTTTAATCTCTCCGTGACTGTGCGTGACTATGCGTGACTGTGCGTGATATGTCAAAATTAATCTTTTTTCACAGCAAGTATATCGACCAAGTTACAGATCGATAGGACAAGGGGAAATGGGATTTAAATTACTCCGTGACTGTGCGTGACTATGCGTGACTGCGCGTGACTATGTCGAAGTTGATCTTTCTTTACAGCAAGTATAACGACCAAGTTTCAGATCGATAGGATAAGGGCAAATGGGATTTAAATTACTCCGTGACTGTGCGTGACTATGCGTGACTGCGCGTGACTATGTCGAAGTTGATCTTTCTTTACAGCAAGTATAACGACCAAGTTTCAGATCGATCGGATGAGGGTAAATGACATTTAGATCACTCCGTGACTGTGCGTGACCATGCGTGACTGTGCGTGACTAAGTCAAAGTTAGTCTTTTTTTCACAGCAAGTGTATGGGCCAAGTTTCAGATCGATCGGATGAGGGGAAATGCCATTTAGATCACTCCGTGAATGTGCGTGACCATGCGTGACTACCTCAAAATTAATCTGTAATCACAACAAAACTATGGGTCAAGTTTCAGATCAATTGGATAAGGGGGAATGGAGTTGCCCCACGACAGACATAGAGATTGAGTTAAAAGAAAGAGTTTAAAAAATCATAAAGTATTAATTTTATGCTGTTGACAAAACAATGGAAACCTTACCGTACAATAGTTGAAGACTTTTCCCCTATTTTTAGTTTCAATATTTTGTTGTGTACCCATTATTGTTTTGACCTGCTTGACAACGCCGAATCCATCGAATTTTTTTGCCATTCTGAATTAACTGCCTCTATGAGATCTGTCTTGTTTGTTTAATTTCGTGTTCGGATTTTGCGATCTAAAATTTAGATTTTCTATGTGATTGAGATCTGATGATGGGGCTGGCATTTCCGAAACAGTAAGTGTCATATTGGAACTTTCAGACTATGTCATAAGTTCTTTTGCGAATCGATACATTACGTCATTTAGAATTTGCCTGTATCCAATTCCAGTTAGAGTATACTTTACCACAAGAATTGAACCTATTTTTTGGCCCCAAAAGCAACCCCATACCATACTATTGCTACCGCCAAACTTAACAGTTTTATTTGTAAATTTTTGGTCTAGTATTTATTTCTTTGGTCGTCGCATAAACTTTTTTAATCATGACCTCTTAACATAAACGTGGTCTCATCCGAAAAGAGAACATCATTCCAATTCCGTTTTGACTAGTTCATGTTTTCTCTAGCAACATCTATGCTAGCCAGATGATAGTTTCTTCATAAAACGATAACAACCAAGATTAACCTCAATTGCTCGTCGTGAAATAGTTTGTTTATATATTTTTAGTTTCTGATCGTTAATGACCTCTCCACGTTAAATTTTGGAAATTTTTTAAACTCCCATGCTATTAAATTGTCTTATCATTGACTCGTTTTATGCAGCCTGCCGCCTAAATGTTGGGTCGGAACCTTTTACATCTTGCACGATATTTCTTGATAATTTTTGAAATTGTGGATTTATTTGTAGAATATTTCTCACAAATATTCTTTCTTAACACCAGCAGTAAAATTATCTACTATTATGTTTTCTAAATCTTCACAAAACTTTATTTTTGCGATTATTCTACAATAATTGTGCTTAAAAGACATGGCATCTTTTATTTAGAATGTTATAATCAACTCTGGTACAGAAGTTTAACAGTTTCTATTGTTTTGGCATCACTAACAAAACATTTTGTTTTTCGTTTCTCCATTTTTATAAATTGTATTTTTTTTGTAGTAAATTTGTTATCTGTCGATATAAACCATACCAAAGAGTGATGAAAAAAAAATACATGATTTTAGAACTTACCGCCAAATAATTAAGAAACGAAATTTTAAAATTCAGAATTTTGTAAGTTTGTATGTTTTTTTAGTGTAACTACATATGTATTATTAATTACTGTTTTTTTTACATTTTACAATATGCAACAAAAATCAAATGATATGCAAAAATATGTACTTAAAAGCAAAATAAGCAAAAAAAGTTAATTTATAAAAAAAATATGTCATATTATTGCAAATCTTTTGATTCGGAAAGGTATTTGGTCAAAACTGATATTAGCCTACTAACTTTAAACATCCATTCACTTTAAGGTCGCAGCCCAGATAATAACAAACATAAAAATATAATTCAATTTTAATTCCATTATTACACTAACAACAAGAAAAAGTAACTGTACCATGCATTCACAGACTCTATTTTTTAGGTCCAACTAATTAGATATAGAAAATAAGCATGAACCAAATTTGAGTGGCATTGTTATTAATTTTTTTGCCTTCGGATATGAAAAAGTTCATATCACATGCTATATTTATATGGGGACTAGGTCGAAAAACGGACCGATCCTAACTATATTTGGTAAGGTCACTTATTTTTTGCAAAAACATATACAAGCGAAATTTGAGAAAAATCTGTGCAATATTTTTGTTTTTGTTTTTATAGATTTAAGTGAAGATCGGGAATTAGCTTCATAAAGGGGGGGGGGGGGGGGGCTATGACTAAGAATTGTCCTATAGGGTTTATTTTTGGACTACTGATTAATGGGTGTAATAAAGACACACTAACTTAATTTGACCTAGATCTATATGACAATTTGGATCTTATGGCAATTTAAGTCGATCTCGTAAGATTCATTTGCATGGGGACTAGGTCTGAACATGAACCTATTTTCACCAATTTCAACAGTGTTCATTCTATGGCCGATAGAAACTCATAGACTAAATTTCATCAAAATATATTCATAGTTGCGACCTGTAGTTTGATTACAAAGTTTACATAGACACACAGAAGAACGGACGGATGGAGGGATATTGCTAAAACGACTCAGAAAGTGATTTTGAGTCGATCGGTATAATAAAAGATGGGTGTAGGTCAAATATTTTAGGTAGTTACAAACATCAGCAGAAAGTCATTATACCCTGACCACATAGTGGTATTAGGGTATAAAAATAACGTCCGCAGACTTATACCAAATTTTAAAATTTATAATTTTAGCTTTTATTAAATAACTGTAATAACACATAACATTTAGCATAATTTAGCATTTTTAATAAAATAATAAACTTAAGTGTGAAATTTCAACAAAATCCATCAAAAGTTGTTGAAATGACGTGAACATTTGGGCGAGACTGTTGTGGTATAGTGTATTAACACTTTCTACACTAAGTATCATAAGTTTAAATAAAACTTTCGAATTAACAAAAATATACACTCATTTTCGATAATAGCATTGATTCCAATGTTTTTAACCTCAGTACCAACCATTTTTTGGTGCTATATGTACAGTAGCGTGACAACGGTTTATATGAAAAAAAATTTTTGGTCGAATTTTGATGTGTGTGGGTCGGACTATTGTGACACTGTATATAAATAAATGGCAATAAATGCGCCGCAGCCCACTTAATTAAGAAAATCAAGCTCACATTTTTAAAGGCATTGAAATAATTTTCAACAACAAATTTTTTTGCATTCTCCTGATCCCAAAATGGTCTTATGTAAAGTGTTTTACATCTCGTCTATTGTTATGCCGTTCTAAATTAATGTCAGGACAATACGTATTTTGTAGCACTATTTCAAAATCTCCAGTTTTATTTACCAAAAATTTTGAAAAATTTACCGAAATCAATGATTGAACTTTAAAGTCTTATTAACAAAATATATGTGATTAGAAATGTTAAATATTGTAGGTATTCTGTTCTTAACTTGGCAAGGGTAGCGTTTTTATTTAAGCGGATTTAAAGAAAAATGCTATTTTTCATACTGTTTGAACTTTTAGGCTAAATTTTTTACTGTTTTCATATTTCAAATATCTTTTGTCAAAATATTATACTATTTGATATAAGTTATCAATCTTGTAAATTAAGCTTAAATTGAAACACTATAAACCAAGGTTCAGAAAATACACACATGAAACACACAATGTTTTGTTTTTATTTTCATATCAATTATGTGTGTTTCTAAATCTTGTGGTGCCCAACACAATCATGACTGTGTTTCGTTTTAATATTTCGAGTGGATAATGTTTTAATTTTTAGATGTATGCGTTGAAGAACATGTTCTGTTTTTTTAACAGTACACGTGCAAGAAAATGAACGTAAAATAAAGCTACACTCGAATCTGTGTGGTTATGTGTATTCGAAACAAAAAATACATGATAAAAAAATGTTCGTGTAGATAACGCAATATGAAAACGAAACACAATCATGATTGTGTTGGGCACCGTACAAAATTTAGAAACACACATAATTGATATGAAAATAAAATTATGTGTTTGTTGGTCTGAGCTATGTTTGTTTACATTTATGTACGGGTTTTTTATTCAATGTGTGTTTTTTTCTGAACTCTGCTATAAACTGTCCCTCTTCAAGGTCAAAAGTCAAATTTAAAGAGATTTATATGTTTTTAAAACAAAATATTTAAATAATATATATTTGTGGAAGGATTTCGATAAAATTTATTGGTAATATTTTATTAATTCTAAAAAATAATATTCTGCACTTATTTTCTGAAATGAACCCATGGGGTCTTCTGATGTAAAATTAAAATTTTTCATATACAATTCGCGTGTACCAAAATGTGTCCAAGTTTTATTTTTTTCCAGAATGATTATATTCATATAAAGGTATATCGAGGGTTTATATTCAAGGAACAATATTAATTTTTGGTTTCAAACTGTTCTCTGGTATAACTGTCGAATAATAATTTTACATTTGAAATCATACATGATTAGTACAACTATTTCTTAATAAATATTGTAGCACATCGTTCGAAAAATACTTGCAGATCTTATTAATAAATTGGTTTTACACGTTCTCTTTAAAATAATTATTGATGCAGATAGCTCTTTTTGAATATAAGTCCTCGATATACAAATTTGTTTATATTGTATTAAATATAAAAACTAATTAATCTACATATTATCATAATACAACGAATAAATTTGAGGAATTTTATGAACACATTTAATATAGTTTTATTTAAAAAAACCCTGATGAAGAAAATATTTACAGATTTTCATAAAGAGTCAATTTGAAATCAAGACTACCCCATGGGTTAATTTCAGAAAATAAGTCCAGAATATTATTTTTTAAAATTAATAAAATATTATCAACGAATTTTACCGAAATCCTTCCACAAATATATATTATTTCGATATTTTGTTTTAAAAAATTTTATTCTCCCCTTAATTTGAGTTTGACCTTAAAGAGGGGCAGTTTATAGTGTTTCAATTTAACCTTAATTTACAAGATTGAGAAGTTATATCAAGTGGTATAATATTTTGCTAAAAGATATTTGAAATATGGAAACAGTAAAAAGATATAGCCTAAAAGTTGAAAAAGTATGAAAAATCACATTTTTCTTCAAATCCGCTGAAATTAAAACGCTGCCCTCGCCAGATTACGAACGGGATACCTAAAATATTTGATATTTTTAATCACATGTCTTGTGTTAATAAGATCTGAAAGTCCAGTCGTTGATTTCGGTAAGTCTCTTGAACAAAATTTTTGAAAACGTAAAATTGGCGATTTTGAAATAGTGGTAAAAAATACGTACCATTTTGACATTAATATAGAAAATTTTTTAAAAAAGGAGTTTTTAAAGTTTTATCAAAAAAATTTTCCATCTTTGGTCACATTTTGCAATACTTATACTTACCCTGGAAAAATTTCGTAATAGCAGCTCATTGATTTTTGCATTACCAATAATGACCTACCATTGCCCACTGCAATACTTCTAAAGTGAAAATAAGGCGTTACTAATAATGTGTTATACAGCTACTTATATTTCATGCCAGCGCCTTGCATACTGCATTACTTTCAAAGTAAAAATAATGAGTTCCAAGGCAAGTAGCTACCTCCAATGACATCCCCGTGTTAAAATAATGAGCTTATCAGGCAAACTTCAACCAGTTACATCTCATTCTAAAACCCATTATTTGGTAATGTTTGTTTTTCCTGGGTAGTACTTATAAGTATAGAGAAAAAAAATTTATAGGTTTTAATCTGTTTGGTCAAGTTTAAAAAATGTTCATCACATTTCATGACCAAGAGTTTTTTTTTTGCAGAAAAGTGGTCCGGCGAGTTTTTATTCTTGGCGAGTTTTTATTCGATTTGAAGTTTTATAGCTTTTTGAAAAGATAATTTATAACTGATATTGATTCATGTAATAACTTGTCGAAAGGTTAAACTGTAGAACGAAATTTTCGTAAAATCTAAAAAAAGTCATATTTGCTCCATATAAACACACTTGAACTTTGTTTTTCTCGGTGTTTTTGCTACTCGCATTTTTATTTCTAGGAGGTGAGATCGAGAGTTTGAACACTTTTTTTTATTAAGGGCCACCCTAATACTCACTTGCATTTTTCACTGTTTTTGCTTATTTTAAAGATATTTTATTGGAGAATCTTTACATTTTCGTACGTTATTCCTCGGTTGTTGGTTCTAGAGGCTCTAAATTCAATACTAACCTGCTCGAAATAACGACAAACAATATTATCCAAATTAATCCCAGGTATATTGTTTATTATGTGAGTGAGCGTGATTTCAACAGACAGACAGACGGACAGACGGCATCGCTATATCGACTCGAGTTGTCATAAGATCGTTATAGGATCGTAAATATTTGTATCGATTCGTTAAAAACGGAGGGAGTTACGAAGTTCAATTATGTATAATAAATTAATCGATACGTTTATAAAGATGCAACTAAGGGTTAATGCTATATGCGATATACATACATATATAGTTGATAAACACACTATGATTATAGCACATAATGTTTGAAAAGTAATGTCAGTGATTGAGTAAACTGGTTGAATAGATAGATAGATGAAGTGGAGTGCAAAATATTTAATTGTGATCAATTTGTGGCACCACCACTTGTAATCTAAATGACATTAAAACTCTGTACAATACGAGAGACAATTGCAAAATATTGCAATACAATATTTTTTTCTTTTTTAACTGGGGGCTTGGATTTGATTGCAAACATAGAAATGAACAAACGCAAAAACAAAGCAATTAACAATCGATTTTTTTTACTTCGTAAGTGATAATAGTGCTGGGACTGCATAAATTTCATATACATCAAACGTAATTCACGTGTCATTTTAATTGTTTATTGTTTAATTATTTTTTTTATTTTTTTCTTGAAAAGAAAAAAAAACGAAGATATAAATCTTCAAATTTTATTTTAAAATGTCTTTGTTTAAATGTTGAAATCATTAAACTTTAATCATTATTAATGCACATCACAATCTTTTTAAAAATTGGGTTTAAAATTAAATGTTAATAAATTAAGTGTTAAGTTCACTTAATTGTATTTGTTTGGTTGTCTTTTAAACTTTAAATATATTTTATTTGAAGCCATTCCACTCAGATGATAATTGCTTTTAATGAAGTTCAAGCACTAAAATAAATAAATGAGGTTTAATTTTTAGGGCGGCACTTAAGTTTTCACTATAATTTAGTTAACGTAATAAGTAAGTTTTCCAAATCCGCTCAATGTCTTATTTAGGAGCACTTAATCCATTATGATCTATTTCTTGCTTATAATTTTTTAAACATCTGACTTTGACTTGACTTTAATATCTAAGTCCGATCTAAGTCTTTGAAAACTAAAAAATTGTGTTGATTAAAGAAAAAGGCTAGGTCTGTCAACAAATTGTATTGAAATTGGAGGCTTTCAGGAATTTCTATGCAAAATAGGATTAAATATGTTAGTACGGATTTCAATCTGTTAAATTTGAAAATATGTTCAAAGAGAAACATTAAAGTAAACCCGATAGAACTTGAAATTATAAAAATAAAAAAAAAAAAACAAGTAAGAAATTATAGTTGGTCTAGACCATATACCATGGTTTAGAGACCCTATCTCTTCGGTCCAACTAATTCGATACAGAAAATAAGCATAAACCAAATTTGAGTAGCATTTTTTAAATTTTTTTGGCCGCAGATATGAAACAGTTTATATCAGATGCTGTATTTATATGGGGACTAGATCGAAACATGGACCGATAATGACCATATTTGGTAAAGTCACTTTGAAAAAATATATACAAACCAAATTTTAGAAAAATCTATGCAATATTTTTGCTTTTTGATAGATTTAAGTGAAGATCGGGAAGCAGCTCTATATGGGGCCTATGACTAAGAACTATCCTATTGGGATTATTTTTGGACAAATGATAAATAGATGTAATAAACAAACACAAACCCAATTTGACCAAGATCTATATGATAATTTCAATAGCGTTCATCCTATGGCCGGTAAAAGCTTATATACTAAATTTCATTAAAATATATTCATATTTGCGACCCGTAGTTTGATTAAAAGGTTTACATGAACACATAGACGGACAGACGGACGGACGGACGGACAGAAGGACGGACGAACATCGCTAAATCGACTCAGAAAGTGATTTTGAGTCCATTGGTATAATATAAGATGGGTCTAGGTCAAATATTTTTGGTAGTTACAAATAGTTGCACCAGACCACATAGTGTTAGGGTATAAAAATGCCATTTTTACAACCATTTTAAATAATAACTAGCCGATTCCAGCCCTCGAAATTGCAAATTCTAGGAAATTTTATTTTTTCATTAATTAAAAACCATAAAGGTATGCTAATCAATTATAGCCAATTCACAAATCAACACAAATAACAAACTCATTTTTATTACAAACACATTAACAAATGTAATAAACGTACACATGGCATTGTATAATTTTATGTATGTTTTAGTAGCAACTTTAAATGCAATATACTCAAAAAAAAAAGGAAAAAATTTAAAAATCTTTTAATCTGAAAAACGGCTAAAAAGAAATACCTTTCAAATAATATACGTTTGGTCAAAATCGGGATAAAACGGTAGAACAAAACATCGGTCACAAGAAATCGCCTAGCCTATTAATATTATAGATTATTTTAATATTATTTTTTATTAAAACTGTTTAGAATTAATTTTTAGAAATGTAATAAATTTGAATTAAATTAAAAACAAGTAAGAAAATTTTAGTCGGTCTAGACCGACTATACGATACCTTTTACCATGCGTTTAGAGACCCTTTCTCTCAGGCTCAACTAACTGGATATAGAAAATAAGCAAATTTGAGTGGGATTTTTATTAATTTTTTCGGCTGCAGATATGAAAAAGTTCATATCGGATGCTATATCTAAATGGGGACTAGGTCCAAAAATGGACCGATCCTGATCATTTTTGGTAAAGTCTCTTGTATTTTGCAAAAATATATACAAACAAAATTTGAGAAGAATCAGTGCAATATTTTTGTTTTTTTGATAGATTTAAGTGAAGATCGTGAAGCAGCTCTATATGGGGCCTATGACTAAGAGTTGTCCAATAGGGATCATTTTAGGACTACTGATTAATGGATGTAATATATACATACAAACCCAATTTGACTAAGATTGGTATGATAATTTGGATCTTATGGCAATATATGTTGATTTCATAAGGGTCATTTGTATGGGGGCTAGGTCTGAACATAGACCGATTCTCACCAATTTCAATAGCGTTCATCCCATGGTCGATAAAAGATTAAATACCAAATTTCATCAAAATATATTCATATTTGCGACCTGCAGTTTGATTAAAAGCTTTACATGGACACACAGACGGACGGAAGGACAGACGGACGGACATCGTTAAATCGAATCAGATATTGATTCTGATTCGATCGGTATAATTAAAGATGGGTGTAGGTCAAATATTTTTGGTTGTTACAAACAGCAGCACAAAGTCATTATACCCAAACCATATAGTGGTATAGGGTATAATTATAATCTCTTGTATCTGTGGTTTTCTGGAATAACCGCGTATGTCCATTTTTGTCAGTTTTGAGTTATCGATGCCAAATATATTAATTTTTAACGCTCTTTACATGTGTTCAATTTAAAAAAAAAATATTGACCATTTCTGAGTTTTTGCTTTAAAGAACGACGTAACTTAAATGTTTATTATATTTATTTGCAGCACTAACGACGTATGTCAACCTACGTTTGATCGCTGACAAATTATTTTCTCAGAAAACGACACATAGCGATATACGTTGTTATTAATGAAAAAGAAATCCGAAATAATTTTGGATAGTTTTCAGTTTTCAGTGTGAAAACTTGTGTGTTTATTTCTGTTATTTTTTGTCACTACTATTCGTGATACGTTGTTATATCCTAAATCCTAAGTCCCGTTAACTTATTGTTGACGAACAACAAAATCCATTTTCAAGCAACAGCAACTTATGGTTGATTTCTTTTTCAAATAAAAAGACGTTTGTCGACATAAGTTGTTTTATCTGCACACACTTTATGTGTAATTTACATATTATTTTTTTCGTCCTTCTCTAGGATCTATTCCTCTGAAGATTTTTGACTCAAAATTTTATATAAAGAATTTATTGCCCATATCTACAGGACTGTTAAATAAAAAGCTCTAAAATCTTTATATCGAGCCCATAATTTCAAATATAACGTTTTTGGCTCCCCTGAACATATTGTTTTTATGATATACGCGGTTATTCTAGAAAACCACAGATATTTAATTTTACTAAAAAGTAAAGTACCATTCTGATTCGAATTCCAGAGTTGCACTCAACTTGTCGTATGGAAGCTTTAGATATAGTATCACTTTTTTAAGTACTTAGACTAGCAACGAATCGAGTAGATTGACAATTGTTATTCTACTAGATTAGAATTAAATCAAACGCTGTAATTTCAGAAAGCAAACGGTATTTGTTACCTACGAAATGATAAAATAAATTAACTGTCGAAAATAAGTAGAGGGTATAAGTAGTAGTAGTAGTAAATAGTAGTAATAGTAGTAGTGCATACCAAGATATACAACTTGGCAATACATTTGAATAAATAAATACTTTAACCTAATTATGTCTGACAGATCTATTAATTTAGTGTAATTTAGTAAGTGTTTTAAATATAAATTTTTATCATTCAGTTTTATTTTTATTTTTTCTTAATTAACTTGAAAGTTTAAGTCAGCGAGTCTGGCTAAGACCTGAATTTAAAAATAAAATAAAACAAGTAAGAAAATTATAGTCGGTCTAGACCGACTATATGATACCCTATACCATGCGTTTAGATACCCTATCTCTTAGGCCCAACTAACTGGACATAGAAAATAAGCAAATACCAAATTTGAGTGGGATTTTTATTAATTTTTTCGGCTGCAGATATGAAAAAGTTCATATCGGATGCTATATCTATATAGGGACTTGGTCCAAAAATGGACCGATCCTGATCATGTTTGGTAAAGTCTCTTGTATTTTGCAAAAATATATACAAACAAAATTTGAGAAGAATCAGTGCAATATTTTTGTTTTTTAATAGATTTAAGTGAAGATCGGGAAGCAGCTCTATATGGGGTCAAAGGGATCATTTTTGGACTACTCATTAATGGATGTAATGAATGCATACAAACCCAATTTGAGTAAAACCTATATGACAATTTGGATCTTATAGCAATTTATGTCGATTTCATATGGGTAATTTGTATGGGGGCTAGGTCTGAAGATGGACCGATTCTCACCAATTTCAATAGCGTTCATCCCATGGCCGATAAAAGCTTATATACCAAATTTCATCAAAATATATTCATATTTGCGACCTGCAGTTTGATTACAAGGTTTACATGGACACACAGACGGACGGACGGACGGACGGACATTGTTAAATCAACTCAGAAAGTGATTCTGATTCGATCGGTATAATTAAAGATGGGTCTAGGTCAAATATTTTTTGTTGTTACAAACAGCAGCACAAAGTCATTATACCCAAACCACATAGTGGTATAGGGTATAAATATAAAGCATACTGAAATTTGTATAAGTACAATAGATTCAAAAATTAACAAGTAAGAAAATTATAGTCGGTCTAGACCGACTATACGATACCCTATACCATGCGTTTAGAAACCCTATCTCTTAGGCCCAACTAACTGGATATAGAAAATATCCCAAATTTGAGTGGGATTTTTATTAATTTTTTCAGCTGCAGATATGAAAAAGTTCATATCGGATGCTATATCTATATGGGGACTAGGCCCAAAAATGGACCGAATGAGTCTCTTGTATTTTGCAAAAATATATACAAACAAAATTTGAGAAGAATCAGTGCAATATTTTTGTTTTTTGATAGATTTAAGTGAAGATCGGGAAGTAGCTCTATATGGGGCCTATGACTAAGAGTTGTCCAATAGGGATCATTTTTGGACTACTGAATAATGGATGTAATATATACATACAAACCCAATTTGACTAAGATTTGTATGATAATTTGGATCTTATGGCAATATATGTTGATTTCATAGGGGTCATTTGTATGGGGGCTAGGTCTGAACATGGACCGATTCTCACCAATTTCAATAGCGTTCATCCCATGGCCGATAAAAGATCAAATACCAAATTTCGTCAAAAAATATTCATATATGCGACCTGCAGTTTGATTACAAGCTTTACATGGACACACAGACGGACGGACGGACGGACGGACGGACGGACGGACGGACGGACGGACGGACGGACGGACGGACATCGTTAAATCGAATCAGATAGTGATTCTGATTCGATCGGTATAATTAAAGATGGGTGTAGGTCAAATATTTTTGGTTGTTACAAACAGCAGCACAAAGTCATTATACCCAAACCACATAGTGGTATAGGGTATAAAAATCAATCATACTAGATAGTGGAATTTTTCCACACCACATGGTAAATATCAGTTTGTCGTTCCGTTTATAACGCATCGAGAAATGAATTTGCCACAACGTAAAGGATATGTGTTTATATTCTTAACCCTTATAACAACTCGATTATATAAAGCGATGTCCATCTGAGTAAAAATAAAAAGTTTTGTTAAATAATTTTTTGATATTAATATCTGAACATTTTTTAGAAGAATCATTTGAAATCTGTTTCTATTATCGTATGATTTCTTAGGTTTCAACACATTCTTATAGGGATCAAACTTTGGGTATTAATAAATAAAATATTTTATTGGTGTCATATGAGGTACTTAGGGAAATTTAGACTTTTAACTCCAGTAAAAAAAAAGTAATGAAATTTTTCAGATAGCAATTAATTCTTTCAGAAGACACGTTTATTATTTTTTATAACAAGAAATTATAATAGAAACTGGCCAAAAAGAAAAGCAATTATCTTAAAATTTTATTGGTATTTGAATTCAAAGTTTCAATATTGCCAACAGTTTTAAAATAGTAGCCTTACCCTTACCTTACCTTACATTGTTTGTAATATTAAGTCTGAGACGCAGGTGGAGGGTATCAAGGATTCGGCACTGCCGAGTTTTATACTTACTCTTTTTTATTGACCTAAACATTTTAAAAATTTACAAAAAAAGAAATAAATAAATAAATAAAAATGCTGTTCTTCTTAATTTTTTTTCAAAAATGAAATGAAAATGATGTTAATATTATTTTTAATTTTTTAACTAAAATTTATTTAAATAAACTAAACTATAAAAACCAATTTTTTTTATTATACTCCCTTTCTTTATAAATTAAGTTTACGATCATGCAAACACAGCAAACACACACTAAGGTTAAAATAAAGGGAGTAAAAAAAATAATTTTTAAATATTTTCAGTTTTTAAAAACAATATTTTTTCTTAAATAATTTATACTAGCAGATTCCAGCCCTCGAAATTCGAGTGCAAATTCTAGGAAATTTAATATTTTATTAAAGGGTCTTTTTCATTTTTATTACAAACACATTAACAAATTTAATCAACACACACATCCCAGTATGCCTTGAAATATTATTTCTCCAATGTTTGAGAAAAGTTAAGTTCTCAAATTGATGTCCAATGTAATTCTCAACTTGAGTTGAACAATTTTCTCCTTGTTTGCTTTCAACTTGACATCAAGTTGAGACTTAACATTTTTTCCAATCTTTGAGAAATATTTTAACTCTCAATTGGATATCCAACACTTTTCTCCACTTAAGACCAAACATTTTTTCAACTTGAATACGATTTGAGTTAAGTTTGAGATATTATTTAAATATGTCATAAATAATAAATTAAATTAAAAAATTCCAAAAAAAGTACAAATAATTAATTGATATATTTTAATTATTTCTACTTTTTGTCGAATTTTTTAATTTAAATTCTTATTTATGACATATTTAATATTAATATTCATAAAATGTACAAATAATTAATTCATTTATTTTTAATTCTATATTTGTAAAAATATTATCATGTACATAATAATGTTAAATATGTAATGAAATTAAATTGAAACATTAAAAAAAAGTACATTGTTTTCATTTCTAAAATTTGTATAATTTTTAAAATATGGCAATTCCGTACTTTCATTTGATACCGATTGGAGAAATTTCTTTGCTATCAAGTTGAGAATCACAAATTTCTCAATTTGATAACTAAGAAAATCACCATATAAAAAATGTGCCTTTTAAGTTGAAAAGACTATAATCGGACTATTGAGGTGCATTTGAGAATTAACGTTGGAGATTTGAGAAATGTATTTGATCTCTAATGCACCTCAATTTGATAGCAAACAAAAATGTATATTGGGATAGCACATAATTTTATGTATGTGTTAGTAGCAACTTTAAATGCAATTTATTCAAAGTAAAGGAAAAAATTTAAAAATCTGTAAATCTGCAAATCGGCTAAGAAAAAATACCTTTCAAATAATATACGTTTGGTCAAAATCGGGATACAACGGTATAACAAAACACCGTTCACAAGAAATCGCCTAGCCTATTAATATTATAGATTTTGGAGACTTTTTTTGTTTTAGAGGGTATAAGTTGAAATATAATAAATCTATGCTGTTATTTACAAGCGAGAATGTAAAATAAAAACACTGAAAGAAGTTACAAAAATAAATTATTTATTTTATAAATATTTGTTAAAAAAATATTTAAATGAAAAAAAATTCATTTTGATTTTTTATTGTGCATTTCTATTTTATTTTTAATTTCTATAATTTTTAAGACAATAAAGAAATTACAGACATAGTGGACAAAAACTGACCGAAAATGACTCTTCAATACTTGTCTCTACTCATTTTTGGATGTTGAACAGTGCAATAAAAAATTTGACCAATGTTATGCAAACCAACGCGTGTAAGGTTTCCATTGACTGATTGATTTAACCGAAGTTACTGTTTTTAAAAATGTTGTTCCTGTAGAATTCTTTTCAGCTACACTTTTTCGGGTTGTAATTTGCGAATTTATCGGTTCTATCAATGCATAATGTTTCTTTTTAAACTGGCATGACCACTAGGGACGCCCTTAATAAAAAAAAAATGCTCACACTCTCGGTCTTACCCCCTAGAAATATGCGAGTAGTAGAAAAACTGAGAAATGCAATGTTTTGGGTCAATCAAACAAATTTAGAGGTGCCTCAACGCTACTGAAAATTTCAAGTGTGTTTATATGGGGAAAATATGATTTTTTTTTTCAGATTTTACGAAAATTTCGTTATATATTTTAATTTTTTTAACAAATTATTATATGAATCGATTTCAGTACTAAATTGCATCTTTAAAAAGCTATATAACTTCAAAATTGATTAGAAACTCGCCAAGTAATTGAAGACCCCAGACCACTTTTGAGCCAAAAAAATCTAAGTCGTAAAATTTAACGGAAATTTTTTCAACTTTAGGAAATTAATTAAAGCCATAATTTTTTTTTGTCTCTATACCTATGAACACTCAGACATGAAGTATTGTTTTATTACCACGTTTTTAACCCGCATTGAGACCAAATATCGAAAATTTGTTTGATAAAATTTTGAAAATTATTTGTAAATTTTAAAAAATTTTCTTAAACAAAATTTCTAAAAATGGATCTGGCAGTTCAAAGTTTTGTTAAGTATATGTTAGGGATTAAGTGTGTGAATTTTTAAGTAAATTCCTCTGCTAGAATTTTTTTGATAAGGATTTCGAGAAAAATTGGATTCTTGTGAAATATTCAGTAAATGTACTCTTCCTAAATACTTTGTATCAAAAATTTATCAGTTTTATACATTTCAATACTTTATTTTATCTTAATAGCCTAGGGTTTCGGAAAAAAATAATATGATCCCATTAACCCTTTTTGAATTGAGGGCTCAAATATGACCCCAAGCTAATAAAAGACTATTTATTCAAAAAATTCAAATATTTTGTAAGTGCTGTTGAATTTCTAAAAGCGTTACTTAGAACATTATAACCAAATGTGTAGATATTCCGTTTTCAAAATTTCGCATAAATCCGAGAGCGATAACACATTATTTGCCAAGGCCAACTTTGGATTTTAAGATAGTTTTAAATAAAGATTCTTCTGCCAGAATTTTTTTACTTTGCGGATTTCGAGAAAAAGTAGTTTTTAATTAATATTCAGTAAATGTACTCTTTCTAAATACTTTGTTTAAAAAATTTATCGGTTTTCTACTGTTAAATGTTATATTTTATCTTAATAGCCCATGAATTCGCAAAAAAATTATATGACCCCATTTTCCCTTTTATCCCAAATAAAAGACAATTTATTCAAAAATACAAATATTTTGTAAGAGCTGTTGAATTTTTAGATGCGACGCTTGAAATATAATAACCAAATGTGCAAGTCTTCATGCTAGAAATTTAGAATAAATCGAACAATGTTAACCCAATCCATGCCAAAGCCAAACTTTGAATTTCGGCATATTTAAAAAAAATAATTGTTCTATTAAACTAGAAGAAACCCTTACTAAGGGTTGGGAAACAAAATTGTGCTATATTTTATGAAAATGTACCCTTACGTGCTCCTAGGGTTAAAATGATCCAGAATTCAGCAGTATTTTCAGAATATTTAAATTTTTTGATTTAATCGTCCTATACCAGCTTGGAGTCATATGTGGCGCCAAGTCCGAATGGGTTAATGAAGTCAAATTATAAAATAATCATATTCATTACATCATAAAAATAGGTAAAATATAGCACAATTTTATATCCTAACCCATAGTAAGGGTTTCATCTAGTTTACTAGAACAATTATTTTTTTTAAATATGCCAAAAAAGTTTGGCCTCGGCACGGAATGGGTTAACATTGTTCGATTTATTCCAAAAGGGATAATGGGGTCATATAATTTTTTTCTAAAACCCTAGGCTATTAAGATGAAATATAACGTTTAAAAGTATAAAACTGATAAATTTTTGATACAAAGTATTTAGAAAGAGTACATTTACTTAATATTTCACAAAAAACTCACTTTTCTCGAAATCCGCAAAAAAAATTCCTTGTAAAAAAATTCTGGCAGAGGAATTTACTTAAAATCCACACACTTAATCCCTTACATATACTTTACAAAATTTTATAGTACCGGATCCATTTTTTGAAATTTTGTTCAAGAAAATTTCTTAAAACTTGAAAAAGGAGTTTTCAAAATTTTGTCAAAAAATTTTTCATCTTTGGTTTAATTGCGCAATAGGTTAAAAACGTGGTAATTAAACAATACTTCATGTCTGAGTGCTCATAGGTATAGAGACCAAAAAAATGATGGCTTTAATTAATTTCTTGAAGTTGAAAAAATTTCCGTCAAATTTCACGACTTAGTTTTTTTTTTGGCACAAAAGTGGTATGGGGCATTTGCTAATTCTTGGCGAGTTTTTATTCGATTTTGAAGTTATATAGCTTATATAGCTACAGAAATCGATTCATGTAACAACTTGTCGAAAAAGTTAAAATATAGAACGAAATTTTTGTAAAATTTGAACAAAAGTCATATTTTTCCCCATATAAACACACTTGAAATTTTCAGTCGCGTGAGGCACCTCAAAATTTTTTTTGATTCACCTAAAACTTTGTATTTCTCAGTTTTTTGGTATTCGCATATATCTAGGAGGTGAGACCGAGAGTTTGAACACTTTTTGATTAAGGGCCATCCTAATGACCACATATGCTATTTTGCAATTGTTTAAATTTTACATTTAATTAAAAATTAATTAAATAATTTCCAAAAAATTTTCTTTTAATATTAGAATGAAAATATTGTAAAATCGCGTAGAATAAATTTTTAAAATAAATTTTTTAAAATAAATTTATTTATTTTTTTTTTATACTTAAGATTTGTTTTCCTAACAATAAGCAGAGTATTTAATGATGCGACAAAGTCAAATCACAAAACTCTTTTCTGTTATTTTCTTTATTAATAATTTCTGTTTTTATATAGATATATTATTCATAATTCTTTTTTATTATTTAAGTAAATAATCATAATAAAAGTCATCATATTACCATAAAAAAAGAAATATTAACCAATACTTACAACGTCTAATCATCGTTCAAAGCATGCTTTCAAAAGTTCCACATTTTCCTCGCACCCCTCTAAACTGCTCAACTAACAATTATATTCAAGACAAGCCATAGCGCTATAGCTAGCATTTCTTGTTTGTTGTTTTCTCTCCAAATTGTTGATGTTTGGTTGTCAATGATTAATGAATTAATTTGTATGTGAGCATTCATAAAATAAATTATTAAAAAAAATGCTCACAAAATTTTGACATATACTCACAACAAACAAAGCTCGCTTATAGTTAATAAAGTCATAAAAATATCTTTTGCATGTCTAGATTTTAGCTTTTGTATACATATTAAATGTTTCCCAAATTTTTTATTTGTTTATTTTGTTTTAATATATTTTGTTTTTGGGTGGTCTTACTCATAATAATAATAACAACAACACAATAATATGACTAAAGATGAGATTTCATAAAAGTCATATTATTTAGCTATCAAAGTCACGGTTATTGTTTATATTGTTGTGCCGGTACGTAGGTGCGTTAGAGAAACATGTTTTCTACATGCAAATTGTTATTAAGTAATTATACCTTATATCACGCTGTGTTAGGGTGTAATGAGTTTGTTCTAATGTTTGTAACCACCAAAAAATATTTGAACGATCAACTCAGGATCCTTTCTGAGACGATTTAGCAATGTCCGCCCGTCCGTCTGTCCGTCTGTCTATGTGGCCATGTAAACCTTGTAATACAACTACAGGTCGCAAATATAAATATATTTTCATCGATTTTTGTATAAAAGCTTTTGCAGGCCATAGGATGATCGAACCTCTATGCTATCGACTTAAGATACCGTAAACAGTAGATCCAGATATCGGTTTATATATTGTTATTGTAGCCATTATTTGATACTCCAAAAATAGTCATAGTCTTCAAAAAAACAAAAATATTACATGGATTTTTTACAAAATTTGGTTTTGGTTTTCGCGAAAAATAACACTAGCCAACAAGGTTTTGGACTGGAGCAACGAAATATCATTCCTAGGGTTATTTGGTGGGCTGAATTCAAATCTGTAATTGGTTTTTCTCTATCACGTCAGGTTTTAGAGATACAAAAAAAAAATGCTTTTGATGTGTAAACATCTATACGCGCAGGGGGCTAAATTTATATTTCACAATCACAAAAACAGCGTAACATGTGGGCCGTAAGACAAATTCGATGTGACTAATGATTGTATTGGTGAAAAAAATATGATATGTAATAACCTTTTTGTCGCTGTTGAAAAATAAAAAATGAAAAATAAAAAATGGAAAATGAAGAATGAAAAATAAAAAAATAAAAAACTAAAAATTTAAAATAATTAATTAAAAATGAAAAATGAGAAATGAAAAATAGAAATAAAAAACAAAAAAATTAAAATAATAAATGAAAAATAAAAAATGTAAAATAAAAAATGATAAATAAGAAATGATAAATAAGAAATGAAAAATAAAAAACTAAAAATAAAAAATTAAAAATTAATAATTAAAAATGAAAAAATGAGAAATGAAAAATTAAAAATTTAAATAAAAAATTAAAATAAAAAATTAAAAATAATAAAATAATAATCTATATATATAAAATTGAATGTGTGTTTGTTTATTTGTTTGTTTGTTTGTGTGTACCTTATAGGAGACCAAACCTCTGGACCGATCTTCCTGAAATTTTTACAGCATTTAACTGGGACTCTGGCATGATTAATAGGGTACTTTTTTTTTGACCACGCCCACTTTTACGCCCACTTTTTTAAAATTATGTAATTGCTCCCATATAGTTTTTAACAGATTTACTTCAAATTGTATACACATTATACTCCAGGCGAGGTAGAAATAAACATTTCTTACGCCACGCCCCCTTTCACGCCCCTTTTCACGCCAAATTTTGTTTGAAAGTTTTAAACTTTTTTTTCTCTGTACAAATTTGTTCCTTCCAACGGATTTTTTTATTTGGTAGTATATTGCTCTTAATACTGTTAACGTCGCCATATAACTATGAACCACGCCCATTTCACCGCCCCCTTTTTTTTTTACTTATACCACTAACAATGTTTGCTATACAAAATAATTTTTTTGTAATATGTATTTATCTAAAGTTTTATACACTTTTTATCTACAGGTAAGGTAGCCATACATTTTTTTATTACCAAGTCCCCCTTTTTCGCCCCATTTTACCTTAAATCATAATTAATCTGCTTTCAATCTATCTATATATATAAAAATGAATGTGTGTTTGTTTGTGCTTTATAGGAGGCCAAACCAAAGAACCGATCTTCCTGAAATTTTCAGGGCGTGTTACTGTGACTCTGGAAGGAATAATATGCTATATACATTTTTGATTGGACAAAGGGGCGGTGCCACGCCCATATAACCCAAAATTTGAAAAAGTCATATCACGGGAATTTTTTTACCTACAGCAGTCATATTTGGTACATATGGTATTAGCATGAATAGAAATACATACAAGAAGAAAAGTGGGCGGGACCACGCCCCTTTTTAGAAAAATAAAAATTCGTAATATCTTCTAAACTACTGGAAGGATCGTCATGAAATTTTCACAAAAGGATATTTTTGCGAAATAATAAGACCTTAGCTATATAAAGTTGTTAGTGGGCAAAGGGGCGTGGCGTATATATAAAAACGTTGATGCATTTGATTGTAACGAATGATCTCCGGAACCATAAGAGCTGTCGAGGTAGGATTTCCAGCATAGGTTCGGTTCGAGCTCTTCTGTGTTTTTTTTTAGTTTTAACCCTCTAGCTGGCGTTGGGGTCAAGTTAAAAACAAAAATTTTTACTTTCAGCGCGATTTGACTGCAATTCAGAATGAACGTATGTTTCGTCATAAGAAATTTTTGTATGTATAAATGGACCCGATAGGTGGCGCTGGGTAAAGTTATTTCGAATATTCTTATTTATGGTGTGATTTTAATGAAACTAAGAATGTACATATATGTATGTTAGAAACATTTTTTTATTGGACCCGGTAGATGGCGCTGTCGTTCGAAAAATAATGAGTTGTCAAATTTATATAAATTTTAATAAATAAACTCACAAACGTTTTTATATATAAATATTCTAACGAAAAAGAAGGAAAAAGCCGCTACATTATTGCATGGTGGCCGCACAGCTCATTCAGCACTCAAATCACCGTTAAACGTACAAAAAAATGAGAATGCCGTCTGTAATATCAAAAAACATTCCGGTATGGCAAAAGTTCTGCAAAAATGCAGTATATTTATTTGGGATGAATGTACCATGGCTCACAAACATTGTGATTTGATTTGATAAAAGATTTGAAAGGCAATGAAAGATTTTTTGGTGAAGCTCTCATTTTATTATCTGGAGATCTTCGTCACACATTTTATATAGGTATATACAGATTCTAACTAAAATAAAAATTCATTGAGGGCAAAACAACGTTTGCCGGGTCCAGCTAGTTAAATATAAAATGAAATATAAAAAACGAAAAATTAAAAATTAACCGGTTGAAATAATAAATAATAATGAATATTTTTATATTAGCAGTACCCCTGCAGTTGATTGCTATAAGTAATACATAGATGACGCTTTCTGTTTGATTTTAAAAAAGTGCAAAAAAAATATCTTTAATTACTAGATGTTTACACATCTCCCCTGTGATCGGACTCACATGATTTTTTTATTTGATTTTTACATAAAAAATCATAAGTTTATTTAAAAATCAACGAACATATTTTCATTATTTGAACGTCGTTTGTATTTTGTTGGTTCGGTTTCACGTATTGAACATCCTTGAAAATTATTTCTTTAAATTTTCATTAAATCTTGGTGAGCACGCGCCCCTTGTTCGTCCCTCACCGCACCTAGGTTTTGTGGAAAAAAAAATCTGAAGGCGAATGAAGAAAATGCATTTTGAGTGACATTCGTACACCTAATTCGTGATAATTTTTCGAAAATTCAGCAAAAATTTGTAGTTTTCACTCTTATTGTTTCGTGAACAGCTCTTGAAAGATTTCCAGGCTGCATATTCTTTCTCCAATAAACATTGTGAAAAATTGTCATCATTCAATTGCTTCCAACAAATTCTGAGGGCCAACAAATATGCCTTCTTTGATTTTAGCATATGAAATTTTAGGAAAAACCGCTAAGATACACTTAAATGCTGCACCATCTTTGTCCAGCGCCCTGACAAAGTTGTTAGAAAGGCCCAATTTTATGTGCAGCGGCGGAAGAAGAACGTCATTTGGATCAATTAATGGTTTATTTGAAATGTTTTGTTTTCCTGATAAATACTCAGTTTTTTTTTTTGCACTCTCTCCTGACGTAGTGATGACATGTAGCGCGACTATCCCATAGACAAAGGAAACGACAATATTTTATGAAACCTTCTTGCATACCAGTCAACAAACCAATGATCTGAAACAGATTAATTTTTTATTTTTTTATTAAACCAATACTCAGGGGATGTCCCCTACAAGTGCATTGTGTTGATTTCAGGAAAATAGGTGATAGGAAGGAGGAGAGAGGGAGTAGTGTTTGTGTAGCTCCTAAATAGACCTTGAAGCTCCTGCCCATATATAGGAGCTGTATTCCATTTTCGGTCGGATGTAAGTGGTATAGATTTTAAGGAGATCAGAAGGAGTTAAGTAATTTTTACACCATTTTAGAAAACAAAGACTCTTGCAAGCTTCTTTCAACACTTGAAAAACATGTTCGTTCCAACGAACATCACATTGAATTCTCATGCTTAGAACATCAAGAGTATCCGATTCCTGAATACCTATACCACCCATATATACAGATGACATTGTTGATTCCATGGCCCTATGGGTCAACATACAACATTGAGTCTTCAGCGCATTAAAATCACCTCTATTCGCTTTACCCCTCAGAGATTGTTAACAGGTCTTGATTGAGTGTGTCATTCATTATCTGCCTTCTGCCCCCAACCTCCAAGAGGTTTGTCCTAGAATTAAAGGAAAATGAGAGATTGTTAACAGGTCTTGATTGAGTGTGTCATTCATTGTCTTCCGCCCCCAACCTCCAAGAGGCTTGGCTTAGAATTAAAGGAAAATGAGTGACAAATGCTGCTGTCATCTGCGAAAGAGTATATAGAGTTGAGAGGTTGGCCAACGATGTCGCTCAGAAAGATAAGGAAAAGAGAAGGAGAAAGAACAGAACCTTGGGGTACCCCTGAATTAAGCTGAAACTCATTAGATGAGACCCCATCAATAACAACACGTATTGTTCGGTCTCTGAGAAAACTCGATATATATCGAGAGAAGTCATTACCGACCCCAAATGCAATAAGCTTTGATACGATCGAATGCCTTAGAAATATCCAGAGCAACCACTTTACTTTCGCCAAAATTGCGAATGGATCGACTCCAGCGTTCAGAAAGTAGAGGTAACAAGTCTCCCGTGGAACGATTTCTACGGAAGCCATACTGTCGATCATTAAGAAGTGAGTTGGCCTCTACGCAGTTCACAAGATGGAAATTGATCATGCTCTCCATCACCTTTGAGAGCGCAGAGCAAATTGCAATTAGACGGTAATTTTCAGGGTTATTAGCCGAACCCTTTTTAGGAATTGGGTGGACATTAGCAACTTTCCAGCAAGAGGGAAATACTCCCGCACGGTACAAAAGGCTGAAAAGGTTGGCCAATGGACTGGCTAGCGTCGAAGAGCACTACTTCAGCACTAGTGCTGGTATACCATCCGGTACCCGAAGACTTATTAATGTTGAGATCCGAAATAACCTTTTTAACTGCACGTGCTCGAAAGAATATTTTAGGCATAGTACAAGGTACATTTTCAAGTTCGGGCAGAGGTTGATCGCCAAAACGAGTTTTTTGCAAAAATTTCAGCTAAAAGGTTAGCCTTATCAACCGATTCAGTGATGGTCTATACTACATATACAAAGAAATTTACATCACACACTTAAGGATCTTCCATTTATGATCAATGATTTATTCAGTCATTGATTCATAACTTTCCTTTATATTAATTGCATGAGCAATTGGTATGGGTGGTTTTTCAATCCCATTATGCAAAAGAAGAGCCTTTAAACTGTACTTAGAGCCATCAGTAAATAATCTTCATTCAGTTTTGTCATATGGCTGGTTCATTTTTTGAAATAAACCATCAACATCAGTACAGTATGAAAAAAGTGGTTCTTTTCAAAAGTGCAGCCAATTCCAAGCTACTATCTCTATAGATTGTTACTTTTGTCCCAAGATGTTTCCACTTCCGCATGCGTAAAGCTAGTAATTCAGCGTCTTGCTTCGTTAAATGTAATTCCCGAATTAGATCATTCAGCTCAGCTTGAATCACTAAATGGCGTTCATCATCAGCTCATACAAACTACCACTGCTGGTGGAAGATGTTTCGGACTCACTGCTCGTAGCACTGGGAATGACTGGTAATGAATCATTTGGTCGACGTCGAACTGATTTGGAAACCGATGGGATATTCCCGTAAGTAATATATTTTCGATTTTTCATATTTAATCCAACAACTTTTTATAAACAGAAATAACAATCGGTTTGGTGGTTACTTGACTCTCTCCAAAGTACTGGAACTGAAAAATTGAAGTAGATGCTCTTGCCATTTGACCAATTGTATAAGACAGTTCTGCAACTATTGCAAAACACTTTCGGTGTCCACGGTTTGTCCAAGTTTCTGACAGCAAAACCAAAATAATGTAAATATGCATATCTATATATTAATACGTGAAGAAAATTTTTTAGTTCCCTTTTTAAGCAATATGCGGGCACGGAGGAGTGTGTAAATTGACATACTTATAGTTCGTATAGAGGAGAAGCTGAGAATGATAAAATTTATGTTTAATCTGTCTTAGAAATATATTAAATAAAATAAAATAAAATAAAATAAAATAAAATAAAATAAAATAAAATAAAATAAAATAAAATAAAATAAAATAAAATAAAATAAAATAAAACATTTATAATTTTTCGTTACGCCCTGTTACTGCGAATGATTTAAATTGTATATCACATGCTCTATGTTGAATGGTGAATTGCTAAAATTGATTAACATACCTTGAGGCTCATTAAAATATTCACAAATTTTTTATATATATATAGGTTAAACAACATTGGAAGACAAAGATTGAATGAAAAAATAATATTTACTAGAATTTGCACTCGAATTTCGAGTGCTGGGCTATACTAGTTTTTATGATTCTGATTTTGCATATCCTATTTTTTCAACCAAATATTCACCACACACAAATCAAAAATAGCCTGAAAAAGTAACACGCGATCTCCCTGACATGCTTAAACGCTACTACTATGAAGATTTAGAATGAATGTGGGCTTCTGTCAAATTAATAATTGTGAAATTGTAGCGTCAGTATTGACTGTTTTACAGTATTGCCAGCATTCGATAAAAAAATTAACAAGACGTGATAGCCCAATTCAGCGCACCCATATTAGTTAAAAAACATGCTACGTTTCTGCAGTCATTTTTGTATAAATTTGTAGAGCAATGTTATTACAACTTGATTCAAAATCTTCAAAAATTGTTCACTTCAAAGTGCCCTGTTTTTTTGAAAACAGGGCCGAATACTAAACACACGTCCAAACTTCGGATTTATGGCTTGTCTGCCGGTTTGGCGGCCCATAAATTCATTTCACTTCCGTATACCATTTGTTGTGTATCATGGGTTGCCCAATCGGCAGATAAACCATAAATTCCATGATTCCGACGAGTGATACCGCTTTTTGTTAGATGTATCTCAACTGGAGTTGGAAAAGTGCTTCGTAAACAAAACAAAAAGCATGCTTGTCCCAAACAAGTAAGCAACTATTGTATAACCTAAGATTGCATTAAAATATGGATAGTAATGTGATCTCCGAAAAAAACTCGTAAAGTACAGACAAATTACCCATGATTCAACCATATATAAAACTGCAGTGCATTTATGTTGTGGCCAACTGCTGTAGCGCAGGTGACCGCAGTTGAACCTGTTCGTAACAAATGTTTACACACTATTTGTCATAGCATGTTATCGATTTTTTTGTTTATAAAAAAATGCTTATTCCTTAATAATAGAGAAAAACTACTTACAACTATACATTATATAATCCTTTAAGTGCACGCCCTCTAACGCCAAACTGACGTGTTATAAATAATACAAGATATAGAGTCACGTGTTGCAAAACAACAAAACAAAAATAAAAAAAAACTCTGCTACAATAACAACGAAGGAAAATGAAACAGAAGGTGGAAAATGCATGTTTATGACCTAAATGCATCATAAATATTTCAAAACGTCACGTCAAATGATAATCACTTTGGCCAAACTTTGGCACAACAATAAAAACAAGTGAATTGCAGAAAAAATAAAATGGAATACTCTGTTTAGGGGGAGCGGATATAAAATACAATTGGAACGACTGTTGATTATTGAAAATAAAATTTGAAGGTGTATGGAAAATTTTTAAAAAATTCATTAAAGCAATTAGAAAAAAAAAGCTGCAATAATAAGAAGTTAATGTTACAATTTGTTGCATCGGACAGTGATCAGAAATAAAGTGGCTAACTAAAAATGACTGTTGCCCTTTTTAAGGTGAAAATCTTGTTTAGAGCTGTTAGCCCATAGTAAATGTTTACTTCATTAAAATCATTTGCCAAATAAACTCAACTAAGATGAATTTAAAGGGGTTTTTTTTGCTTAGATAGAACTTACGAAAGAGTTAGGTGTCAAACGAACTGCGCTTTTGACATTTATGATCAGTATACTCCGACAAGTTATCATGAATAGATTCACGCTTGAACAACTCTATTATATTATCCAAATTTACTTTGAAAATCAGTCATCGATTCGCGCAACTTATAGATGACTTCATGATTTTAATGGCGGGCATAATCGTCCATCTGAGCAGGCCATTCGTCGAACTGTGGATAGATTTCATACCACATATTCTCTAAATGATGCTATAAAACTAACACGTCGAAGGAATATGCGTAAAGGTGGAAACACAACTGGGACGAACGACGACGCAACAATTCGTTGCGTAAATTCGTCGAATGAAATACAATTACGACGAATTCAAATAACAGCTGTATATATGAAATCGTTTGTAATTTATATACATAAATAAATATTGGAAAAATATTAATAAAAGAATTTTTAACTTTGTACGAGTTATTGCAATTGTAAACATCATGTTCACGATGGTAAAAGCCTTTATTTTTGTACGGAGCGTTTAATTTTTTAATTCTGGAAAAATTACATAAATTTTCATTAATAAATTAATTTTATGTAATTTTTTGTTTACATGTTGCAGCTGATAGTGTGACCATATTTAAAAAAAAAGAAGCACTAAACGAAAAAGAAAGTATTAGCAAAAAACTAAGTAAAAGAAAATTATATAATTAAAAATAGATTCTATTTAACTTATAAGTTAAAAATAAAATATAAGACAATTCCTAAAGGCAAAAATAACTTCATTTACTAAAACATTTGAAAAACTATAATAAAATACGGCCACTCTACTCCAATTTATTCGTCGTTCGTCGGCGTAAGAAATAGAAATAAACCTATCGCAGAGTTCGTTACGCACTACGCATTTCGTTTGACGCACTGATTGTGTGCATTTTCATATACACAAATGTGTTTTATTTCTGACGACGAATATTCGGAACGAAAAATTCGTCGGAACGAAAAATTCGTCGTTCGTCCCAGTTGTGTTTCCAACTTAATGAAGAGAATATTGCCGCTGTAAACGAAAGTGTGGAAGAAGATCTAAATTTATTGATTCGTCGTCGGTCCCAGGAATTGAGGCTCTGTCCATCCGTATAAGATCCATTTAGTGCACGAATTAAAGCCACGGGATCATCACATGCATCGTTCTTTCACCGATTGGGCTCTAGACTAGTTGGAAACTGACCCCATCGCAAAATTGTGTTCAGCGATTAGTCCCATTTTTGGTAAAGGGTTTGTTAATAAACAAAATTGAGGCATATGGAGTGAGACCAATCCAGAACAGACCCTATATATAGTCCATTACGTCCAGAAAAATGCGCCGTTTGGTCCGCTTTACACGCCGGAGTTCGCGTTTCGATCAAAGGAGATCGTTACCGTTCCATGATCAATGATCTTTTATTTGAAAGAAGGTTGAAGGTTGCATCAGGATGTTGCTATATGCCATACGGCTACCGCAACCATCGCGCAGTGGGTTCGATGGTACTCAAAGTGGCGATTAATTCTGTTAAGCCGTAGTTTATAAATATTTTGAGTTTTTATTGATGATTAATCATAAATACTCGTACATAAAAACACAGCATTTTAGAAAAAAATTTGGAAACAAAAATTTTCTAATCTGTTAGGAGCTTTTTTGTTTTTCGGCAAAAAAGTTCTTATATCTCTATTTTAACTGTAACTTTGGAATGAAAAGCGATACAAGAATAAATAATTAAGAGTGTTAAATTCAGCTGGGCCGAATCTTTGATACGCTCCACCTTTTGCATTTTTAATTTATCATTTTCTATTTTTCACTTTTCAATTTTCATCTTTCGTTTTTCATTTTTAGTTTTTAATTTTTAATTTCTCATTTTCCATTTTTCATTTTCCACTTTTCATTTTTCATTTTCCATTTTCTTTTTTCATTTTTCATTTTTCATTTTTCATTTTTCATTTCCATTTTTAATTTTTCATTTTCAATTTTTCATTTTCCATTTTCCATTTTCCATTTTTCATTTTTCATTTTTCATTTTTAATTTTTATATTTTCATTTTTCAATTTTTCATTTTCCATTTTCCATTTTCCATTTATCATTTTCCATTTTTCAATTTTCATTTTTCATATATAATTTTCCATTTTCCATTTTTAGTTTTTCGTTTTCCGTTTTTCATTTCCATTTTGCATTTTTCATTTTCCATTTTCCATTTTCCATTTTTCATTTTCCAATTTGCAATTTTCAATTTATATATTCCATTTTCCATTTCTCATTATCCATTTTTAATTTTTCATTTTCCATTTTTAATTTTCATTTTCCATTTTATTTTTCATTTTTCAGTTTCCATTTTTCGTTTTCCATTTTTCGTTTTTCATATTCCATTTCCAATTTTTCATTTTCATTTTTCATTTTCCATTTTTCATTTTTAGTTTTTCAATTTTCATTTTCCATTTTTCAATTTTCATTTTCCATTTTCCATTTTTTATTTTCCAATTTCCAATTTTCATTTTATATGTTCCATTTTCCATTTCTCATTATCCATTTTTAATTTTTCATTTTCCATTTTTAATTTTTAATTTTCATTTTCCATTTTATTTTTCATTTTTCAGTTTCCATTTTTCGTTTCCCATTTTTCGTTTTTCATATTCCATTTCCAATTTTTCATTTTCATTTTTCAATTTTCATTTTCCATTTTTCATTTTTAGTTTTTCAATTTTCATTTTCCATTTTTCATTTTTCATTTTCCATTTTTTATTTTTCATTTTCCATTCTTCATTTTTCATGTTCCGCTTTTTATTTTTATTAATTTTTAATTTTAATGATAAAAAAATATGTGGTAAAACTTGCTTAGGCCAATGCGACACGTGCAGTATTAATATACACACAACTGTAATGACTTCAACAATACGAAGAATTACAACATATACAACATATCTTAAGAAAAACAACAAACACACTGAAAATTTTATTTTTTCAAGAGTTTTTTCAAAGTTTTATTCGTAGCTCGTGAACCCTTTGACCGATTTTGACAATTTTAAATAGCACCTCCTTTGGGATGTTAATAAACGATTTTGTACAAAAACGAATGGTCTAGCTTAGACATTGACGGCGTGATCGTGATTTCCACAGACAGACGGACAGACGGTCATCGGTAAATCAACTTCCCTTGTTATGAGTATCAAGAAAATATATTTTCTTGGGGTCTCAAGAATTTATTTCGATGCGTTACAAACGGAATGACAAACTTATATATACCCTCTGCCAATGAGGTGTGGAGGGTATAATAAACGTGTAAAATAAAGCGCACTTAATGTGCTATTAAAAAATTTAAATGAGAAATATATAATGTATATTAAAATTAGCATAAAATTAATTAAAATTTATTTTTTTTTTCACTAAATCCCATAAATATACAAAATTATCTCAAAAAAGTCACGAAAGAATGGTTTATTAAAAAAAAATTTTAACTTTTTAGTAAAATCTTTGTTTTTATTTTACAATTTTAATAAACAGTATTAAAATAATTGTGTTACTCTGCATTATCAAATTCATCATAACTATCCCAATTATCATAATCTTTTAATTATCATTATCATTGCTATTGTCATCACCTTCTTCATCACCATCGTTATCTACATCTTTATTATAACTTTCATCAGAAATATTTGGCAAAACTAATAACTCTAATTCCGAAGTTGGCAAATTAATTTTTTTTTCTTCTCATATTTATTGCTCATGCTAGATATAAATGGGTCCGAACTTAAAAGAAACCTATTGAAAATATCAGCCTTGGACTTTTCTCGGCTGCATTTACGGGCAAAGTGCTCTCTATAATTTTTAAAATCTTTATTTTTGGCTTCTTGAGCTTCTTCCGATAATTTTCCAATTGGTAAAGGTGCGTGCTGTATAATCTCCGGCCCGTGAATAAAAAATTTATGCAAAGTGGGAGGCATACAAAACCACGGATATTTTTCAACGAAGTATCTTGCTGTGTTGTGAGCAAATCTACGAAAATTTTCCAAATGAATCTCATGACCACAAGAAACAACAATTAGAATTGTATGCATTTTTTATACCCTATACCACTATGTGGTTTGGGTATAATGACTTTGTGCTGCTGTTTGTAACAACCAAACATATTTGACCTAGACCCATCTTTAATTATACCGATCGAATCAGAATCACTTTCTGAGTTGATTTAACAATGTCCGTCCGTCCGTCTGTGTGTCCATGTAAAGCTTGTAATCAAACTGCAGGTCGCAAATATGAATATATTTTGATGAAATTTGGTATATAAGCTTTTATCGGCCATGGGATGAACGCTATTGAAATTGGTGAGAATCGGTCCATGTTCAGACCTAGCCCCCATACAAATTACCCATATGAAATCGACATAAATTGCCATAAGATCCAAATTGTCATATAGATCTTACTCAAATTGGGTTTGTATGCATTCATTACATCCACTAATGAGTAGTCCAAAAATGATCCCTTTGACCCCATATAGATCTGCTTCCCGATCTTCAGTTAAATCTATTAAAAAACAAAAATATTGCACTGATTCTTCTCAAATTTTGTTTGTACATATTTTTGCAAAATACAAGAGACTTTACCAAACATGATCAGGATCGGTCCATTTTTGGACCTAGTCCCTTTATAGATATAGCATCCGATATGAACTTTTTCATATCTGCAGCCAAAAAAATTAATAAAAATCCCACTCAAATTTGGTTTTTGCTTATTTTCAATGTCCAGTTAGTTGGGCCTAAGAGATAGGGTTTCTAAACGCATGGTATAGGGTATCGTATAGTCGGTCTAGACCGACTATAATTTTCTTACTTGTTTTTTTTATCAAAGTTAAGTCCACATTTGTAATTTCCGCGTTCTGAAAAAACGTCTGGCGGCATTCCCGTCATTAGAATTACTAAAGCCGGGTTTTGGCAGATCAACAATCAAACCAGTTCTTTCTCGAAACTCTTTTTGAATACCTAATTTTGTCTCAGCAACGATTTGTTTGCCTTCCTGTGATCTTTTTTGCCATTTTTTAATAGAAATTTTATATGATAAGTGAGGAAGGCATTCAAAAAATCGAATCCAGCCATGAAGTATAGACAGTCCAAACTCCAAAGAATATGTATTTACTTCTCTCGCAATCATGCTGTCAACTGAATTGAACATCTTACTTGTGGCTCCACATATATAACACTTCCGTGTAGAGTTTGTGTCCGTAATTGCATTACACACTTTTCCATTTATCATCACTAATAGTAACTCGTGATGCACTTTTATGAAATTTTCTCCAACCAAAGCTATCGAATCTATTAGATGTTTTTTTTCAGCCTCTACTCTATCTCTTTCTAATTTTGAAACACTTGTTGTTTCTTTGATATATTCAATGTGATCGTGATTGAAATGCATTTTAATCACTTGAATTTTGCTAAATGTATTAAAAAATTTTCACATACTGTAAATTGAGCGTGATAAAATTTTGTGTACGTGAGCTAAAGTGATCAAAATCACTCACGCACTTATCTCTAAAAAAAACCCCAAAATGGATAAAGAACATAAACAATACAAAGTTACCAAAAGCATAGAAAAAGACAATATTTAAAAACAATTAACACACTCCACCGGACTTGACAACAAGAATTTTTACACAAAAAACGACAATAAAAAAAGGCTCAGCATTGTCTCATTGTCTGAAATCCTATACTTTTTTAAAATCCACAAGTCGCAACCCAACTATAACTAACTTTATAAGTGCGGTCCATAAAATGTGAAAAATGTCCCAATTTTAGACATAATTTTTATAAACAAAACAAATTTTTCTATATCTTAAAATACCTGAAGTTGAGGGTTCCCTTATAAAAGTTTTTCTTTTTTAAAGCTTTAATAGAAAAAGAAGCACTTGAATCGTAAAGAATTTCAATTTTTCTACTTTTTGCAAAAACAGCATTAATTTGCTGACTTTGACAACTCACCACGGGGTAAGTATATAACATAGATGGCTGAAGTTTCACATAGTGATGTAGAATTTTATTTAGTTTCACCCTATACAAAAGTTTCTCACAAAAACTTAATTCTAAAATTGCAGTTAATCGCCACTTGTGTACCATTTGAACCCAAGGTGCTTATTGAAATAAAAATTTGGCGGTACGTTGACTTCGAGAAATGGACCTGTCAGTTGATCTTTCAAATAAAAAAATCATGTGAGTCCGATCACAAGGGAGATGTGTAAACATCTAATAATTAAAGAAAACATCAACATCATATATTCCAGTGCATAAAAAATAAGTCGATTATGCTGTTTTCTGAAATTCAATTGATGTTTTCTGAAATGCAATTGATGTTTTCTGAAATTCAATCGATGTTTTCTGAAATACAGTTAATGTTTTCAGCAATTCAAATGATGCTTTTTGAAATTCTATTGATGTTTTCTGAAATTCAAATGATGTTTTCTGAAATACAATTGATGTTTTCTGAGATACAATTGATGTTTTCTGAAATTATATTGATGTTTTCTGAAATTCTATTTATGTTTTCTGAAATTCAAATAATGTTTTCTGAAACTCGAATGTTTTCTGAAATTATATTGATGTTTTCTGAAATTCTTTTTATGTTTTCTGAAATTCAATTGATGTTTTCTGAAATACAATTAATGTTTTCTGAAATACAATTGATGTTTTCTGAAATTCTATTGATGTTTTCTGAAATTCTATTTATGTTTTCTGAAATTCAAATGATGTTTTCTGAAATACAATTGATGTTTTCTGAAATACAATTGATGTTTTCTGAAATTCTATTGATGTTTTCTTAAATTCAATTGAAGTTTTCTGAAACTCGAATGATGTTTTCTGAAATTATATTGATGTTTTCTGAAATTCTATTTATGTTTTCTGAAATTCAAATGATGTTTTCTGAAACTCGAATGATGTTTTCTGAAATTATATTGATGTTTTCTGAAATTATATTGATGTTTTCTGAAATTCAATTGATGTTTTCTGAAACTCGAATGATGTTTTCTGAAATTATATTGATGTTTTCTGAAATTCTATTTATGTTTTCTGAAATTCAAATGATGTTTTCTGAAACTCGAATGATGTTTTCTGAAATTATATTGATATTTTCTGAAATTCTATTGATGCTTTCTGAAATTCAAATGATGTTTTCTGAAATTATATTGATGTTTTCTGAAATTCCATTTATGTTTTCTGAAATTCAAATGATGTTTTCTGAAATTATATTGATGGTTTCTGAAATACAATTGATGTTTTCTGAAATTCTGTTGATGCTTTCTGAAATTCAATTTATGTTTTCTGAAATTCAAATGATGTTTTCTGAAATACAATTGATGTTTTCTGAAATACAATTGATGTTTTCTGAAATTCAATTGATGTTTTCTGAAACTCAAATGATGTTTTCTGAAAATATATTGATGTTTTCTGAAATTCTATTTACGTTGTCTGAAATTCAAAATATGTTTTCTGAAACTAGAATGATGTTTTCTGAAATTGTATTAATGTTTTCTGAAATTCTATTGATGTGTTCTGAAATTCAATTGATGTTTTCTTAAATTATATTGATGTTTTCTGAAATTCTATTTATGTTTTCTGAAATTCAAATGATTTTTTTACGATTTTTTTGTATGAGTTTTTTTAATGCGGTCCCTAACCCTCGCACAAAAACAGGTTTGAGTGTATTTTTTTATGATACGATTATCCTACGCTTTTCCTTACTTGGATGACGGTATTATATATTGCATTTTATATTAAGATGTCGTCATGTGTTAAATTGATTTATGATGTACAATGGAACTTAAAGCTATTATTAACTAATTAAATTTAATTAAAATTTCAACTAACAAAATTTATTTATATTATATCCTAGTTCTTGGAAAATATCCCAAATTTATATCAATTTAATGCTTAGTAAGAATCAATTTAATGCTTAATAGTAATAATTACTAAAAATGTTTATTAATGAAAGTTGTTAACATATAATTGTTTATATGGTCTGAGGCGTTGCCAACTAACTATATTGAAAAAAGTACGAACAAAGACAACCATGTCAGTTAACACTGCTTTTGCATTATCTTTACTTGCATTCTATTATTACATCGTCATTCGTACGTAATAAAAACAGAAAAAAAGATTTCTTTAGAACTCAAATAAAACTTAGGAAAATACAGAAATATTTTGGTGGAATTCTACAAATCGTTGTGGTTTGTGAATAAAAACTTAATTATAGTTTATTGAGGAATAAAGTATTTATAAAAATACACATCAAAAATTCCACAAAATGCAGTCGGCTAGTAAAATAAATAATGTGTACACTATTTGACAAATAGTTGGTCAGGTAGTGTTCAAGAAAAAGGTTAAAAAGAAAAAATGGTATCAAATGGAGCTAATTTGAAAATTAAAAAGAGTGTTAAAAACACGAGTTACTTAGGTTTGTCTCTCCTACCACAATTCCAATTTCGAATGCATTGGGTAATTGCCCATGAACAGTTTCTCTTGAAAATATTTTTTCACCAATACAATCATAAGTCACACAGCGTTATCTCCTTCAGCTCACACCGATATAAGTTACGCTGTTTTTGTGATTGTATTGTGAAATAGAAATTTACGCCCCTGCGCGTATAGATGTTTACACATCAAAAAAAAATTTTAATTAAAATTAAATTTTTTGTGTTATTTTTTACAATTTCAAGTTCTATCGGTATTAAAAAAACACCCGAACATTTAAAATTTATGTACTATATTTATTTATTTATACTAGCAGATTCCAGCCCTCGAAATTCGAGTGTAAATTCTAGGAAATTTTATTTTTTTGATTAAATAAAGACCCTAAAGGTTTGCTAATGAATTATAGCCTATTCACAAATCAACACAAAAAACAAACTCATTTTTATTACAAACACATTAACAAATTTAATAAACACATACATAGCATTGTATAATTTTATGTATGTGTTAGTAGCAACTTTAAATGCAATTTACTCAAAATAAAGGACAAAACTTAAAAATCTGTAAATCTGCAAAACGGCTAAAAAGACATACCTTTCAAATAATATACGTTTGGTCAAAATCGGGATAAAACGGTAGAACAAAACATCGGTCACAAGAAATCGCCTAGCCTATTAATATTATAGATATTTACTTATTTATAATTTACTATAATACAAAAAGCTACCAAGGCCAATAAACTGTTTGTGCTAATGTTTGATGTTTCTTTAATTTTTTAATCAATGATTTCATCATTAAAGCTAATTCTTTTTCTGCCGAACCATTTCTTCTGGCAGACGAGGTAGCAAATCGTAGCGCAATTTATGGAATTTTTACATGGCGATTACACATGTCTGCACCCGTGCATTGTCTCGATAAACAAACATTTTGATCCTGGCCAAAAGCAGTCGTCTTATTTTTCTCGGCGTCGTAAATCGGTCCAATAATTTGGTATAATATTCTCAGTTTGATATTTTTCCCTTTTGCGAAATCTGGTTATGGTCGGTCCATTTTACAACCTAGTCCCTAGATAAAAATAGCAACCGATATGATTTTTTCATATGTCAGACAACATGTTCATAACAAAGCCACTCAAATTTGGTTTATGTTTATTTTGCTTTCAGTATGGGGTTCAGATTGGCTATTATATACGGATCGTGTTTGCGCAAACACCGGCCCAAATAGCCACCCTTGTAGTCGTGAGCCAAATTCGGGAATTCTTCGTGTTAATGCTGCCATAGAGAGTGAAATGGACCTCGTCGACGGCTGTTTGGCCGTATTGCAAGCAAATTGGCCGATCTGCCAGCAAAATTCTTTGATTGAATTGCACATTATACGGCAACAAAAAAAAAAAGAAATCGTTCTTCAAAAAGCGTCGCAAAGTGGTTCCCTTGAAGTCAAAATGCTGGGCGTGGTGACGATACTACTCATTTGGGTTTTAGCAGCCAACACTCTCTTACCGCTTCAACCAGTTCATTGGTTGGGCGTTGATGAACGGCATATTCTTTGCTGTTTCAATTTAGAATAAATTCATCAGAATTCATCTCAATATAGAATAAATTCATCAGAAATATTTAGAAAGATTTTATATGCAAAAGCACTTCCTTTATAAATCAGCGTTTTTGCAGTTTCTGCAAATAATACCAATTTTATTCGTTTAAAGTCTGTCGCTCTAATTGTGCTCCTTAAACTTAAAGAAACTGAAAGTGACATATGATGTTTTGTATACAAAGCTATTTAGTTGTGAAGTTTCTTTCATTAATAAAATTGACTTGCAGTAGGAAGTTAAACATGTACAATTGACGAATTACTTTGCTAACAAGTCTAAGTAGAAAATTGCTACTCAAACACTCATAATGCGAAACTAAAAAACATGAGGCTGTTTATAAATTGTATACTTTTATTTCTTTTTTAACAATATAAATTTATGAAGTGACAAAAAATTAATTTCACCTGTTAAGTTATCTAAGTTTTTCAGTTTGAAAGATATCCACCGAACAACAACATAAACCTTAAATGGTTAAACTAAGTAACTCCAGCACACCATACAAACAAACATACTTATGTCTGGGTAAAGGAAGAGCAGACTTTGGGTTTAGATGAGGACTAGTAAAAAGTAGTTAGAGCAGAAAAAAAAGAAGACGAGGAAAAAAGTGCAACACTAAACAGTAGAGTGGATGTGCGTTTTTTTTTTTTGGTTATATCTGTTTAGATGACCACACTAGGCAGTAATAAAACTGTCACATGCTGCTAAAATGAGACAATATCAGGTCTTTGTAATCGCCAAAGAGTTAAAGAGTGAAATAATGCCGCCGTTGTCCGGTTGCTGGCCACTAACCACTCGTCGTTGCCACCAATAACTGCACGAAAACATTAGCAGCAGAGCTTCAACAAATGCTTGTATGGACATTTAGTATTATCACCACCACATATGGTGGCATGCGTTAGATGTAGTATGAGATGTTTTTTTATTTATTTTGTTTTTTTTTATAGTTTACTTCAATTTTGCAAATGTAGATTGTGTGTGTAAGTAGTGTGTATGTTGAACGTTTTATAGATTTGTTTTTGGAAAATTATCATGATGTTGCAAGTTTACGCTTTTGGCATTTTAAGTTAAGTTTTTTATTTATTTCTATACTATGTATACGTTTTTCTTTTTAAGTAATAGTTCCTGAAGAGTTATTAAAACGGTGACATGATCACTTATTTATGGATGTACGCACACAAGCAATAGGACCCAAAGGATTGTTAGACATTTGTTGGTAATACCAAAACAATTTGAAATACATTTGCGTTTGATTTACAATTCGATAAATGACGAAATGGTAGGCACCAAAGAATTTTAAATAACAGAGATTTTATAAATACAGTGCGATCTCGTTTAGCGCTATCCTCGGTGCAGGCAATAAGTAGGTTTTAATAAATTGTGATAATTTCAATGAAATGAACACAAAACGAAAAGATTTTCAGCACTGAGATCTAAATTCGGTTTATAAGATAATGATAATGGAATGCGTCCATACGATAATAATGTCACGAACAGATTCGAACTTTCAAGAAAAAATACATGGAAATACGTGATATCTGACAGGTCGAATATTAAGAAGTGTAAGATTTTTGAAATCAACAATTTGGTCATTGAACCAGTAGTAACTATAAACAATCAACCAATTCATATTTTTCATTCAGTCAACAATTTGGATAACATCTTTAATAATACTCTAACTTGTTGTGATCACTTAAACTCCGCATCTGGAAAAAAATTCTCTATGTTGCGTACACCATGGACTAAATAACACTTAACCCCACTTAATATGTTATGAGACGAGGCCAGTTCCAGTTCCGAACTCAAAATAAAGCTACACTCGAACATATGTATTGTTCATGATCTGTTCATTTTTTTTAAGAACACAAACAGAACACGATCTTAAAATATAGCTACACTCAAAACTGTGTGGTTTCTGTATGTTTGAATAAAACATTGCGTGATAGAAATATTTTCGTGTTCACAATCAAGTATTAAAACGAAACACATTCATGATTGTGTTCGGCAAAGTACAAAATTTAGAAACACATAATAATTGACATGAAATTAAAACTATGTGTTGGTTGTTTTAGAACAGAACATTGTGTGTTTGATGTGTGTATTTTAACCTTGATATTCATATCAGTGCTTAATTGATTCAGACTTTCTGCTCAAAAAAATTTTTTTTGTATGATTTTAATACTTATTTATGTGGAAGGCGAGATTTTGTCAACTGAAATAACGTTAAGTAAGTTAAATTTAAATTCAATGTATACAAATGTCTATCTTCCAAATTGGATTCCAGCATAATTGCGTAATTAGCATAATTGCGTAGTCCGTATGATTGAATGGCTCGACTTACTGCTCTAATTTCATGATATTTTATTTTCATTGTGATGAAGTTTTCAATTAAAAACGAATTCCATGTGGCCTTAATGCTACTTTTTGCTCGACTATTTCTATTTTTGACGTTTGAGTTAAATTTACCCCAAGGTAGTTGAATTCATTAACTATTTCTATTTCTTCACCTTTGAAATACCATTTTTCACTTTTAGCTAATCTTCTTCCATTTCTGTATATCATTATCTTTGATTTACAAAATTTTACCTCAAGGTTCCAGTAACCACAATAATTTTCCAATTTATCAATAATTTTTTATAGTATCTCAATCTATCCATCCAATACTACAATATCGTCTGCGTACAAAAGCAGTCTAATATTAAGCTCTTCAATAATAATGCCACTTGCTAGGTG
This sequence comes from Cordilura impudica, assembly GCA_963682025.1. NCBI lineage: Eukaryota > Metazoa > Arthropoda > Insecta > Diptera > Scathophagidae > Cordilura > Cordilura impudica. The sequence goes on along the minus strand of OY821521.1, from coordinate 39,452,528 downwards.
TTGATGAAGGTCGTTAATATAAAAGAGAATAACACGAGGAGAAAGTAAGGCTAAGCCTCTGAGCTGAACTTTTTGTAAAAAATTCTTTTCTGCCGGATAGCGATCAACTACTGCCCGAGCTCGAAAGAGTTTCTTGTATTATGCCTAAAATATCCTTCCCAGTACGCACAGTTAAAAAGTTCTTTCGGATCTCAACGTAAATAAGTCTCCGGGACAGGATGGTATTCCAGCACTGGTGCTGAAACAGTGCTCTTCGACGCTAGCCAGTGCATTGGCCAACCTTTTCAGCTTTTGCTGGAAGGTTGCCAATGTCCAACCAATCCCTAAAAAGGGTGAGGCTAATAACCCTGAAAATTACCGTCCAATTATAATCTGCTCTGCGCTCTCAAAGCTGATGGAGAGCATGATCAATTTCCATCTTGTGAACTACCTAGAGGCTAACTCACTTCTTAATGATCGACAGTATGACTTCCGTAAAAATCGTTCTACGGGAGACCTGGTAGCTCTACTTTCCTAGCGCTGGAATCGATCCATTCATATGTTTGATGAAGGTAAGGTGGTTGCTCTAGATATTTGCAAGGCATTCGATCGCGTGTGGCACGGTACATAGATATCAAGGATTATTGTTTTTGGGGTCGGTACTACTTCTCTTGATTTATCGAGATTTCTCAGAGACCGCTCAAAACTTGTAGTTATTGATGGGGTCTCATCCAATGAGTTTCAGCTTAATTCAGGGGAACAACAAGCTTCTGTTCTTTCTCCTTCTCTTTTCTTTATCTTTCTGAACGACCTCCTTGGCCAAATTTCCAACTCTACATATATACTCTCTTGCAGATGACAGCAGCATTTGTCACTCATTTTCCTTTAATTTTGGGTCAAGCCTCTTGGAGGTTGGGAGCAAAAAGCGGACAATGAATGACGCACTCAATCGAGACCTGTTAGCAATCTCCGAGGTAGGTAAAGCGAAAAGAGTTGATTTTAATGCGCTGAAGACCCAATGTTGTTTGTTGACTCATAGGGACATGGATTCAAAAATGCCATCTGTATACATGGGTAGTGTAGGTATTAAGGAATCGGAAACTCTTAATATTCTGGACATGAAAATTCAATGTGATGTTCTCTGGAACGAGCATGTTTTTCAAGTGTTGAAAGAAGCACTCAAGTGATTTGGATTTCTAAAAGGTGAAGCAATTACTCCACTCCTTCTGTATTCCTTAAAATCTATACCACTTACATCCAATCGAAAATGGAATACATCCATTTCTATTGACTAATTAGAACATTGTAGAAATGTGGGTTGTATAGCACTCTCCTAAAGATATTACCATGGGAAATGTTCTTCTAAGATTATTAAACTTTTTCCAAGTGCGCGAGTTTCAGTTCGCTCTACCCGCTTCTCTAGTAGATCACATCCGTTTGTAGTCTATTGTCCAGTTGACTGTATAACGCGTTATAGAGGAAATTCCTTTTTATGTCGAACTAACCGTATGTGGAATAAACTCCCCACACAAGTCTTTCTTGACAGTTACAATCTAATAAAATGTAAGTCAAATGTCCACAAACATTATTCCCTCTTTCCTCTTTCCTATATCCTATTTTCCTAAGTTCAATGGAATGCACTGCATCCGTAGGGGGAATCCGCTGAATGTGGCACAATCATTAAAAAAAACAACCCACTTTACTCCAGAGACTGTTTTGAAATGGTTGGGAGAAATCTGTTCCATTCCATACCGTGGACTTAGTAGTAGAGAAAAAGCTTCCTATAAAGTAAATCATTTTCGTCGAGACTCCGAAAGCATGAGTTTTTATATCAGTAATTTACGAGATATTTTATCAGAAGCTGCCTTAAAGTTGACAAATAAGGCATACGCTTTTTCTTCTGGTTCAGCTTAAGATGAACAATGGCTGCCAAGTTGTATACATTGTGAAGTTATGAGTAAATTTTCCTGAATCCTGCCTTGATAGTCAGTAAATACCGGGTGATCCAAGTAGAAATACTTTTTTCAATAGTCTTTTTTGACAGATCACGTGTGAGTCATGTCTTGCTGTCATGTTATTTTTGTTTAGTAGTGTTTGGCATATCATCATGGAAAGACTTACTCCTGAACAACGTTTACAAGTCGTTCAACTTTATTACGAAAATTCACGTTCTGTGAAGAATTTGTTTCGTGCACTTCGCTCAAATTATGGTCCACATAATCGGCCTACCGAGCACACTATTCGCAACACCATCACCCATATTGAGACCCAGCATTCATTATTGGATAATATTTGACCCAATAGACCACGTCCAGCACGCAGTGAAGAAAATATAGCGGCCGTAGCTGAGAGTATATACGAAAACCCTGGAGAGTCGATTCGGCGCCGTTCGCAGCAACTCGGACTGATGTATGATGCCTGAAATTGCAGCTCGTGATCTCGGCGACATTTGGTTTTAACAAGACGGCGCCACTTCCCACAAAGCGCATCAATCAATGGATTTATTGAGGGAATACTTCGGTGAGCAGGTAAGCGCCCCGGTAGGTGAGTAGGTAGCGTGCTCGTCTATAATGCGGGGGTCGTGGGTTCGATTCCCACCAGAGGCTTTGGTGTGTCGCTGCAAAAAAAAAAAAAAAAAAAAGTAGCCAAAATTAGAATCTGCAGACAAGCCATCGGCTAAAAAAAAAAAAAAAATTATTTCACGTTTTGGGCCGGTCGATTGGCCTCCAAGATCGTGTGATATCACACCGTTAAACTTTTTCCTGTGGGGATATGTAAAGTCTAAAGTTTATGCGGACAAGCCCGCTCCGATTTAGGCCTTGGAGCAAAACATCACGCGTGTCATTCGCAAGTTACCAGTCGAAATGATCGAACGAGTCATCGAAAATTGGACTCAACGGATCGACCATCTGAGACGTAGCCGCGGCCAACATTTGATAAACATAATCTTCAAAAAATAAATGCCAAAGAATGTTCTTTCAAATGAGAATGCCATTAAATTTGAACTTTCTGTGTTTTTTTCTTTAAAAAAGTAGGGAACCTCGAAATGGGTCACCCTTTATATTTAAGCGTTCTGTCCAAGTAAAAAGCTGGTAGTTTATAATGTCCATCATAATTTTCGCTACAGAATCCTATAATTGCTTGCTATATTGGTATCACCTTTTTTAGATATTGGGTATATTACAATTAGAGTAAACGTCTCATCCACTTGCATTTTATTGAACACTAGCTGAGTCCGGTCCGCGTTGCTGGCCCGAAGAAAACATCTGGATTTTATATTGCATCTAAATTTTAATACCGAGTGTCGGGCAAAAGTAAAGCACGAACTCCCTCGAAAATCCTTAAATACATTGCATTTAATAATATTATGAATATGACTGAAAAAAATATACGTTTTCTTGAATATTTTAACACCAGCGCCACCTACAGGTGAAAAACTTTGTCAGCAACTTTAGTTTTATGTACATAATATATGTTGCGAATTTGAGCTAAATTGGACCGTAAATAAATTTTTTGGGAAAATCTCGACCCCAGCGCCACCTATCGGGTACAAAAAAAAGTTACGCAAATCGGAGAACCAAAGGAACATATGGTATGAATACGAAGTCGCTAGCATTAGTGGTTCAACAGTTATTAGAGTACCAACATACGCACCAATGTTTTTATATATTAAGATATTGAACATAGCACCGTGCCATTGCCTTCAATAGTTCAATTGGCTCATTTATAAAAAAAATCATACGGGATTCTGTCCTCACCAGGGGCTTTATTTAACTTCATATTATTCAAAATACTTCAATCCATTGGTGCATAGCTCAATTCGTTTGATAATTGGGGTGGATTTAACGGGGTCATAAAATATGTTTTAAAATCTGAAGAAGACACCTTAGCCAGTTGGTTTAATGAATGATTATTACTATATTTCGCTGTTTTCCACCACAATTTGGTATCATAGACATTATTCAAATTCATATCTTATAATATATTATTTTTCCATGAGTATAATCTAAGTAAACTATAATTTTCTCACCAACCATTCCAGTTCTTCCTAATAACTTTACTCAAGATGTAAAAGTTGTGAAAAGAAAAGAATTGTAAATTGAAGCATCATAAGATTATTTTATTATTTGCACAACACTTGAATATTGAAAGTGGTGGCTCTAATATTAAGAGATTTAAACCAATCGTAAGATGACAACAACAACAACAACATTATGCAGCACCATTGGTCCTAAACTTTTGTACACTTCTATGCTTTATACAATTGTAATTCCCACTTGATAAACACTCAAATCTTTCAACATTAAAACATAAGAAGATGATGTAAAGAAGATTTCAATTTGTTTTTCATATACAAAGTATAAAAAGAAGAAGAAGGAAATAATACTTCATATGAAATTCAAAACAAGAGTGATGAGAGAAAAAAGAGCAAGAAGAAGTTATACAACTTTAATAACACTTAAGTGTCAAAATATTATGATGAGTTGTTGCCACTTAACAGATCATAAAGTTCAAATGTATTATAGGCCTGTTATCAAATATCTTTACAAAATGCTTTTACTTTCAAATAAAAAAAATAAAATAAATTATTAAACTTTTTTAATACTCGTATATCCAAATCAAATGGTCTAGACCACCCATAGCTTTTTCAAAACTATATCGACATAATTGCCTGCTAATAATGTGTTAATCAGCTAAACATTCAATGACCTGCTGAATTATGTATATACTTACATACATATATATTTTATTTTGGCATGTCACTAAATAATATCAATAACTCTATCGTTTTAACCTTTTTTTTTTTTTTTGAAAAACACGATTTTTTTCTTCTTTGGAATAAATTATAAATAAACAACCAGCATTTAAACGTTTACTGCTCAACAGTCTTATACACTTAGGCAAAGAGTTATGTCAAATATGCTTGACCACACATGATGTTTGATTATATGATTTCTTCTATACTCAGTTGTACTTCCTCTGTTTGGCCGTTACACTCTACTCTTCGTTTTCCTACACCCTCTGATCTTGCAAAGACAAAAGTATTCTCTTGATTAAATGTTAAACAAAAAAATCATAAAATATAGTAATAAAAGAACAGTGAATACGTACTGAAACTTTATTTGAAAAGTCTACATAGTTGTCAAAAAGCCATCAATGTCAAATCAAACACAACAACAACTCACTTTTTTGACAGCTCACCTCATCTTGATCAAAGACGCACACACACAATGAAAACTACTTCATTCAATTTGAGCAATTGTCTCTCTATAATAAACAAGGTATTTACTGACTTTTGTAGATTATATTAATTTTATACAAGTATATTTTCGTTGTTGTCGTCGTCATCGTCATCGTCATCTTCGTCATTGGATAAATTCAGTGGGGGATTATTGATAGTCGTCATACTTTCGTAATATAGTTCTTGGCTTTTTATTCATTTGTTTTTCAGTTGTCTAAAATGGAGCAGTGTTGATTTGTGTGAATGACCTTGCAACTCTCTGGGCTGTAAGAATATCTATAGCTCAATTTTTTTAGTACTAGAAATACTAAATACGAACTATATCCCTACACTTTTATTGGTTCGTGTTTGTGTCTTGAGATCTTTAACTGCAGAATTTGCTAAAGTAAAAAGCTAATTCTCCAATATAAATAATGATCACGACGATGAAGGTCGTTTCCAGTATGAATTTTTCAATTTAACGATTAATCTTTACTTAACAAGAGTCTCTCGATAATCCAATAGTATCCAACATATAGTGACCGAGAAAGTACGTATTTTATACTTTACTATTACTTATAATTTAGGTAATTTGCGGAATTTAAACAAAGGGTGATTTTTGGTTTAGAAAGAACTTACGAGAGGGTAAGCCAGAGTTAAAAAAAGACACACTTAATAAGAAACTCGTACATATATGTAAACAAATATGGCTCAGACCAACAAACACATATTTTTATTTTCATATCAATTATGCATGTTTCTAGATTTTGTGCGGTGCCCAACACAATCATGACTGTGTTTCGTTTTAATATTTTGTTATCTACGCGAACATTTTTCTATCACGTATTTTTTGTTTCGAACACACATAAACCACACAGATTCGAGTGTAGCTTTATTTTAAGTTCGTTTTCTTGCACGTGTACTGCTAGAAAAACAGAACATGTTCTTTAAAGCGTACATCTTAAAATTAAAACATTATCCACTCGCGATCAGAAAAATCTGAAACACCCCTATAATAATGACAACATTTGTTTCAACCAAATTTATTAAAAAAATCTAAAATAATTCATTAGCATTTATACAAAAATAAAAATAAAAGATAATAATAAAAAAAAAAAAAAAATAAAAATTAAAAGTTAGTAATAAAATGGAAAACAGAGAAATTTTATATGTTGTTTAATTGCTCGTGTTATTCGTTACATACCGCCAGAAATGCTCGAAAAAGTGGACGTTTAGAATGCGTTTAATCAAGAACAGATATTGTGGCCAAATGGCAGAAATCATTTTCGAATGTTAGAGCCAAGTATTGATCTTTCTAATAGAAAAAAAATCATGTGAATCCGATCACAAGGGAGATGTGTAAACATCTAATAATTTAAGAAAACATCAACATCATATTTTCTAGTGCATAAAAAATAAGTCGATTATGCTGTTTTCTGAAATTCAATTGATGTTTTCTGAAATGCAATTGATGTTTTCTGAAATACAATTGATGTTTTCTGAAATTCTATTGATGTTTTCTGAAATTCAATTGATGTTTTCTTAAACTCGAATGATGTTTTCTGAAATTCTATTGATGTTTTCTGAAATTCAATTGATGTTTTCTTAAACTCGAATGATGATTTCTGAAATTATATTGATGTTTTCTGAAATTCTATTTATGTTTTCTGAAATTCAAATGATGTTTTCTGAAATTATATTGATTGATGGTTTCTGAAATACAATTGATGTTTTCTGAAATTTTATTGATGTTTTCTGAAATTCTATTTATGTTTTCTGAAATTCAAATGATGTTTTCTGAACTTATATTGATGGTTTCTGAAATACAATTGATGTTTTCTGAAATTCTATTGATGTTTTCTGAAATTCTATTTATGTTTTCTGAAATTCAAATGATGTTTTCTGAAATTATATTGATGGTTTCTGAAATATAATTGATGTTTTCTGAAATACAATTGATGTTTTTTTTAAAAACAATTGGAAAATATTTAGAAAAGAACATATCATAATTTTTACACAAATACAATCAGATAAAGTCACACCGATTTACACTTCAGCTCACACCGATGTGTTACGCTGTTTTTGCGATTGTATTGTGAAATAGAAATTTACCCCCCTGCGCGTATAGATGTTTACACATCAAAAATTTGTTTATTGCTCCGATTTAGTTTAAGTAGTGCCATAAGAAGAAGAAGAACAGCACCTCAGCATTTTATTTGATATTCATATCTAGAAGGCAGTTAGTAGGTTTTCACAATTCTTAAATGTATTGGCAGTTACGAATACGACTCGGATCATAATCTTACCAATAGTTCGGATTGAAATGTTTCGGTATCTAAAAAGTGTATTTGTTCTGTGAGACAGATAAGTTGGCCATGTAGAAAATTGCAGACTAGACGATAAGTAACTATATATCTACAAGAGAACGCCAAACCCTTTGGAGGTTTTACTATACTGGAGTCATACTTTTATCCTGCCTTGGAATTTCGCATCCTGCAGAATGGCTGTTGTACAGTGTAATAAGGATTATCAGAAATCGTGAATCCTGAAATTAAACTTCATCGCCATTGAGCAGCTGAATTTCTGATAACTTGCACATTTCAATTATTTTTCTTTCAACTGAATTTCTGATCTCATAACCCTTTAACCTTATTTCGTCTTCCAACTTAAAGTTTTGAGAAGGGTTCTATAAAATATTGATTCATGGATTAATCTCGTGGAATTATTGAATAGATTCGATATCTTTGAATCAAAAGCATTTTTATTGGAAAGTTTTTTTTTTCATTCCCAAAGACTTCTGCCATTGTGATCTGTCTTTCTTTAAATTAAAGTTATCTGAGAGGGAACCTTTATGTATTTACTAGCAGATTCCAACAGCTTTATTTTTCAACTTGGCCAATTCACAAATCAACACTTTTATGGTTTATTATTAATGTGAATGAAGATAACAAACTCGTTAAGAAATACATTAACAAATTTAAGAAAACACACATAGCATATGTATGTGTGTATGTGTTAGTAGCAACTTTAAATGTAATTTACTCAAAATAAAGGAAAAAATTTAAAAATCTGTAAATCTGCAAAACGGCTAAAAAGAAATACCTTTCAAATAACATACGCTTGGCCAAAATCCGGATAAAACGATAGAAGAAAAAATCTGTCACAAGAAATCGCCTAGCCTATTAATATTAAAGATTCCCAAAGACAATTAGTTCTATTATCAGAGTACCGACTGACTTATCAAAGGCAAGCCGCGGAAAGTGTATACACACATAAAACAGACATTGTGGCTACCGAATTTGTTGCCAACCGAATTGCGATAATGCTAGTCACCGAATTTCGGTTTCACTATGAGTACAATTCTATTGCCTTAACAGTAAATATTTTGTCATAAAAAAACATTTGCAGATGCTATTAAATTTCTGTTGATACAATCGAAAATACGGTTGTTCCACTTTAGAGCAATTTGGTTAGCAAATATTTTTTCTGTGTGTGTGCTGAAAGAAATAAAATGAATGCCTATACTAAAGTCTCGAGGTGAATATCAACGGCTGATTTGAAATTTTCACAGCTAATCAGACTAAGCATGGCCAACAATGTTGATATACTGTTATTCGTGAAAGTAAGTTTTCTTACAAGATCGATTTGTTTATGATTTTCAGAAATTCTGATGTCATTCTCCATTGCTCACACTCCAATTTCTGTTTTCTCAATAAAATTTCGGTTTCTCATGAATTAAGCTATTCAACTACGAACAAAATAAGGGGTCTTTGAATCAAAAGTACCCCGGTTGGGAAGTCATTTACCAAACCCCAAAGTCGACTTCTGTGAATTTTCGAAGACCCTTTTTATATGCTTTTATTCCAAGATAGATGTAAATATTTGCTTACACTTTATTTTTATTAAATCATTTTTAAATATATATATTTCTAAAGATTTGTGAACATATTCGGATTCAATAAACTCGAATTAATGCATTGCTTTTATTGCACTTCGACTGGAGACTCAAATGACTGTATTGCCCTTGTGCAATTCGATTTGCTACCTTAATAACGTAATCCTTTTTTTCAGCAGATTTAGTTGAAACGGTGGGTCATTCGTGTTAATTTCGGAGGTAGTAGTCGCTACACTTATATTTTGTCCACTTTCCGAATAACGAAGGGTGCTTCATGTTCCTAGCTATGGCTTCTGTAGAAATCGTTCCACGGGAGAGCTGTTAGCTCTACTTCCTGTGCGCTGGTGTCGATCCATTTGGAATCTTGGCGAAAGTAAAGTGATTGTTTTAGATATTTCCAAAGCATTCGATCGTGTGTGGCACGGTGCATTGATATCAAAGCTTATTACATATGGGGTCGGCAATGACTTCTCTCGATTTATATCGAGTTTTCTAAGAGACCGCACAATACGTGTTGTTATTGGTGGGGTCTCATCTAATGAGTTTCAGCTTAATACTCCAAGGTTCCATTCTCTCTCCTTCTCTTTTCCTTATCTTTTTGAACGACATTCTTGGTCAAACTTTTAACTCTATACACTATTTCGGAGATGACAGCAACATTTGTCATTCATTTTCCTTTAATTGTTGGCCAAGCCTCTTGGAGGTTGGGGGCAAACGGCGGACAATGAATGACATACTCAATCAAGACTTGTTAGCAATCTCCGAGTGGGTAAAGCGAGTAAGGTTGACTCAATGTTATATGTTGACCCATAGGGCATAGGGCATGGATTCAACAATGTCATCTGTATATAGGTATTGAGGAGTCGGATACTCTTGATGTTCTAGGCATGAGAATTCAATGTGATGTTCATTGGAACGAGCATGTTTTTCAAGTGTCGAAAGAAGCATTCAAGTGTCTTGGTTTTCTAAAATGGTTTAAAAATTATTTCACTCTTTTTGATCTCCTATACCACTTACATCTCTTCGAAAATGGAATACAACTCCCATATATGGGCAGGAGCTTCAAAGTCTATTTTGGAGCTACTAGACCGTGTGCGAAGGAGGGCGTTGATGCTCATCAATGACAGTAGGATACCCAACTCTATTGACTCATTGGAACATCATCGGAATGTGGGTTGTGTAGCACTGTGCTATAGATATTACCATTGGAAATGTTCTTCTGAGATTAGCGAACTTATTCCAAGTGCCCGAGTTTCGGTTCGCTCTACCCGCTTCTCTAGCAGATCACATCCGTTTGTAGTCTATTGTCCAGTTGACCGCAAGGCATTACAGAGAGAAGTCGTTTATCAGTCGAACTAGCCGGTTGTGGAATAAACTCCCCGCACGGGTCTAATAAAATCTAATAAAATTTAAGTCAAATACCCACAAGCACTACTCCCTCTTTCCTCCTTCCCATAACCTATTTTCCTGATATCAACACAAAGCAATGCATCTGTAGGGGTATCCCCAGAGTATTGGTTAATAAAAAAAAAGATTGCGCTACCCAATTGCTTTGGAATAATCATCAAATCGTTCAGCATTTTAATGATGCGGAATTTCTTTATGACTTATCTGGTATCGGGCATAGAGCTAGATCTGTTGTCTTAATCTTTTAGTTTGGACTTATTAGTATCCTTGACATCATTTTCCTTTCGATTGGAGTGCTTGTCAAAATGAAGTCACCAGAATTTACCGCAAACCACCTACTTCGATGCACGAACTTAATATTTATGTCTAAGAATTAATAAAGAGGTTTCTCTCGAAATTTCCAGAGACAATGAGGAGTTAGAACATAAAAAAAGAGAAAATCTGAAAACGTAACGGAAAACTGGCAAAACTTCTGTGGAGTGAAAACTTTTTCACTCACGTAGCAAATATAGTGACTAACTGAACCAGTATTCAAAGATGACTAAAGAAGTTCTTCTCCAGATATGGTCTGATTATGTTCAATAGAAGATATAATTATATAACAATTACTTCAAAATTTTATGGCAATCAATAAACAGTTTTACAAGAATTCAACTTCAAAATTAAAATTATCTCGAAGTTTTTCTATCCATTAAAAATCTCTATTTGAATTATTTTATTATGATAATAATAACAATTCCTCTTGTATATTTTATGGCCAACAAATTCTTTACCCCCAATACTTCAACGTCCGATAAAGCTGCAGTAAAACATGCATATGAGCTGCAGACTGAAGCAGCATAAAAAGACCACCCAAGTTGACAGGGAACAAATACTCTACTACACAACGTACACAAATCCTACAGGAACAAGAAATTGAAGAACAACAAAAAAAAAAAAAAAAAAAAAAACAAAATATAAAATAAAGTACAACTGCACAGTGTTTGAATCTTGTCTTTAATAAAGCTTAAGCAATTGTGCCGAAAGCCACAACCACAATCACACACTGCCTAAGCTGGAGGGAATATTTACCAGAATATTTACAAATGAACCTCATCATGACCATCAAGATGATGCTGAGAATGAGTTTGATGACGATAATGATGATGACGATGATGAACCAAAAGACACATACCAAAAAGGGGAGAAGAAATAAACTACTTACGTTACCACGATTTGACTTTGGCTTTGGACTGACTGAGTGACCAAAATAAAAGCGAAGCAAATAAATTTCATTAAGCACTGAGCCACTCTACTCCATTGCAGCATTTCACTGCAGATGTGGCAAGTACGAGCAAATAGTGGTACCACTAAGCTATTATGGTTTGAAGTGTACCAGATTTCAATGTTGCTCGTACTGCACGTACTCTAAAATAAACAAAAATGTGTGGTGGAATTAATGAAATGCTGCTCTACGCTATCAAATTTTTTTTTTATTTTTTAATTTTTTATTTAGCGGAGTACTTGTAAGCTGTTGAGGTATGATTATGGCGTTAAAAGTTGTTAAAGTTTATTTGTGATAATGATGATGATGATGATGATGATGACGACAATGAGATGTTTGTTGCTGCTATTGGCCGCAGCCTCCAATTCCGTTTAATGGGTATTAATGAAGATGGGACATAAGTTCGAGACAATGTTCTTGCTGATGATGATGATGACGCTCAAAATGAGTATGATGATGTGGTGATACGTTGTGTTTCGTATTATAACAACAAAACTACTTAATGTGACCAAAGCTATTATTTGAAATTAGAGATTGATATTTTTGAGATTTAAAGAATTTTTTCAAAACATATACAATTTTCGTGAAATTCCATTCCAAATAGCTGATTTTATATTATAAAGTTTTTCTTGTACAAAAAAAAAAAAAAAAATTAGCCATAATCTGGGGCCAAATCACTGCATTCGTTATCGAAATTTTTCGATCGCAATAATTTTTTTAATTCCCAAAATAAAATGTTAAGAATAATTTTTCTTTCTCACAGTTATGGCCTCTGGTTAAGAAGAAAAGCGAATCGTGGTTGAGCGTTTGTCCGTCTTCTTCAAATAATAAACCAAAATAAGGAATTTCAATTGATTTTACTCGATATCGAATGCGGTGATTTGGCCCTTGATTAAGTTTTGGTTTTAAATAGAATTTCAAATCTTAATTTAAAAACTAATAATTCGGACCTTTTCCTTTATATTTGATACTAAAAAATTTGATACTAAAAAGTTAGTAGAACATTCTTTTGAGTGTACAGAAATTTAGTTTTGATAGTCTTTTGCTTATAAAAATGGAAGACTCCCAGGACTTTTGATACCCTATACTACTATGTGGTGAGGGTATAATGAGTTTGTAGTGATGTTTGTAACTACCAATAATATTTGGCCTAGATCCACCATTAATAATTATATATATTGAGTCAGAATTACTTTCTGAGAGGATTTAGTGATGTCCGTGCGTTCGTCCGTCTGCCTGTCCGTCCATCTGTGTGTCTATGTAAGCTTCTTAAAATATGAGTAAATTTTTGTGAAATTTGGTTTATAAGCTTTTAGCGGTAATAAGACGAACGCTGCTAAAATTGGTGAAAATCGGTCCATCTTCAGATCAAGCCCCATATAAAGAACCCCAATCGGAACGACTAAGATTGTTGTAAGATAAGGATTGTTGTACAAATTATCATATATATACACATTAGGGTGGCCCTTCATTATATGGAGGAAAAAAAATTGTTCGAATTTAAAGTCTCACCCCTTACTCATACGCGAATAGCAAAAAAACTGAGGAATACAAAGTTTTGGGTCAATCAAAAAAATTTAGAGGTGCCTCAAAGCGACTGAAAATTTCAAGTGTGTTTATATGGGGAAAATATGACTTTTTTTTCAGATTTTACGAAAATTTCATTCTATAGTTTAATTTTTTTAGTACTGAATCGATTTCAGTACTAAATTATCTCTTTAAAACGGTATATAACTTCAAAATGGAATAAAAACTTGCCAAGAAATTGCAAAAGCAGATTTTTTCAACTTTAAGAAATTAATTAAAGCCATCATTTCTTTTTGGTCACTATATCTAGGAGCATACAGACATAAAGTATTGTTTTCTTAACACGTTTTTAACCTATTGCGAAATGAAACCAAAGATGGAAAATTTTTTTTGATAAAATTTTGAAAATTGTTTTTTTAAGTTTAAAAAATTTTCTTAAACAAAATTTCAAAAACTGGATCTGGCACTTTAAAGTTTTGAATTAATTAAGGCGTAGTTAAACATTTTTCAAGTTTCAGTACTATATTATCTCTTTAAAAGACTATATAACTTCAAAATCGAATAAAAATTTGCCAAGAAATAGCAAAAGCCCCAGACCACTTCTCTGCAAAAAAAAAAACTAGGTCCTGAAGTTTGACGGAAATTTTTTCAGCTTTGGTCACTATACCTATGAGCACTCAGACATGAAGTATTGTTTTATTACCACGTTTTTAACCTATTGCGAAATGAGACCAAAGATGGAAAATTTTTTTGATAAAATTTTGAAAACTCCTTTTTTGTGTTTTAAAAAATTTTCTTTAACAAAATTTCAAAAATGGATCTGGCACTTTTAAATTTTGTTAAATATATGTTAGAGATTAAATCTGTGAATTTTTAAGAAAATTTCTGTGTTAGAATTTGTTTTACAAGGAATTTTTTTTGCGGATTTCGAGAAAAATTAGTTTCTTGTGAAATATTCAGCAAATGTACTCTTTCTAAATACTTTCTCTCAAAAATTTATCAGTTTTCTACTTTTAAATGTTGTATTTTATCTTAGTAGCTTAGGGTTTCGGAAAAAAGTTATATGACCCCATTATTCCTTTTGGACTAGGGGTCACATATGACCCCAAGCTAATAAAAGACAATTTTTTCAAAAAATTCAAATATTTCGCATATTTGTTAGTGCTGTTTTCATAAAATATAACATAATTTTATTTCCCAACCCATAGTAAGGTTTTCATCTAGTTTACTGGAACAATTAATTTTTTTATATATGCCAAAATTCAAAGTTTGACCTCGGCAAGGAATGGGTTAACGTTGTTCGATTTATTCTAAATTTTTATCATGGAAGACTTGCACATTTGGTTATTATATTTTAAGCGTCACGTCTAAAAGTTCAACAGCACTTACAAAATATTTGAATTTTTTTAATAAATTGTCTTTTATTTATGGGGTCATATAATCCTTTTTCCCAATTCATAGGCTATTAAGATAAAATATAACATTTAAAAGGAGAAAACTGATAAATTTTTGATAGGAAGTATTTGGAAAGAGTACATTTACTGAATGTTTCACAAAAAACTCAAGTTTCTCGAAATCCGCAAAAAATCTCAATGTAAAACAAATGAGAAAATTATAGTCGGTCTAGGCCGACTATACGATATCCTATACCATGCGTTTAGAGACTCTATCTCTTAGACCCAACTAACTGGATATAGAAAATAAGCATAAACCAAATTTGAGTGGGATTTTTATTAATTTTTTTGGCTGCAGATTTGAAAAAGTTCATATCGGACGCTATATCTAAATGGGGACTAGGCCCAAAAATGGACCGATCGTGGCCATGTTTGATAAAGTCTCTTGTATTTTGCAAAAATATGTACAAACAAAATTTGAGAAGAATCAGTGCAATATTTTTGTTTTTTGATAGATTTAAGTGAAGATCGGGAAGCAGCTCTATATGGGGCCTATGACTAAGAGTTGTCCCGTAGGGAATATTTTTGGACTAAATGACAATTTGGATCTTATTGCAATTTATGTCGATTTCATAGGGGTCATTTGTATGGGGGCTAGGTCTGAATACGTACCGATTCTAACCAATTTCAACAGCGTTCATCCTATGGCCGATAGAAGCTTATAGGCCAAATTTCATCAAAATATATTTATATTCGCGACCTGCAATTTGATTACAAGGTTTACATGGATACACAGACGGACGGACGGACATAGTTAAATCGAATCAGATAGTGATTCTGATGCGATCGGTATAATAAAATATGGGTCTAGGTCAAATATTTTTGGTAGTTACAAACAGCAGCACAAAGTCATTATACCCAAACCACATAGTGGTATAGGGTATAAAAAATTCTGGCAGAGGAATCTTTATTTCAAACTATCTTAAAATTCAAAGTTGGCCTTGGCAAATAATGGGTTATCGTTCTAGGACTTATTTGAAATTTTGGAAACGGAATAGCTACACATTTGGCTATAATATTCTGGATAATGCTTTTATAAATTCAACAGCACTTACAAAATATTTGAATTTTTTGAATAAATTGCCTTTTATTAGTTTGGGGGTCATTAGTGACCCCAATTCTAAAAAGGTTAATGGGGTCATATTATTTTTTTCCGAAACCCTAGGCTATTAAGATAAAATATAGTTTTTAAAAGTAGAGAACTGATTAATTTTTGATATGAAGAATTTAGAAAGATTACGTATACTGAATATTTCACAAAAATCCCATTTCTCTCGAAATCCGCAAAAATAAAATCCTTGTCAAAAAAATTCTGGTTCAGGGCTTTACCTAAAAATTCACACAGTTAATCTCTCATATATATTTAACAAAACCTTGAAGCGCTAGATTAATTAATTTAAATTTTGTTTAAGAAAATTTTTTAAAAATTGAAAAAGGTTTTTTTTAAATTTTATCAAAAAAATTTCCCATATAATATAATAAAACAATACTTCATATCTAAGTACTTACAAATATAGAGACCAAAATTAATTTCAATTATTAATTTCTTAAAGTTAAAAAAATTTCTGTTAAATATCATGACCTAGTGTTATTTGGCACAAACGTGGTCAGGGGCATTTGCTATTTCTTGGCGAGTTTGTATTTGATTTTCCAGTTATATAGCTTCTTGAAAAGATAATTTATTTCTAATATCGATTCATATTACAACTTGTCGAAAAAATTAAACTATAGAACGAAATTTTCGTAAAATCTGAAAAAAGTCATATTTTCCCCATTTGACATCGTACCTGAATATCAATTCGGTTTCAGACAAAAACATGGCACGCCCGAACAATGCCATCGAATAGGGGCTTTCATTAGGTATACTTTAGAAAAGGGGAAATATTGCTCTGGAGTGTTTTTGGACATACAACAAGCGTTCGACAAAGTAAGGCACATTGGTTTATATACAAACTTAAAAAGCTACTTCCTACACCATTTTACTTGCTATTGAAGTCTTATTTAAGTGAACGACATTTCTATGTAAAAGTAAACAATGAATCATCAGATTTATACGAAATAAGAGCAGGTGTACCGCAAGGCAGTGTTTTGGGCCCAATCCTGTACACAACTTTTACGTCGGATATGCCTATAACTGAAGACGTCCTAGTCGCGACTTATGCAGATGATACAACTATATTAGCCTCCAGCTTATGTAAAGATGAAGCTTCGAATATAGTTCAAAATGAGCTAAATGCTATTGAAATATGGCTAAACAAGTGGAACACTAAAGTGAACACTGATAAATCAGTACACGTAACATTCGCTTTACGTAGAGGTAACTGTCCTAGGGTATCTCTGAATAACACTAATATTCCACAAAATGATAGTGTAAAATATCTAGGATTATAGATAGAAGATTAACATGGAAAACCCACATTAAAACTAAAAAAGAACATCTATACATAAAATCCAAACGCCTTTATTGGTTGTTGGGACCTAACTCTCAATTAAGTCTTGAAAATAAAATAATAAGATACAAAACTATACTCAAACCAGTTTGGACGTTTGGAATACAGTTATGGGGAACAGGTAGCAATTCCAATATTGAAATACTACAACGATACCAATCAACAATTTTACGGTCAATTGTTAACGCACCATGGTTTGTATCAAATAAAACTATTCACAACGATCTATTTGTTCCCATGGTTAAAGATGAAATTAATCGATTCAGCGCAAACTACTTACATAGATTAAGTAATCACTCCCTGCTAGATGACACGAATGAGGTCCGAAGACTTAAAAGGCATCATGTTCTTGATCTACCATTTCGAAAATAATTACTTAGACATACATTATATAATTTTTCTTTTTTATGAAAATACTCAATATTCTTCTATTTGTAAATATTTGTAAATACTTTTGTAAAAATAAGTTAACCAATGTAGTGTAGTATATTGTTGTTCTCATTGGAGTTCAATAATTGATGTTAATATTTTTATATCGAATTTGCTTATTATCCTTAAATGGATAGATTGTAAATAAAGTTGTATATTAAAAAAAAAAAAAAAATATTTTCCCCATATAAACACACGTGAAATTTTCAGTCACGTTGAGGCACCTCTTTATTTTTTTTTTCGATTGACACAAAATTTTGAATACTTTTTTTTTCACCACCCCAATAGATATATTTAAAAAATTGTTGACTATATCTAAGCCTTAGTTACAATTTTGCTGAAGAATGAAATGAGAAATCATCCATGGTTCTTGGGTTATAGCTTCACAACTAAGCAAACAAAAAAACCTAATTGTCCTTTTTTACTTAAAAAAATATATTTCTATAATAAAATTTATATTTTTCCACACTTTTCTTTAACAAGATCAATAATTTATTATACTTAAATTCCGCCACAAACCAATTCAAATTCTAACTTAGTTGGTCACGTTTTCCAATTCATTTACAGTAAATGGTCCACTGTTCAACTGTTTATATGCGCAATTGTTTATAGTATTTTGCCAGCTATTCCACAAGATAATAACGATGATTGGACTTTTTTTTTTTTGAGATATTTTATTTATAATGTTGCTTAATTTGCTGCAAAACTCAAATAGTTATTTGTGCTTCTGCTGCAGTAGTAGAGTAGATGGTATTCATTGATATGGCATTGTATTTTAAGCTTCTGCTCCCGATTCCAACTCATATCATCGTCGTCAACTTTACATCGCGAACGCTATCGTTTTCTTCAGCTTATTTTATGTTCCTGAAGGATTTATGATTGTAGTTTTGAATTAAATTTTCTTTACATTGATACGACTTGTTTGTACGTTTGTGTGACAATTATGTGCAGTGAGATGGCCGAACAATTTCTAGAGAAAACTTTAAAATCATCTTAATACATTGATATTGATGTATCGTTATTGTATGACATTTGCAAATAAGAAGCAACTTAATGATGATTGAAGTTTATGAAAAGAATGTAGAACGAAGTAGAAAAAAAAAATATTGATTTTGTAAATTGATCTTTTTATGGAAATTAATCGTACACATCAGAAAACAAACAATTTTTTTTTAGTGATGTTTAAGTATCCTGGGAACAATATATATTCTTAATGTTTTATAATTCCTATATTACTTAAGATAAAGTTTTTTTCTTTTTTCTTTAAATTTAGGTGTTCCACTTTTCGTTTTCTTTTTATTATCTTCTCTTTATTGTTTATTAAAATTTCCATTATGTACTCGTTTGATTTATTTTCATTGCTGTTCAGTTTTATGCATTTAATATTCAATGCATTATTTTAGTTCGTTGTTGTTTTTTTTTCCTTTGGTTCACTACTGTGATCATCGAATTCCATTAGAATATTTTGCTGTTGTTGTTGTTGTTGTACAAACAAAAAACCCAAACAATGTGTCATTCATTCCCAATCCATTGAGTTATGAGCTCATCATATGATGATGGATTGTTGTGATGTTTTAGTTAAATTAGTTTTAACAATTTGTTTGTTTTTGTAATTGATTTACATTCGTATGGAAATTTTAAATGTCTGCCTCAGAAAGTCGAAGAATTTAAGAATAAAAATTATAACTGGGTCTCAAGCAAAATTATGGCATAAGAGAAAATTGTTATTATGATAATTTTAATTAGCTAAAACTCTTAAAACTATATGAGATTTTCAAAGATTTCAAACCGTTTTTTCAATAGTGATTTTCCTTCCACAATAGGTGGTCTATTCAAAATATTTGATGCGTAGTTTGGTATTAAAAATTATTAGAATCGATTTATGGGTTCTAAAGTTATAAATGAAAACATAAACTGTAATCTTTTTAATATGTGTAGAAAGTTTTTACTTTTTTAAAAATAACTCTTTCATAATCTTGCAAGGTTGGATACTTTGGAACCTCAGTGTAGGAAATTAGAAAATAGTGGAATAGTGGAATATAATTTGCAATGTCGCTGGGTTGAGTGTTTAATCAACCAAATAGATCTATTGTGCACCCTCCGGTAGCTTTTTAGTTCCGTACAGCATTTAGGACATTTAAGCAGATTTCAGCGCTCGAAATTCGGATCCAAATTCTAGGAAATTTTATATTTTCATTTAATAAAGAAGAAAACAAACTCAACACATTAACACAAACACATTAACAAATTTAATAAATACACACATAGAATTGTATAATTTTATGTATGTGTTAGTAGCAACTTTTAACGATCATAACTCCAAAAAAATGTTCCAGACGATGAAAATTTGTAAATCTGGAGAACAGTTAAAAAGAAATACCTTTTATATGATAAATTGTTTTGTCAAAATCAGGGTAAAACTGTGAAACTTACACCGGTCACAAGAAATCGTCTTGCCTATTAATATTATAGATAAACTAGCAAATTCCAGCGCTCGAAATTCGAGTGCAATTTCTAGGCAACTTTATTTCGCAACTTAGCCAATTCACAAATCAACACTTTTTTGGTTTAATATTACTGTGAATGAAGATAACAAACTCATTAACAAATACATTAACAAATTTAGTAAACACACACATAGCATATGTATAATTTTATGTATATGTTAGTAGCAACTTTAAATGCAATTTACTCAAAATAAAGGAAAAATTTAAAAATCTATGAATCTGGTGAACAGCTAAAAAGAAATACCTTTCCAATAATATACGTTTGGTCAAAATCGGGATAAAACGGTAGAACAACACATCGGTAACAAGAAATCGGCTAGCCTATTAATATTATATATATATAGAATTTCAACAATATCCAATGGTAATTGCTAAAATTTACGGGGTGTGCCATCGGTATGTGAATATAAAAAAACCCCACAAAAGGAAGTCCGGAGGGGTCAAATCTGGAAATCTGGGTGGACACTCAATATCACGTTTTTTTGACATCACCCGACCCAGGAATTTTTGTTGCCAAAACTGAATTGTGTGATAAAATTGCATTGATGCACCTTCTTGTAGAAATCAGTAACCGTCCAGAATTTTTCACCCATTTACGGACAGATCTAACTCTCCGTCTAGCAACACTTCTGGTACCCTTAAACGCATGACAAGGTCCGTAGGGACCCATTTTTGTTGATATGACATTTTCTATGAAAAAGACATTTTAAAATTTTTGTTTTGTTATTTTATTATTGTTTATTAATTAAAGTGTTGATAAATAAATTAAAATATTTTTTTTTTTATACTAACATAATTAATTTTTATGAATTTTATTATGAAAATTCAGTTTTACAATGAATAAAACTTAAAAAAACTATTGTTGCGGTAGTTGTTCCTCATTTTGAGTGCAGGTTAAGCACCGATGCATTAATCCTGAATGCTCTGCACAAACTGCATTGTTGCAGGAACAGCAATGGCCCCTTGTTTTGCGTTGTCGACCGTACTCTGAACGGCATAGTCGACATGATGGCCTGTTTGTCCTCAGCGCAAACGACGGTGCAGCTGCTTCTGTTGGTCTTGGTACTATCTAAAATGAAAAAATATATATAATCATTCTGCTTTTGACCTTTAGAATTCTTAATTCTTACCTTGACATCAAATTCCTCCATTGCATTCCGTATCCTTGGATATGCAGTTATGCGAGTATTCAGGGCACGTTCTTCAATGTTGGGTAATGCCAATTGCTTAGTAAGCATAAGAAGGAATGAGCGCCGTCCGTCACTTCTCTTCACTGGCTTCATCTCGTTGAATATTATGAATGCAGCTAATGCAGCGATTTCGAGCATATTGTAAAACATGGCAAGTGGCCAGCGCTTTGTTGAATGCTTGCATGTATACGTACCAAGCATCTGGTCCATAGTATCAACGCCGGATTTGTTGGCATTGTAATCAAGAATGGCTAAGGGCTTCTTCTTTTCAGTTTCCATGTTCACATTGCAAGTGTAATGTTGTGTAGATAGCAAAATTACTGATTTATTCTTCCTGGGCACATATGAGCATAGTGCTATATCACCTTCGTTGAACCCAAACAATGTGCTGTTGATTGGCTGCGTACGATTTTTATGTAACTCCCGTGGCACAAATGTTTTGTTAAAGCGTACTGTTCCAACATATGCAGTTTTCTTTCTCATCAAAATACGCGTCAAGTTCAATGTACTGAAAAAATTGTCAGCATAAATTGTGCGGCCAGAATCCAAATATTTATCCGCAAGAGCAAGTACAACGTTCTGCCCTTGATTTATTTCACGCTCCTGGTCAGGCAATTTACCAGAATAAATCATTCCTTTGACAGGATACAATGATTTTGAGTCACACAACCACCATACCTTTATACCATACTTGGCTGGCGTGAAATATATTGTGTGAAGCGGGTACGGCCTCTGTATGGGAATAACTGCTCATCAACTGTCAGTGAATCGTGCGGAGTGTAAGCTCATTTAAAATGTGTTCAAACAATAAAACAGCTAAAAAGAAGCCAAAATAAAGATTATGTCTTAATGATTTCTTGTAATTTCAGTACAAGGTCCCTACGGACCCTATCACCTTGAATTTTCTTTTAAACAATTTTTGGCAAAATTCTCTTGGAAAACAGGGTAACTTTTGGGGTACATTGTCCTGGCCGAAATAGGAGTAATTTCAGTTTGAAAATGAAAAAGGTCCCCAGGGACCTTCTCGCTAACCGAAGGGATAATGAGCTAACGTCCACCGATATCATTTCCAATCGACAGTTTCGCCTTCTCTGAAGAAAAATAGTCTGATGTTCCGTCAAGTTTTAGTCGTGCAATGCTATTTCCTGAATCTCGTGTAGATTCTCCGTTCCCCAAATATGGAATGGCATGTTTGCTTGCTAACGCCGCCAAAGAGTGTGAAATGGGCCCCGTCGGTTTTCAAAATATAATTCCAAAAGCTAATTTCAGTGTGAACCATTCGAGCGCGTGTTTGGTCGTAGTAAAAGCGACGTGGCCAGTCTGCCAGCGAAGTTCTTTGAATCAATTTCTCACTACGTGGAAAAAAAGCAAATCATTCTTAAAAGTTTTCCGCAAAGTGATTCCACTGACGGCAAAATGCTGATGGCGGTGACTGTACGACTCATTTGGATCATCGGCAAAACTTTCTCTTACCGTTTCAACCAGTTCATTGAAACGTCTTGGGTTTTTATGAACGGCGGGCAGACGATGTCCCACAGTCCCGTGCTCAACAAAATTCTACACTAAACGACGGTGCTGTCCGACAGTGCTGCATGGCCACGATATTTTCAACAAAATAAATTGAAATGCTTTTTTAATGTGCAGCATTGTTTGGATAAAAATTTTACTGAATTGACATTTCAAAAACGTATGTTCTTAAGTCAATCGGTTGACAAATTGAAAAGATAGTAAATGTTGCCATTCCGACATAAAAGATGGCACACACTGTATGAAAATTTCTGACCGTCTGTGCACTTTTATGGTACAATATTGATTATAATATATATGGTTAAAATTTGTTTCTCTGAATGGAGAAACTTACTGCTTAACAACAGACAGTATTTCATTCGTAGAATCCGTTCTACGGGTAACCTGAGTCAGTCCATTCACCGATTCCGTGAAAGTAATGTTGTTGCTCGGGATACTTCCAAGGTATTCGATCGGGTGTGGCACAGCGCACTCTTGTCATCCAAAGAGTTTCAGTTAAAAGAAGGGATTCCCCAAGGCTCTGACTTTCTCCTTCACTTTTTCTTATTTTTCTTAACGAACTTCTATCCTATCCTATCTAATTTTTTGCAGGCGACAGCAATATTTGTCTTTCATATCCATTCGAATAAAAGCCAAGCCTTAGGCAGATTGGGGTATGAGGCAATATATGAATAACATACCCAATCAAGGCTTTTTGACAATCGTGAATAGTGTCGTAGGACCCAATGCTGTGTATTTGATCATATACGGGCCATGGAGTCATCAATGTCGTTCGTATCCATGGATAGTGTAGATATTTTAGAATCAGATGCTCTTGATGTTCTAGGCATGAAAATTCATTCTGATGGCCGTTGGAATAAACACAATGGTCGAAAGAAATTTTCGATTGATTACGCTTCCTTAATTGTTGTTAGAAATACTTCACCCCATCTGATCGCCCTACTTTTTAAAACCCATATCCGACCAAAAATGGAATACAACTCACATATATGGGCAGAGGCTTCACAGTGTATCAATGTTGTTTGTGTTACACTGTATGAAAGACGCTACAATGGGAAGTATTCTGCTAATATAACTGAACTCATTACTAAAGCCTATGTTTTTCTAAGCATTACCGCGAAAACTCGTTTATTAGATACATTAGCCGTATGTGGAATAAACTTCCCGCCGCGCGCCGAGATCTTTCCACTCTCTTACAATATAGATAAGTTTAAGTAAAATATCCACAAATAGTACTTCCTCTTTTCTCCTACCCATTACATTTTCCCTAATATCAGCACAGTGCACTGCATTAATAGGGAACTTTCCCTGAGTGTTGATGTAAATTTTCTAATCATAATCTCATTACAAAGTATCCTCTCCGTATTCTCTTAAATCTCTTAACATATACAGTGTTTCAAAATAAAACTGCGACAGTAATTGTTATTTTGTTCGCTTTTGTAAATGGAAATAATTTATATTTTTTCTTATTTTAGTTAAATGCAATTCTAAAGATTTGTTTATATTTTTTCGAAAACACAAACAAAAAAGATTAAAATTGCATTATTGCTTATTTAAATACAACAACAATGAAACATTACAAGTTACAATGTCTAAATAAAACTGGGAAGCGTAGCTACTATATTTAATATTTTTAACTGATCTTGGTGATTTACGCAAAATACACGTGCTTTCATTTCTAAATAATAAAATATTATTAAATAAATAAGGTTAATAAAAATATTTTAAAAAATGGGTAGACAGCGTTATCAAATATCAGCGAAGATTAGAATATTGGTAATAAAATTCTCTAAAAATGGAATGACGATACGAAATAATTTAATAGAAGTCATTCCAAAATTAAAAAAAAAGTTTTTTCATTGGAGATGAGTCATTTAAAAAATAAATGCATTACGATTAAAATTGAGCTGTGGGTGAACAACTGCTCAAAAAATATCAGCCACTTTCTATATAAATGTGTGAAAATGTGCTCTTATATGAAGTTTGATGTAATTTACAAAAATTTGCAACACGACTTGCTAAAATTTTTAACTGTATACAAATATATTGACATAATCTTCTTAAGTATTTCAAAGTATGTTTTGTTGGCGAACCTCTACTCGAAAAAGATCAGTCACTTTCCATACAAATGTATGAAAATAACTCCAGTACTCGAGATTGACATTAGGCTCTAGTATAAAGAACCTTTCCGGAAATAATTGACAATTACTTGCATTATTCGTTAAACAAAAACTTTTCATAAAAAATCGCTCGAAAAATTACAGAGAAAAATTTTTCTATTAATAGAACATCGACTTATCGTTTAGATACCTTAGTACCGATATATTTCATAGCAGGGTTAGAGTTCGTTCTAAGTTGACAACGATATAACCTGCCACTTCAGAAGAAAACAACTATAAATTAAATGAACTAATTTTGTGGCTAAACATTTGTCACATGGTAGAATCGTAGGAAAAACGAAGAACCAAAAAAACTTAAAACAAGCCCCTTCTTGAAATTAACAACAATAACATTAACAGTGGCACATTGAACTAACAAATGTCAAAAAGACGACATTTTAACTGTTTTGAAAGAAAAAAAAAACAAACAAAAAAAAAAACAAAACTAACAACAATAGCAAAAATGAAACACACATATTGGAATTGTAACTATTGTTGGCACTTGTAGCCACTTGTTTAACTCAGTCACTGGTGATGTTGTAGCTGCTGTATCAGCTGCCACTGTTACCAACTACTAGTAGTTCATATGTAAGTATGCATGTTGTTGTTGTTTGGTTATTTTTTTTTGTGTATTTTTATATTTTGTAATGACATGAATTCAGTTTACTAAAACTATTGTCGTTGTTGTTGTTGTTACTTTGTTAGGCATTGTTATTTAAATAGCGGAGTAGAAGAGTAGAGAAAATAATGTTCAGCTTAATGTTGTTTATGTTTTTTGTTTATGTCAGGTTGTAATACTTCTTCTTCTTCATTTTTAATTTTCTGTTAAGTTGAACTATTTATAAGGAGGAAACTAGGCTTTTATTGTACCAGAGCTTCAAATATGGAAGTTCTTCAAATTAATACATATAAGATAATTTCTTTCTTATTGAAAATTGAAAAACGGTTTTATAGAACTGATTTCAGAATTTATACCCTACAGCTAGGTTTAATTGACCTAAAATTGATTATAGGAAAATCTAGCAGAATTTAGTTGAAATCTATTTCAAAATCTATACCGTTTACATCTAAAAAAAACACGCATTTTCCACAATTATTAAAAAGCAGATTGGATTGGGCACATATAAGTATAGAAAATCATAACTTTTCATTCAGTACATATTTTTTTTATTATAGATTCGTCATTTTTATTAATATTTAATATTTTATTTCCTTTTTATTCAACTTGTTTGTTTTTGTTTTTAAATGTCTACTTTTCAGTCACTGCGTTTTAATTTTCACCTACAATATTAAAAAAACACAGTTGTATCATTTGATAGTGCCCAAAGATTTTGTGAAATTTTGCTAAAATCTAGTAATGAGCTAGATTTTGTTTTGTATGGGAAATCTAGTATAAATGAGCTAGATTCTGCTCGAAATCTCGTATATACTAGATTTTGCTTAGATGTAAATGCACTATTAGGGAACTAGTTAAGGAACCACTTCAATATTTGAGTAAATGAATCAATTAATAAAATTGATTAGTGAAATCACATTAGAAGCTGAATACGAGGTTGAGTCAATAATCTTTACAAATCACATAAGCAGCATAAAAAATTTAAAACAAAAAATATTGTTGAAAACCTCCAGTTCCAAATCCGTCATTCAGTTTTTTTAAAAGAATAAATGGAAAAAAATAATTTCATCTTGCGAATAAACACTACTACTTGAAGAACAAAACGCATAAGGAAATCAAAGCTGAATGAGACGAAATATATGGTATATCTACAACAGAGTTTGAGACTATCTATAATTGGGTAAATAATCTATTTCTTAACTAATTTTTTATAATATTCAACATTGAAAAGGCTCGTTCTACCGATGCATTTGGAAAATAATGAGCCAGTAACGAGGATGCCCATTTGCTCTAAAAAATTTTCAATTGCAGCGATTAGTTTATCTATTTTTGCTGGATTTTTATCTGCAATCAATCTATAGATAGCAGAATATTCAATTTGCTTTTTGGTGCTATGACAAAACCAACCAATTGTTGCCCGGATTATAAATTCTAATTCTGAAGATACAGTCTTCATTGCATTTTCGCACGCAAGTTGCAATGCATAACGTATACATGTTACTGTTACCAAGTGCAAAACCATATCCTTTAATCTGCTGCTTACAGAATCATATTTTCCAACCATTTCATTCGCTCCATGAACTGCTATACCAAATAATCTCTTTATATCGATTCCGTCTGATTCCAGCATATTTTGTATAGATTTAGTAATAACTTCAGATGTTCCACTTTCAATCTCCATCAATCTATAGAGTGTAGTTTTGATGGAACCTTTTTGCATATTGAAATATTTAATAATAATACAAAGTATTTTCCTGTTGTCGATGAATGTACTTTCATCAATTATTAAAGAGTAATAACTGTCTCCTAAATCTTCCAAAAGATTTTGTAAAAAAGCTGGTGCCATAACGTGTTTTATGGAGTTGAATATCCTTTAGACATATTGATTCTTCTCCTAATTCTACATCGGCTGGATGGTCGGTACTGTTGATTGAAGCATATTCGGATACAAATGCGGCAATACTTAGTTCTGCAATTTTCCGTAAATTTGTTAAAGTAGATTTAAAAAAAAAAATGCAACTCTTATGAGCAATTCAACTTTCTGGTAAACAAAACTTTCCTGTTTTTTTTTTTAAATCTTATATATAAAGTGCGTGAACTAGTTGAGTGATTTAAAATTTGCACGAAAAAAAGCCATCAGCAACGTAAATCGTATAACTGATTCAGTAGCTAGTTAAGAGCATTTCCGTCGCGATTCTGTTGAATTTCTTCACCGGTACATAACTTCCCTTGGAACTGGATTCACTACAATACGAGAGCGCTCCTAGAATAACCCAACGTGACGTATAGATAGCGGCAGTAGTATGAAAAAAAAAATACTTTGTGAAAATTTCCAACCTTTTAAAATATATGTTTTAAGTTTCAAGGCGCCACGTTGTTTAGTATTTCTTTTTTTTGGAGCCATCAGATGTAAACGATCTCAGTGAATTTGTAAACAAGGAATAAATTGTAATTATATAATTTAATACTTTCATTTGAAAGGCCTCAGTCCAATATTAAAGCCGAGCTAGATTCTATTTTGGGGGAAAATATTGGGTGCCATAGTTTAAACGACCAATTAAGGTGATCACGCCAGAAATGGTTAGGAAATTCCACAAAATGGTATAAAAAGATCGACGGCTGAAAGTTCGTGAGCTAGCTGAAATAATATGCATTTCAAAAAGTGGTAAATATCGCACATTTGGAGATGAGAAAGTTGTCCACAAAATGGGTGCCGCATTTGCTCACAACAGAACAAAAACAACGTCGTGAAGATGTTTCAATAGAGGTTTGGTGATATTTCACCGCAATAAGATCTAATTTCTACATTGATTCGTAGCCATGGAGAAACACTTGCGACAAAAGAACAGTCAAAAGAGTGGACTGAAATGGGAAATCTTAACCAAAGTAGGTGAAAAGAATTTCATCTGCAGGCAAGGTTATGCACGTGGGATATTTTTTATTGCTTACTTTCCAAATGGAAAAAGCAATCAATGGTAAGTATTAAGCTAACTTATTGCAGCGTTTAAGTGATGAAATTATGGGAAAAAAGGCCTAATGTGGCGAAAAAGAAAGTGCTGTTTCATCAAGACAATGCGATGGCCAAATCAATGAATTGAAGTCGGAATTACCTTATCACCCACCATATTCGCCAGATTTAGCTTCCTCGGATTATTTTCTTTTTTCAAACTAGAAAGAAATGGTTAGTTGGTAAAAGATTGCCAACAATAAAGAGGTGGAGTCTGCGGAGCCATACAGTTTTTACTATAAACAGGGCATCGAAGCTATTGAACATCGCTGGGAATAGAGTATCGAGCTAAAAGGAGATAATGTTGAGAAATGGAAACCATTTTTTCAAAATTTTGTGTGTTTTCTTTGTCATACATCACGGGAAAAAAATGCAAAGACTGTAAAATCGGCATGTAAGAATATGGCCACGGTTTATTGGGAATATGCATGGAATTATCTACACTGAATACTTGAGAAAAGGAAAATCAATAAATGGAGAATTTTAATCAGTATTATTAGGCCAATTAAGTGAAGAAATCAAGAAAAATTGCTCCTATTTAGCCAAAGATAAAATGATCTTCCATTAAGATAATGCTCAGGCGCACACTTCTGATATTTTGATGGTGCTTCGAATTATTGTCGCATCTACCTCATTCTATAGATTTGGCTCTCAGCGACTTTTTCTGGTTTAATAGGCTTGGCGGAAAACGATTCATATCTCTGCAACAGAAACCTATTTTACGGACCGTTAAAAATCTTACTTTAAGGAAGGAGAATCCCTGGGTAAAATGTATCAACCGAAAAGAAGACTATGTTGAAAAATCAGAAAGAATCAATATAAAAATATTAGCCTCCCCTTACAGAGCGGTGAAAATGTGTACGCCCAAAAGAGAACCAGATGTCGTATTGACATTCGGCGGACGGTGTTTTGTTGGTAATCATGTCCGGCAGGTCCTAAACTTGGATATTTACAAAATATCAAAAATTAACAAGATGGCGCGATTTTTTTTAAATTAAAAAATTAGCAATTTTTGGGGGTTTTTGCCTCACCCCTCCTCCGATAGTATAGTTAGCCCTAGTTCAGGACCTGAATTTTCTATATTGTCATACAAATATATGTAAACATATATAGCTCTGTAACTCCAAAAATAATTCAAATTTTAAAAAATTCTTTTAGGGCGTTATTTTTTAAGAGACATTTATGGAAAAAAAAAAATGGAAAACAAAATTTTTTTAAAGAGTGGTCATTAGGGGTATAATTTTTTTACATTTTTCGCGAATTTCAAAAGGTACCTATCATAACTGTATAGACCATGGAAAAATATGATAAACTGCGTCATTACTTTTTCGCCGACGTAAAAAATGTTCCCGCCACCAACGCGATGAAGTTTGTAGTTTATCCTTTTTTATTATTTAGAATTATATATTAAACGTAGACCAAAATAACTTAATTTTTATACGCCAGGAGCGCAAAAATGTAACAGTGTTAGTGCTTATTGTTAAAGTCGGTAATTGAAGTAGTTTTTAAGATTCAGGGATCTAAAGATAAAGACTGCAAATCATACATAATAAATTAAAAAAAAAAAAAAATTTTTTTTCAAAATTTTAAATTATTATTTTTTTAATAAAAATCATTTTGAAGGAGGCCCTGTAATTGAACAAAACTATCAAAAATTTTTAAAACATTCAAAAAGCCGCGATTTTAATAAAATGTTTACTATAACGTCCAAAATAGACGATCACGAATTTAGTGATAGCAATGCCGACATGAAAAAACCCAGTACCGAAATAGATTATGAGCTTAATAGCAGTAGTGACTCTAATTTTGAATCTGGTATAGAATATGACTCAGTTAGTGCTGATGACAATTACACACCTCCAGGAAGAGAAAAAAATGTGAAGAAATCTTTAAATCCAGCTGTTAACCTAGTAACTCAAGTAAAATGAATTTTGGTGTATTCATTTTTGATGGGGAAAAAATAGATGATAAAGAAATTCAGGTGATAGTTTTAAAAAAATGAATGTAAAGAATTAAATTAGCCGTACTTGTTTTGGACAATGGTAAAGCCTAATCTTATTTAATGGTATTAAAGAAGTTTTGAATAAATTCAATTTATGGAATTCAATAAAAATGAACGTCTGCGATACGATCAGCGTAAACACTGGGGGAAAAAAATGGAGTTGTAACTCTTTTCCAGAATCATTGTGTATCAATGGGTTTAGTTCCACCACAATATATTGGCTGCCAGCATCATATTCTTGATCTTGTATTAAGACATATAATGGACGAATGCTTGGAAGGAAAGCCTTCCTCGCCTAATATTTGTTATGATTTCGTTCACGAATTGATAAATAACTACGAAGATCTTAAGAAAAGTTACAAACAGAATGAAGAACGAATCAAAGTTGAACACATAAATTGGCGTGATGATATGCAGTACTTATATGAACTTGGTAAAGCTTTTACATACTATCAGAAAAATAAAAAATTTCCATACATTAACTTTAAAGCAATACCACCAATACGCAATGCTCGATGGAACTCGAGAGCCATTTTAGCAATATTGACCTTTATACTTATTCCAAAATATCGCCAAAAATTATATAACATTTGTGAGTTCGTATGTGGTCCGTGGTACGATGTTTGGTTTTCCGATCATTGTTTTAAAGAAAATAATTTTGAGGCTCTAAAACAATCTTTATTAACATATAAAAGTGCTCGTGAATGTTTTTTTTAGACATTGGGTTCAGAAACCATCAGCGATACCGGGGCAGCAACGAAGCAATAAATGTGCTGAAAGAGCAATCAAAACGGTACAGAATATTTATCCGCTATGTAAATCTTCACGCACATTAAATTTGAAGTTCATTTCATATAACAAATAGTTATGTAAAAGTTTAAATGTTTGTTGAACTTTAATTTATGTACTTATAATAAATGAAGAAAATTAATTTAAAAAAAAATTAAATATTTTTTTTTTCTTCTTGAGGACTTTTAGAAATTTGCTTGGTGGCGGGAACTTTTTTTGCGCAAATGACCTCGGAATATGATTTTTATGGTCAAAACATAATGGGCTACAACGTAGTTATGGGTACTAATAATGCAAAAAATAAAGTTATATCCCTAGTGGTCATACCTTAGGAATACATTCATTGCCAGCTCTGACTACCACTTACAATATTTTTGTTTGTTATTGT
The DNA here is from genome assembly GCA_963682025.1 of Cordilura impudica. Lineage (NCBI taxonomy): Eukaryota > Metazoa > Arthropoda > Insecta > Diptera > Scathophagidae > Cordilura > Cordilura impudica. The sequence continues at coordinate 39,420,717 of OY821521.1, read as the reverse complement.
CATCAGGTTTGTTGTTGCTTTTGTTTGTTTGTTTATTTTGTTGTTAATAAATGTTTGTGTTTATGTTACGCATCACTTTAAACTTAATGTCTTTTTAATATTATTTAAACTAAATGCATGGTTGACTTCAATGGTCGTGCACTAACTAGTGTTGTGCACTAATGACTGAAAGCCGCAGTACAAAAGTTAATACAACAGCCAAGATGGCTGGCTCTTGATTAAACTTGACTGCGGTCGGACGAAATGGTTGGTGGATAGTTAATACTTAATTATTTGTCAACGCCATTTGTTAACTGAAGCATATTAAACTCTTAAAATACAAATACAATTAATAATAGATTTTCAAAAATGGTGAGTGAAGGGAAGTGACTGCTGTCTAAAGCTAATTTAAAACTTTTACTGCTGCTGTGCCTTACTCCATGTCATGAGTTTGATGATGTGATTTGAGGTTTCAAAAAAAAAAAAAAAAAAAAAAAATTACTATGATTAAGTCTGTTTACGTTTCAATCAATTTGTTTTGATAAACTGCCAATTTTCATTTGTTGGTTAAGTTAAAAGTAGTAAGCATATGTGTATTTGTATATATAGTTTATAACAAAACCACAAGAAATCATCACAAATGCTGTGAACATTATTACAATCACATACCTGACCTTGTTCCCACCAGAGTTGGTTGGTTTGGTTTTGGAAAGGGCTGGATTGAAATAATCAAAAACAAATAAATAAGAAGATTAACCGACCTACAGCTACAGTATAACCTTTTTAAAATGAACAAGAAATTAATAAACAATTAAAGTTCACCGTTGGTACTGCGAATGGTATAGTCGGTAAAAAGGGTAAAATAATGTAAAATTTAGGTAGTTGGAAGAGAATTCCAAAAATGCTAGGAGGAAGGAACGAATAAAAGAGATACAAAGTTTACTTATAAGTAACTTTTATAGAAATGTTGACTGGTTTGTTCTAAAACAGCGACTCTAAGATGGGGACAATAAATAATTTATTGTAAGAGGGAAAAGTGGGGCTTCTTGAATGAACGTATTAATGTAAAATTTTGGCTGTTTATATGTATTTCAAATGGCAGAGACTGTTGAAAGGGAATTTAAGAAATGTTGTTTATATTAATATTAGCATCCTCTTAATCTTAGTACATTCCTGGGGTTATATATGATCCAACGGTGACTTCCCTTGTGAATATTTTTGTAAACCGTCTAGTGAAACAAGGTATCATTATGATTTAATTTTTTAATCTTTTGTTTGTTTAATAGATATTAAAAAAGCTGAGGGTGGTCCCAGAACAACCCGACCTGACAAAGAAACACAACAAATTTGGGGAAAATTTTCATTGTTTGTTAACATAATCTTCTTTTAGCTTGATACACTTTTTCCAGCGATATTCAACAGCTCCGATAACCTGCTAATATTAAAAACTGTCTAGCTCCTTAAAATAGCCATCAACCGTAGACTCCATTTCTTCATTGTAAATCTTTTACCACCGAGCCATTTTTTCAAGTTTGGAAAAGGAAAAATAATCCTAGAGAGCTAAATCACAAATTCACATCCCAGCATAAATGAACATCTATAGAAGAAACATCGTGAGCACGATCTGTCCATGGCAGCTCGTCTGCACGGATAGGCGGCTTAGCTTCTACAGTTCCTCCTAGCTCTGTCTTACGAGAACGGAAGATGTAATGTGATAACTAAAGGAGATAGGTGCTACCCAGCAATTCCCACATTTCTTTTTTAAACTCTTTCTTTTAACTCGTACTCTCTGTCTGTCTGTCTACTGTCTGTCGTGGGTTAACCCCATTCCCCCTTATCCAATTAATTTTGGGGTCCAATTAATTTTGGGTTAGTCACGCACAGTCACGCGTGGTCACGGACAGTCGCGGAGTGATCTAAATGTCATTTCCCCTCATCCGATCGATCTGAAACTTGGTACATACACTTGCTGTAAAAAGAATGATTAGCCTTGACTTAGTCACGCATGGTCACGCACAGTCACGGAGTGATGTAAATGTCATTTCCCCTCATCCGATCGATCTGGAACTTGGTACATACACTTGATGTGAAAAAATATTAACTTTGACTTAGTTACGCACAGTCACGCATGGTCACGCACAGTCATGGAGTGATCTAAATGTCATTTACCCTCATCCGATCGATTTGAAAATTGGTCGATATACCTGCTGTAGAGAAAGATCAACTTCGACTTAGTCACGCACAGTCACGCATATTCACGCACAGTCACGGAGTGATTTAAACCCCATTTCCCCTCATCCAATCGATCCGAAACTTGACGGTAGACTTACTGTGAAAAAAGATTAACTTTGAAATAGTCACGCACAGTCACGGAAAGTCACGGAGAGATTCAAAACTCATATGCATAAGGTAAGGAAGAGTTTTAATAAAAACTTTGTTTTTATGGGTTATGTTATTTATTTCTTATTTATTAACCAATACTCAGGGGATGCCCCATACAGATGGAGTGCATTGCGTTGATCTCAGGAAAATAGGTTATGGGAAGGAGGAAAGAGGGAGTAGTGTTAGTGGATATTTGACTTAAATTTTATTTGATTATAACTGTCAGGAAGGACTTGTGTGAGGAGTTTATTCCACATACGGCTAGTTCGACTGATAAACGAATTCTCTCTTTAACGCGTTTTGCGGTGAACTGGACAATAGACTACAAACGGATGTGATCTACTAGAGAAGCGGGTAGAGCGAACCGAACGAAACTCGGGCACTTGCAATAAGTTCGCTAATCTCAGAAGAACATTTCCCATGGTAGTATCTAGAGAACTGTGCTACAGAACTCACATTCCGACGATGTTCCAATGAGTCAATAGAGTTGTATACCCTACTGTCATTTATGAGTACCAACGCGCTCCTTAGCACACGGTCCAGACTTTGAAGCTGCTGCCCTTATATGGGAGTTGCATTCCATTTTCGGTCGGATGTAAGTAGTTTAGATTTTAAGGAGATCAGAGGGAGTAAAGTAATTTTTGCACCGATTTAGAAAACCAAGACACCTGAATGCTTCTTTCGATACTTGAAATACATGCTCGTTCCAACGAACATCACATTAAATTCTCATGCCTAGAATATCAAGAATATCCGACTGCTCAATACCTATACCACCCATATATACAGATGACATTGTTGAATCCATGGCCCTATGGGTCAACATACAACATTGAGTATTAAGCGCATTAAAATCAACCCTATTCGTTTTACCCTACTAGGAGATTGTTAACAGGTTCTGATTGAGTGTGTCAGTCATTGTCCGCCTTTTGCCCCCCAACCTCCAAGAGGCTTGGCCTACAATTAAAGCAAAATTAATGACAAATGCTGCGAAAGAGTTCAGATAGATAAGGAAAAGAGAAGGAGAAAGAACGGATCCTTGGGTACCCCTGAATTAAGCTGAAACTCATTAGATGAGACCCCATCAATAACAATACGTATTGTTCGGTCTCTGAGAAAACTCGATATAAATCGAGAGAAGTCATTACGGACCCCAAATGCAATAAGCTTTAATATCAGCGCATTGTGCCACACACGATCGAATGCCTTGGAAATACCTAGAGCAACTACTTTAATTTCGCCAAAATTTCGAATTCATCGTCTCCAGCGCTCAGAAAGTAGAGCTAACAAGTTTCCCGTGGAAGGATTTCTACGGAAGTCATATTGTCGATCATTAAGAAGTTGGCCTCTAGGTAGTTCACAAGATGGAAATTGATCATGCTCTGCATCACCTTTGAGAGCGCAGAGCAGATTGCAATTGGACGGTAATTTTCAGCGTTATTAGCCGCACCATTTTTAGGGATTGGTGGGACGTTAGCCCTATAAGCGTTTTAAATCCTTCATGTTTCCTTGACGGCCAGAATCTCTGTCTGAAAGACGCTAGACTCGTCTGGTAGTCTGAAGGAAAGCTGAATGTCGTAAATTCAGAAGAAAACACAGATGTCGTAGCCTGCCATTGCATCATGCCTGTCCTAGTCCTTTCTAGAGGGTAGCTTAACCTGAAACGATTTGAGTCTGAAACGATAGCTTGTCCACTGAATATAAATCTGAACTTAGAATATAGGCATCACGTCACATTTTCGGTTTAGGAGTTCTCGAAAAACTAGAAAAATCGACAAGTTTTAATTCAGCAGACTTTAAAATTTTAGGAAAATATACTCTGGTCTCAGGGAACGATTATATATAGATATACATATTTTTTTAATATTGAAAGTAAAGAGTAGTAATTTAAATTCAACGATTGATTTGTCCGATAAAAGATAAGTTATTTGAAAATTCCAAAAAATACATTGTGTAAAAAATGTTTTTGCAATAAATTGCAGTTCCTAAATGAGCAAAAAAATATATCTCTTTGAGGAAGTGGTGAAAAATTTCTGAGTCCATGTACAGATTTCATGTATTAAAACCATTTGAATAGTGTACTCCGATCTCTGGGTACAGAGACATATCAAATTTTATGGGCCTCTGTAATCTTAAAGTAGGAATATAACGATTGATATGTTCTTTTTACTTTAAATTCTTCTGAGATTAATTTAAAATTAAGCTGTACGATATGAAAACTAAACTGATGTTTGGTGAAATTGTTTTAAAGTCTAAGACCCAGTTTTTGAGATATCAGTTAAACCTAGTTTTGTTAAACCCAGAATTTATTCATCAATTCCTTTATGAATTTGGATATGTCTGAAAAAATTAATTCTCGGTTTAACTAAACTAGGTTTAACTGACATCTCAAAAACTGGGCCTAAGTAGACGCAGGTTCAAATATCACGGCCGTCCTTTCCAGAAATTTTATATAGAAGCAATCTAATGACATATTAAAACAAATTTTTATGTAATCAGTGAAAAAGTCTTAGTGCAGAAGCCGATACGAATAAAATATTTGCTGGGATATTAACAATTACTTATAAAAGAGTCTCTTTAGTTCAATTGAGAATAGGAATATGAGAAAAAGTAAAAAATGTGTAACTTTCATTCCAGAACAGGTAGAAGTGTTAATTTTGAAGTTTTTGTCCTGCGATGAGACTATGAATTTCATTTAAAGGAGGATTATGCAGTTAAATTCAGTTGTTAATTCTCAGCATACAAAAATATGATAGAAATAAATGACTTTAGTGTCAGAAATCATATGCAGCTCTTCAACTTCCGCGGTGTCCAATAATTCTATTATTGAGGATACCTAAGCTTATCACGGTTTCTCTGGATTGAATCAAATTGAATAGTAGGAGACAAACCACCCACAAGTATGTTAAAAGGTTCAATGTTCAGAAAATACACACATTAAACACACAATGTTCTGTTCTAAAGCAGCCAACATATATTTTTATTATCATATAAATAATGTGTGCTTCCAAATTTTGTGTTGCCGAACACAATCATGACTGTCTTTCGTTTTAATATTTCGTTATGTACACGAACATGTTTCTATCACGTATTTTTTGTTTCGAACACACATAAACCACACAGATTCGAGTGCAACTTTATTTTAAGTTCGTGTTCTTGCACGTGTACTCCTAAAAAACAGAACATGTTCTTGAACGCGTACATTTAAATTTTTAAACATTATCCACTCGCGATCGGGAAAATCTGATACAGCCCTATAATAATGACAACAATTGTTTCAACCAAATTTATTAAAAAAATCTAAAATAATTCATTTGCAGTTATAAAAAAATAAAAATATAATAATAAAAATAAAAAATAAAAATACAAAGATGGTAATAAAATAGAAAACAGAGAAATTTTATATGTAGTTTATGACTTAATTCCTTTTTTTTTTAAATTATCTTTTTTATTTATATATTTTTTTTTATTACTATCTTTATTATTATTTTTATTTTTTTATAACTGCAAATGAATTATTTTAGATTTTTTTAATAAATTTGGATGAAACGATTGTTGTCGTGTTTATAGGGGTGTATGAGATTTTTCCGATCGCAAGTGGATAATGTTTTAATTTTTAGATGTACGCGTTGAAGAACATGTTTTGCTTTTTTTAGCAGTACACGTGCAAGAAAACGAACTTAAAATAAAATTACACTCGAATCTGTGTAGATAACGAAATATTAAAACACAGTCATGATTGCGTTCGGCACCGTACAAAATTTAGAAACACACATAATTGATATAAAAATAAAAATATGTGTTTGTTGGTCTTAGCTAAGTTTGTTTACATAAACGTATGAGTTTTTTATTCAGTGTGTGTGTTTTTTTCTGAACTCTGGTTAAAAGTCTGGAAGATATTGTCATCCAAACTGGGGTTTTACTCTACAATTAAGTTAATGTTCATAGCGATCATCATAATGATGATGGTGTTTAATTTTGACTTCTGTTGTCATCTTCTGTGCCGGAAACTAAAAAAAACAACTCCAGCCATGTTAAACATTACAATCTGTCCAACAACTCATTTCTGCTTTGATCTCCTAGATGTTGTAGATTTTTGATTGTTCCCTGCCATACGAGTACATTAACGTCAACTTTACATTCGATTCACAGATACCACACGCAAATTAAATAATTACCAATCTTCATTAAACAATATACTGCAGCATAATTTCGAATGCAATTTAAATAATGAAATATTTCAATCAAAAACATTTCATTAAAAATAAAGACAAACGTTCTTATTTCTTTATTTTTTATTCCCCAAACTCATAAACGTAAGAACAAGATATATACATAAATCCATTAAAAGTTCTGGTAATTGTCTTATATAAAAAAAAAAAAATATATATATGATCGGTATATTTGCAGTACATTTATTTTAAATGCAAATTTATTTTATTTTTTTTTTTCTTAAAAACATTTTATATTTATTACTCAATCAATGCAAAATCAATTGTGTTCTTATTTCTGAGAGATTTTTTGTTTTGTTTTGAAAAGGAAGTCAATCATGCTAAATAAAAAAACTTCTACGACCTTCAGGCAGATGTTTTCAATCTTAAAAAATTTTCTTTTTTTTCGTTTTAATTTAAGGTTGGGATTTTGCTTAATCCCTGCTTTAGTTTCGTGTAGAAAAAGTTCTGACTGCCAATTCAATTCAATATTCATTCTTCATCTGTGCTTGTTTGACAAAACAGAAGATGGAACAAAAATTACAATTCCAACTGTTGATTGAAGCAATAATTGTATATCATCATCAGAAGGTTATTTTTTTATTTGTTGTTGTATTCATTTTCTGATTGTCCATAAAATATATCAAACATATTTTCATATTTAAATGCAGTAAAAAAATAATTTTGAAGGGCAGATGATACAGGTGCGCTGCCAGATTATTTCGTTAGCTTAAAACGGAAGATATTTTTGTAACTTTAGCATGTCAAAAATTAATTTAGTTAAATTATTCCATTCCTTGTTAAAAGTAATAAGTGGGAAAAAATCTTATTAACAGATGATATTAAATATTTATTCTCTGAAATAATGAAAAGTAGAAGTTTCTTATAGAATTTTTTCGTTGTATTCAAACAATTTTTGCAAAGAATTTTCCAAAGACTTCATCGCTTTCCATTTGGCAAAGTGATAAAGAAAATCAAATGCGCATTGAAATCTATGAATACCAGACAGCGATTGCCATTCCGCTGTCTGCTCAGTTATTATACGTAGGCTGTTAATGTGATAGATGCAGCACCTATTTGGCCTAAGTCCAGCCTCCTCATTTTTCCAATCAGTCTCTAATGGTGTAGAAGGGTGATACATCTCCAATTTTTGCATCCATCTGGTTATCCTTCCTTGGGACATTGATTATTATACTTTCCTTAACCGTTTTCTAGTAATGGTCGAATTAAGTTTACCGAAAGGAATTTATCAGCTTTAAACAGTTCTGGGGAAATATTATCGGGGCCGGCAGTCTTGTGATCTGTAAGCGCTGATATTGCTCTCATGATTTCCTCCTGCTTTGTCTCTGGTTGTGATGAGTATGTTGACAAATTTCGATTGGCTCTTCATTAGCACAATTCCAGATATTTTGTTATTGATCTACCCAACCTCGTAGCTGACCCTCTTTTGTACACTCAAAGCCACCATTTGTATTACACAATTGAGTGATTATTACCTGGGAATACTTTTGTGATCCTGGACATATATTTTGGCCCATTAGCTTCGTTGGCTTTTTGTGCCTCTGCAGCTAGATTTTCTGTCCAGTTTCTTTTGTCATTTCTGGTACTTCGTTTAACCTTACGGTTTGCGATATTTTATTGTTTGAAGGATCAAGACCTGGCATTAAGTCTTGATCTCCCTTCTATCTTTAATAGAATTCCAAGTTTGCTCAGATATTCATGAGTTCCTGTTTTAAATTGAATTTCCAAGACAATTTTTTTCAGACCCGAAGAAAGCAATGCATACTCGTTTCCATTGTGTGTCGTAATTTGAAACATTATTTAACATATTATCTGTTTTTATTCGGAAAGAGTTTGAGAGGGGGAGTAGTGTTTCCCTGTTTCTCAGTCTAACATTATTAAATATTACTCGCCTTATATTTGATGATCGCTATTGTGCCTCTATTGCGTACATCCACATTTTACTTATCGCAATATGATCAATTGGGTTTTCTGTAACTTTGTCGTTCGATACCTGGGTTATTTTATATATCTTCTTATGTGGAAATAGTGTGTCACCCATAACCAACTTGTTGTTGATCTATGTATTGAAGTCACAGATTAAAATGTTGATTTCACCTCCATTGATTGAGATCATTACAGTATTTAACCTTCTGTAGACCTCGTCCTTAATCTGTCTATCCGAAGTATTCGTTGGGGCATAGCATTGTATACACGTCAGAATTCTGGCTTTTGTCTTTAACTTCATCACAAAAACTCTGTTGCTAAGAGGGTGCCATTCCATGAGACTTTTTTTGCTTCTTTAGATAGAAGATAGAATCTAACACCACTGCATGTTTAATCTGAGGGTTTCCCTGAATATAGAAACGTAGATTCGCCAAGTGTTTGTTGTGTTCCACACTCAGACCATCTGACCGAACTAAGGCCAAGGCAGAACAGGTGGTATCTCTTCATTTCACGCTCAGCTTGAGCTAATTTAGAAGACTGCAATAGAGTAAGTACGTTCTATGTTCCGAATCGTTTCCGTATTTTCATACCAATAGTTATCAGAGTTTTCGATCGTTGTTGTTCATTTATTTCGGTTTCATTAATCGTTTAAATTTACACGTACAAGTGATTGGTGCTGGAACTGTCAGCTGTAGTCTCCAGTCAGACATCAACCATGCATTGGTGGTTAGCAGTGACTATGGAGCTAGTTACCTAATTACCTGAGACGCACCAGTGCACAGTGGCGCCATTTGAGTTTTTTCGTTGCAAAAATCATATTTTTTGAGCCGAATAACATAATTGAACACTTTAAACAGCATATGATAGATAACTGTTCAGCCTATGAAATGAGCGTTTGGAAAGGGTGCTACGCTTTGTAGGGGCCTACTTATGGATTATCAAAGTTAAAATTTGTAGAAAAATCAATATTATGGTAACTAAAAAAAATTATTTTTACATTTTTAGATTGTTTTTATTTTTTTTCTTTAGGGTTTTATGTTTTAAATTATTACCCAACAAATTAAAAAAAAAATACTTCTTTTTTGAATTTATTGTTTCAATTTTCTGTAAAATATTCATCACAATTCGTAAGAGAAGGTATATCTAAAATACTAATCATTTCTAAACTATAATTATTTTTTAACTCTATTCGTGACTTCACATGCCACAGGGAAGAAATAAGTGGATCGGAAGATGCTGCCAACATGTTGAAGAGGTCCTCATTTTGCCTTACCCTTGATGCTTTGAATGTGTTCTGCAATCTATATTTTTTATAAAATTTGTTAAGAGACTCCTGTGCTTCTTCAGAAAGCTCTCCAATTGGCAAAGACTGGTACTCAATTATATCTTTGCCATGCGCCAATATTTTATGGACGGTCGGGGTCAACTTCTTCTGTGGATACATTTCTGCTAAAAGAGATGCAGTTTTCGATGCATATTCTCCATATTTTGTAGAATTGACATTTTCTTTGCAGTTTAAAACATTCAAGATCTTTCCCAAACTTTTCACGATTTGATTGTCAATTCCAGTGATTCTAGTTACTGCTTCATCATTTTCAAAAAATCTCCTAGAAGTGTTTCCATCGTTTGAGTTACCGTATCCGTGCTTGGGACAGTCTACTTTTAGTCCAACTTGTTTAAAAAAAGCATCCTGTATTTGCTTCTTTCTGATCTTTTCCTTATCCTTTATTGATGTATTTTCATCGAAGTTTTCCTCCTCTTGTGGTAGGGTATACGCCAGTTTTAGCAAGAACTCCATACACCTTATCCTTGCGTGCAATGGTGACATTCCATATTCGTAATTCTCCTCGTTTGTAGAATCGTTTAAATTACCAAAGTTCCTCTGACTCTTTTTGCAAATCGGGCATGACAATGTTGAGGTTGTTCCTGTCAGTTCGTTTATGACTTTTCCGTCCTCGTAATTGCTTTCAATATATTTTCCTTCTCCAATTTGCAGCTTTGTAGGCTTAATCTTGCTTATTTGTTCTTCAATGTCCTTCACCGTGGTCCTTATGATTCCGCAGATTCCCTTGCAAACTGAAACATTATTGGTCGGCAATAATGCACTGATGACGGACGTGGATGTTTCCAGTGTAGAGAAACATCAAATCTTAGCCGCAAAGGAACAACAGATGCCATAAACATATTTCCGTCCGATATTGTAGCGTCATCGGAAGATATCCTTTGCCTATAACCGCTTTGTCCGGATGATCCATCGCAGCCCCATTTGCTGATCAATGTCAGTTTCTCAGGAAGAATTTTCACCTCATTTTCAGGAAGACTCTCCAATAACCGTTTTGCTGTATGGCCCATGAGATCCTGCAGATTGGCTTTCACAGAGACTTCCGTAAACTCCGTATGCAGTGGTCGTGAATTTATTTTGGCTCGCGTAATATGCTTGTATCCTGGTAAAACGTCAGCCCCATGTCGCATCAAGGATGCCCGTAGTATCTCATATTTTTCTTTGGAAAGTTGTAAGTCCATAAACAAGGCCAAGGCTTCTTCGGAACCATACTTTTTAATGTGTGCGTTCGTGGGCGTGGGAATGCTTTCCTTAATCCTTTTTAGTCGCAGTGGGCTTGCATCAGCAACAGATTTTGTAATCTGCGACCTAACTCTTTCACTATCCTTTGTATATTTAATAGACAGCGCGTCCGATAAATGCTTCGTGGTCAAGTCATTGGTGGCATTGGCAAGTTTCCTCTTTCATGTGAAAATTGATCACACCTCAATACTTCTTTTTAGCCTTCCTTTTGCTCCTCTGGTTGATGTGGTGGGTTTATCCACTGCCAATATATCCAGGATGGTGTCTTCATTAAGCCAGTCCTCGTATTTGGAGTTGAAGTTCTGAATGGTTCGATTAGATTTCACCCATTTTGCCTTAATATTTGCATATATCAGATAAAAATTATTTTTTATAATTTCGCTTCTCTCAATATTTCCGTATAAGCTATCAAGTTCTTCTAAAGCAGCTTCCGTGAAAAACTTTGGTGTGGTTGGCCTTCTAAACAGTTCAAATAATTTTAAATTGTTTAATGCCATGGTTTCAGTACTTGCTGCGCCAACTTTCAGTCGTAGACTAATCCAGACATTATGCTTATTTTGCAATATATAGGCTTATGCTACCATGCCTAAAAATTTACCTGTTCCCTGCATACATATGGATTTAGGCTGAATTATGCAATTTTGATATTATGCTCGTGTCTAAATAAGATTTGTGCCTACCTGGAGGGACCATAAGTCAATATTGTTCTTGACCATTTGTACTCCAAAGTAATTTTTAAGTGTGCATCCTGTGTCTGTAATAGAATATTGGGAGTAGACTTTGGCAGAGGCTCACAGGTAGACAACCGACTTAAAATGCAATTTTCAAACTATTAGATCAAACTACTGTCAGTCAAAACATGTAAGGCATGCACGCCATACAATTTCTGCAACCATGTCTTTTTAACCTTTTTTTACCTCTAGAAGCCAAACGGGCACATACGGGCAGATAAAACCTTTTGAATTATGTAAAGAAATAATCAAAGAACATGTTTCCGTCAAAGTTGAAAAATAGTGAAAAAACGGATAGTTTTTAAATAGTGATTTACCAGGAGAAACACAAAGCAAACAGTTAATTTTTTTTTATCATTACACACTTAATAAATACATCAATCAATACAAACAAAAAATAAGGCGATTCGTTACCTATTTATCGTGATATTACACCTGAAATCGCAACAAATTGACTAAATATTGTGTGTTTTTTTGAAAACCGAAAGTCGGTCAACTTTGAACGGTTATATCTTCTAAACTAAAAATGTGATATTATTAAGAGTAGCATATTTGAAATCGTTGAAAAGTTTCCTATAACATGGGTGTATTCAAAACTTCGTCGGCGCACATGAAAATTTTGATTTTTGCAACCTCGTTTGCTCTACGGGCGCCACTGTGCAGTGTTAGTTTGCAACTTAGGCTACTCATCACATATTCACCTTCTCACTCTAGCTGACGACTAGCGGATGGCTAGATGCCATATCCGGGGTATAATTGGTCTACAATCGGAAGTAGTGACCTGCCTGCGAAGTTCAGCAAGAAATCTCTTCTTGCTATTCACAAGTGAATAGCAGATAAAGAGCTTTCCGCAACTAAAGGGTTTTTCAATAAGAGCGCTACAAAAGTTTTTTTAAATAAAACAAAAATGGTTTTGGAAATCAATGAAATTCTTTATTCTTGTGAAAGTACGTTCGATGCCAATATGTATGGAAATCGATCTCTTTTGCATGGCCACCACGGGCACGCTTGCAGAAGTCCAGACGCTGAACCCAATTTTCGACGGTTTTTAAGACTAAATCGGCCGATATGCAGCAATTTGACGTTCGATATTCGTACGAAGTTCATCAATCGTCGCTGGCTTGTTGGCATAGACCATAGACTTGACGTAGCCGCACAGGAAATAGTCCAACGGCGTCAAATCGCACGACCGAGGCGGCCAATCGACTGGACCATTTCGTGAGATACCACTAAATAAATTGATTGTGACATTCGCTGTGTGGCTTGTGGCGCCGGCCTGTTGGAACCACACGTCCTCCAAGTCCATATCATCCAATTGGGGCCAAAAATATTCGGTTATCATTGAACGGTAGCGATTTCCATTCACAGTAACGTGCCGGTCTTGATCATCACGGAAGAAGTACGGCCCAATGACGCCGCCGGCCCATAAACTGCACGAAACCGTAATTTTTTCGGGATGCAATGATGGCTCATGGAGTACGTGTGGATTGCTGTCTGACCAATAAGGCATATTTTGTTTATTGACGAAGTCATTCAGCCAGAAATGAGCCTCATCGCTGAAGATGATTTTTCGATGAAAATCCGAATAATTTTCAAGTTGTTGCTCAGCCCAATTCACGAACATACGACGCTTCTGGTGGTCAAGCGGTTTCAGTTCTTGCGTCAATTTGATCTTGTAAGGATGTTGGCCAAGATCTTTTCGCAAAATTCGCACACAACGACGTCACAGAGATGCCCAATGCTTGAGAAAGACGTGTGAGAGACACTTTTGGGCTTTCTTCAACTGAAGCCTCAGCGGCAGCAATATTCTCGACACTACGGGCACTTCTTTGTCTCACTGGCACGGGAACATTTTGTACTGTGCCTGCGGATTCAAATTTTTCCACTAGACGCTCAATTGTTGATCTGCTAGGACGATTATGACGACCATAAATTGGACGTAGCGCTCTTAACGTTGAGGCCACTGACTCCGAATTTCGGTAGTAAATTTTAATAATTTTGACTCGTTGTTGGCTCGATATTTTTCCATCATGAAATGGCAAACCTTACTGAAGAGAAATGTCAAAAGAGCGGCAAGAAATATGGCGTCGTTTGCTGTCCCTGTCTTTCTACTTTTGTAGCGTTCCTGTTGAAAAACCCTTTACGTGTTCCTCATCAAAAATTCCTATTCTCCACAGCACTCAGTGTGGTAGGATATAATGAATTTCCGAAAATAATTTCTTCCCATAGGCGATTACGTTTTCATCTTTCATAAAAACACGGATGTATGTATGTGTGTTCCTTATGTACTCCAAAATGGCTAGACTGATCTTAATGAAATTTTGAGAGATTCTTCAGAATAGTCTGTGGAGTTTGATTTTTGCTTTTTGTGTCTGCGGGCGGAGGTGCATGGCAAAATCTACATTTATATAAACGGGTGGACCGATTTTATTCATATTTTCAGGGAATCTTCAGAATAGTCTGGTGAGTGACACTGTGAAGTCTGATATTTGATTTAAGGTCTGTGGGCGGAGGGGCGTGGCAAACCTAATTTTTTATATTGTACCACAAATGGCATCTATAAACGGATGAACCGCTTTCAAAGAAATTTTCAGGGAATCTTCTGAATAACCTTGCAGATGACACTATACTTGATTTTTGGTCTGTGGGCTGAGGGACGTTTCAAAATCAAATTTTAATAATGTACCCAGATATCTGCTAAAACTATGGGGGATTTCGTGCTATGCTTTTGTCCGACATTGTGTATTAATATTTAAATGCAGCGCGGACCGGGCCCAGCTAGTAAATAATAATTTTTATACCATATACCACTGTGTGGTTTGGGTATAATGACTTTTGCTGCTGTTTGTAACTACCAAAAATATTTGACCTAGACCCATCTTTTATTATACCGATCGACTCAGAATCACTATCTGATTCGATTTAACGATGTCCGTCCGCACGTCCGTCCGTCTGTGTGTCCATGTAAAGCTTGTAATCAAACTGCAGGTCGCAAATATGAATATATTTTGATGAAATTTGGTATGTGAGCTTGGAATAGGTGAGAATCGGTCCATTTTCAGACCTAGCCCCCATACAAATGACCCCTATAAAATCGACATAAATTGCCATAAGATCCAAATTATCATATAAATCTTAGTCAAATTGGGTTTGTATGTGTTTATTACATACATTAATCAGTAGTCCAAAAATGATGCCTATGGGACAACTCTTAGTCATAGGCCCCATATAGAACTGCTTCCCGATCTTCACCTAAATCTATCAAAAAACAAAAATATTGCACTGATTCTTCTCAAATTTTGTTTGTATATATTTTTGGAAAATTCAAGAGACTTTACCAAACATGGTCACGATCGGTCCATTTTTGGACCTAGTCTCCATATAGATATATCATCCGATATGAACTTTTTCATATCTGCAGCCAAAAAAATTAATAAAAATCCCACGCAAATTTGATTTATGCTTATTTTCTATATCCAATTAGTTCGACCTAAGAGATAGGGTCTCTAAACGCATATTATAGGGTATCGTATAGTCGGTCTAGACCGACTATAATTTTCTTACTTGTTTTTTATTAAAAAATATTTATTATCTTTTTGAACGCTTAGATGATTTTTTTAAAATTTTTCTGATATTGGTTGTTTAAATTTCGTTTACAGATTTCAGGCTGCTCCCACATTTAATTTCTGACTTAAAAATATCAAAAGTGTTACAAAGTTTTATGTTTTTTTTATCACCATATCTCTATGTTATCGAAACAATAAAATTCATGATCAAGATTTTGATCATTTATTATATGTCAATTCCATTGAGACGTCAAACAATAATAATAATAACAACAAAACTTCAATTTTTATAGACACTTGTCATCAAAAAACATATAAAAAAAAAATACTCTTGACAAAACTTTAGCGTACGAGTAAATATTTAATTCAAACGTTTTCACAACAAGTGTTTGAAGTTTGGCGCAATAACTTAAAACAACAAAATCAAATAATAAGAATATAAAAAAATTGGTGTCAATAAGATGGATTGTTCAAAGTCACCAACTATTGTTTGGGAACTGTATGTATAAAACGTAATTTTTTAATTTTTATATTTTTTTCTATAATTTTTTTATTTCTAAATTTGATCTAAAGCGACCACACATGTTGAAGTTGCTTGATTACGTTAGGTTAAAATGTAAGTATTAATATTTTCAATGCTGAATGAAGTCGCTATGATGGATCATTTAATCTTCACAGCCAACTAAATAACCAACCATTCATCCAGTTCAGTTCAGTTTAGCTGAGTTAAGTTTAGTTGATTATTGATTGTTCCATCACTTCGAAGGGGGTCAATTAAAAAGTGATTGTTCAAATCACTACATTGATCGTTAACAATTTCATTCATAACGTTTCATATGACTTTACTTCGAGGTGTTGTTTAAGCACTTGCTAGTTGTGTTTTTCTTTAACTTGTAACAAAACTGGCTTAACTGCTTTAGAGTTTTTTTATTATTTAATTTTTATTATTATTACTTTTTTTTACAATTAACTAAATTTCAACATTTTGATTTGTTTTGAATTTATTTTATTGGTGACAATTTATTTTTTTTTTTTTTTAAGTTTTTTGCATTTAAAATGCTTGACATGTTTTTTTAGAGATACAAGTATTAGATGCCTACGTGATTTGAAAATTGAAATTGTGATTTGATCTTTAAAGTTATGAGTACAAACTTAGTAAAAGACACACGCACGCACGCATCTAGATTGTACCGTAATTAGTTTAATATGGCATTAAGTAAATGTTCATCATACAAATACGGTTTTATAATGGGAGATTTATTTTTTATTTTTTTTTTTGTGTACCAGACAACAGTTAAAAGAATCTTGATGTTGTTTATCGTAAACTCCTTTCAAAATTGTTAGTGATTATTTTGATATTATAATTAAAATTAAAAAAAAAAAAACTAGATGAAAAGAGCTAAAAAAGTTGATCCATATTTTTTGTGGAATTATTAATTTGACTTTTATGGTGTATATATTTTTTTTTTGTTTAAATTATCAAACGTGTAATGATTTTAAAGAATTTTTTCTATAAAAAAAATGTTTTGGCATTTGAAAATCGAAAGATGTTGCAAATTTTATTTTTATTTAACAGTAACTTAAAAAACTTTTTGTCATTGTTTTTTTTCGAAAGATCCCGAGTTTTATTATAAAACATCATTTTCCATCATGAGATGTCATGGACAAAATTCTATTATATCTTAATATATGTGATCTTCTCCGAGAAAAGGAACATAGTGTCTCAAAAACGGTGGATTCTGGTACCTAAAAGGGTGTAGAAACTTTAAATGCGTTTTTTTCTCAAAACTTAATTTTCACACACTTGGTCCCTTTTCTCGGAGAAGGTCACATATTTATAATGATATATTGTATATCGACAGAGGGCACATAACAGTTTGTCATTCCATTTGAAACGCATCTAAGAATTAATTTGCGACCGCATAAGGTAATTAAGATATTCTTGAGCCTTATGAAACGTAGAGGCAATAAAGCCATGTCACTCTGTCCGTCTGACTGTCTAATGCAATTATGCTAATTTTTTAAAATAGTCTATTTGGCTGGGTCAAATTAAGGTAATAGTAGGAAAGTTTGGTAAAAATTGAGATAATCAGCCCAATTCTAAACAAAAATTCCGCATGAAATTTCTCACTTCTCCCTTTTCCCCTATTATGAATAAAAATTCATTCGAAAAAAAATTCGATGGGAAAAAGTAGTTATTCTCAATGCACTTGAATTTGGTTTTTCCCTCAAAAAATATCCCTTGCAAAACAGACGGGAGTTTACATAAAAATGTAAGAGGTATTTTGATAAAACAAAAGTTAAATAAAAACAAGTAAGATACCCTATGTGGTTTGGGTATAATGACTTTGTGCTGCTGTTTGTAACAACCAAAAATATTTCACCTACACCCATCTTTAATTATACCGAGCGAATCAGAATCACTATCTGATTCGATTTAACGATGTCCGTCCGTCTGTCCGTCCGTCTGTGTGTCCATGTAAAGTTTGTAATGAAACTGCAGGTCGCAAATATGAATATATTTCGACGAAATTTGGTATTTGATCTTTTACCGGCCATGGGATGAACGCTATTGAAATTGGTGAGAATAGGTCCATGTTCAGACCTAGCCCCCATACAAATGACCCCTATGAAATCAACATATATTGCCATAAGATCCAAGTTATCATGCAAATCTTAGTCAAATTGGGTTTGTATGTATATATTACATCCGTTAATCAGTAGTCCAAAAATGATCCCTATTGGACAACTCTTAGTCATAGGCTCCATATAGAGCTGCTTCCCGATCTTCACTTAAATCTATCAAAAAACAAAAATATTGCACTGATTCTTCTCAAATTTTGTTTGTATATATTTTTGCAAAATACAAGAGACTTTACCAAACATGGTCAGGATCGGTCCATTTTTGGACCTAGTCCCCATATAGATATTGCATCCGATATGAACTTTTTCATATCTGCAGCCAAAAAAATTAATAAAAATCCCACTCAACTTTGCTTTATGCTTATTTTCTATATCCAGTTAGTTGGGCCTGAGAGATAGGGTCTCTAAACGCATGGTATAGGGTATCGTATAGTAGGTCTAGACCGACTATAATTTTCTTACTTGTAATTGCTTTTTTTCGAAAGATCCCGAGTTTTATTATAAAACATCATTTTCCATCACGAGATGTCATGGACAAAATTCTATTATATCTTAATATATGTGATCTTCTCCGAGAAAAGGGACCTAGTGTGTCAGAAAACGGGTTGTTTCAAAAACGGTGGATTCTGGTACCTAAAAGGGTGTAGAAACTTTAAATGCATTTTTTTTCTCAAAACTTAATTTTCACATACTTGGTCCCTTTTCTCGGAGAAGGTCACATATAATGATATATTGTATATCAACAAAGGGCACATAACAGTTTGTCATTCCACTTGAAACGCATCTAAGAATGGATTTGCGACCGCATAAGGTAATTAATATATTCTTGAGCCTTATGAAACCACGAGTCGATAAAGCCATGTCAGTCTGACTGTCTAATGCAATTATGCTCATTTTTTAAAATAGTCCATTTAGCTGGGTCAAATTAAGGTAATCATAGGAAAGTTGGGTAAAAAATGAGATAATAACATTATTTCCAGCAGAAGGTATTTAAAATAGCGTAAATCGGGAAAAATTGTATATTTTTATGTGGATCTCTTAAAAATGCTAAAAATTTAATGTTAAAATTTCAGTTGTAATAATTTAGTGGAAAAAATTACATACAAAAATTATTGTTGTTGTTCAGCATGTGCTATAAAAGGTTATTTTTCTTAACAACAGTAATTTTCTTAAAAAATTAAATTTTCTTAAAAATGTTCCTGATGTTAGGAAAGATATTTTATTAAACAAGTATATTAAAAAGCTAATTTTCCTAAAATAGTAAGTTTTCCTAAAAAAGTACTTTTTCTAAAACTAATACTTTTCTTTTATAAAATATCTAAAAATATCTAATATCTAAAAATGTACCATTTCTAAATACGTACCTGTTTTAAAAAAGTACTTTTTATAATGAAATACATTTTATAATAAAGTACCTTTTATAATAAAGGACCTCTTATAATAAAGTACCTTTTATAACAAAGTAGCTTTTATAGAAATGTTCGATTTATAAAAAGTACCTCTAATAAAAAATAACTTTTTATAAAAAGTAACTTCTAAATTAATTTCTTAAATTACCTCTTATAAAAGGTACCTTTTTATTAAAAAGCACCTTTCATAAAAATCACCTTTCATAAAAAATTAGTTTTATAAAAAAATACGATTTATGAAATAAAAAGTACCTTTACGAAAAACAGAACCTCTTTTATAAAAGAACCTAAAACTAAAAAGTACCTTTTTTAAAACAGTGCCTCTTCTATGAAATTAACTTATAAAAAATATACTTCTCCTAAAACAATTTCTTTTACAAAAAAGTAAATTTTCTTACAAAAATTTCTTTTTTAAAAAAAGGATATGTTCTGAAATAAGTTTTATTTCGAAACAAGTACCATTTACTAAAAGTACATTTTATTAAAGAATACTTTTATTAAAAAGAACATTTTATTAAAAAGTACCTTTTCTAAAAAAATAACTTTGCCTAAAAAAGTAATTTTTCGAAATAGAGACCTTTCTAAAAAGGAACCTTTTGTAAAAAAAGTCAATTTTCTTTAAGGCCTTTCCTTAAAAATTACATTTTATTAAAAAAAAAAATTATCAAAAAAGTTTCTTATCCTAAAAAAGTATATATTGTTTAAAAAGTATATTTTGTTAAAAAAGTATATTTTGTTAAAAAAGTATATTTTCACGAAAAACAATATTTTTGTAAGAAAGTAGCTTTGATTTAAATGTACATTCTGGTAAAAATTACCTTCTATTAAAAAATTTGGAAAAATTATTTTTTTTGAAAATTAAATTTTTTGAAAAAAGTACCTTTCCCCAAAAAAGTGATTTCTTTTTTTCCTCCTCTTTATAAAAATATATTTCTTTAAAAATAACATTTTCTTAAGAAATTACCGTTTCTTAAATAAGTAGGGGAAGAGGTTGGGTTGTGGCCATAGTTAGGTTTTCGGCTTATAACTTTTCACCCAGTGCAACTTATTCGGACAACTGGGTATCTATGGAAAGCTAGAGACCGTGGCTAACTGCTGCTGAAGGAATTAAATCAATTTCATCAAACGGAAATTTTTTTTCTAAGTTTTGTGAAGTGGCCATTTTTGGGGCAAAATTTTTTTTAGTTGGGTTGTGGCCATCCTTGGAAACCTTGGAAAATATAAAGAAAAACCACTACGAATATAGAAAAACTTAAAGTTTATTTATTTTCAAAGCCCTCATTGGCATTATTATTGAGAAAAACTTAAAACTAAATAAAAAATAATAACGATATATAAATGGCATTATTCGTCTTCCGAATCACAATTTTCGTGTGCCAGCACACTGCAAATGATCGCAACCGAAACAATTGATGGAGTTATTATTGCTTATATGTGTTATATTGCTTACTGGGTAGTTATTTTGACATCTACGATGATATTTCACCATTAAAAAAAAAAGTGGCTACAACCCAACCAATTTTAGTGGCCACAACCCAATTTTGCAGCCATCTTGAGATGTGGAGAAAATTTTTTTTGGTGTCAATAAAAAAGTTACTGAATAAAAATGCATTGCACTCACATTTTTGATTCATTCACTTCGCTTTCTAACTCTATTGAAAATAGTTAAATTTGTATTATTGGTCTTTTTCAAGCACAGAAAAATAAATTTGTTCCTAGCACAAAGCAGACGCGTCTGCCCGTTTCGGTACTCTGTACAAAAACAACGTGCTGCCATGACACACAAACGACTTTTGCAAGAAAAACACATATGCTTTAGGTCAAAAGATACGCTGGGGTGGCCACAACCGAACCATGGCCACAACTCAACCTCTTCCCCTACCTTTTTTAGGAAGTATATCTTCTTAAGAAATTTATATTTTCTTTAGAAAAACATATTTTCTAAAAAAAAAAATTTCATAATGAAGTTCCTATTCTTAAAAAGTTCATATCTTTAAAATGTTAGATTTGAAAAAAAACTTAATATTTTTAAAAAAGTAAATGTTCTTTAGAAGCAGATTTTCAGTAGAGAAATACAGTTATCTTTTCTTAAAAAGTACATTTTCTTTATAAAAATACATTTGCTTAAAAAGTTATTTTCTTAATAGTTAATCTTAAAAAAGTACATTTTCTAAAAAGTGAATTTCGTAAAAAAAAATAAATTTTCTAATAACAATAAATTTTCCTAAAAATTTAGCTTCTCTTAAAATATACCTTTTCCTTAAAAATACGTACCGTTTCTTAAAAAGTTTATTTTCTTTATAAAAATACACTTCCTAAAAAAGTAAATTTTTTTAAAAAGTACCCATTCGTAAAAAGTATCATATCTTCAAAAGTAACTTTTCTTATAAAAACAACTTTTCTTAAAGAAGTACATTTATAAAAAAAACAACTTTTCTTGAAAAAGAACTTTTCTTATAAAATAGTTTTTCTTAAAAAAAAAGTAAATTTTCTTATAAAGTAGATTATTTAAAAAATTACCGTTCTTAAATAAGTAAAGAGGTAGTTTTTTTAATAGGGTAACTATTTTTAAAAATTTCCTATTCTTTTAAAAGTACATTTTCTTAAAAAAGTAAATTTTCTGAAAAAATCAAAAATTATTTTTATTTATAAAAACACGTTTTCTTAAAGAAGTAGCTTTTCATAAAGATTACCATTATCTTCAAAAATGATTTTAAGAATTTCTTAATTGGCGACTTAGTTGTTTTACAACTAACTAATAAATCCACAATAATCCAGGTGGAGGGTATCAACGGTCCATCATAGCCTAATTTAACTCTTAAAGAAGTACCTTCTCTGAAAAAAGTGCATTTTCATAAAAAAGTACATTTTACTAAAAAAAAGTACCTTTTCTTAAAATGTACCTTTTATCAAAAAAGTTCCTTATGCTAAAGAAGTGCTTTTAATTCAACAAGTATATTTTATCTTTAATTAAAAGAAGAAATTTACTTAAAAGTACATTTTCCTGAAAACTAGCTTTTCTACAAAAAACTAGTTCTGAAAAAGTATCACTTTTATAAAAGTACCCTCCCCAAAAAAGTAGATTTGCATAAAAACTAGATTTTTTTAAATTGCCCTTTCTTAAATAAGTACCCTTCCTCACAAAAAAATAATATTTCTTTGAAAGATGCCATTTCTTAAAAAGGAACCTTAAATAAATAATTTTTCCTAAAAAGTATATATTCCTAAAAAGTGCCTTATCATAAAAATAGCCTTTTTTAAAGTACTTTTTTCTTAAATGGTAAATAAAACGAAAGATTTTTAGCTCTAAATATGTGAGCAAAAAGTTCTCTAAGTTCATTTAATTTATAATTTACCTTTGTCAAACAAACAATACGTAAAGTAACGTTTAGTAGTTGCAATCGCCTGTAAAGAAGGGAGTAAATTCTATTATAAATTCTTATAAAAACAACTTTTCTTAAAGAAGTACATTTATAAAAAAAACAACTTTTCTTGAAAAAGAACTTTTCTTATAAAATAGTTTTTCTTAAAAAAAAAGTAAATTTTCTTATAAAGTAGATTATTTAAAAAATTACCGTTCTTAAATAAGTAAAGAGGTAGTTTTTTTAATAGGGTAACTATTTTTAAAAATTTCCTATTCTTTTAAAAGTACATTTTCTTAAAAAAGTAAATTTTCTGAAAAAATCAAAAATTATTTTTATTTATAAAAACACGTTTTCTTAAAGAAGTAGCTTTTCATAAAGATTACCATTATCTTCAAAAATGATTTTAAGAATTTCTTAATTGGCGACTTAGTTGTTTTACAACTAACTAATAAATCCACAATAATCCAGGTGGAGGGTATCAACGGTCCATCATAGCCTAATTTAACTCTTAAAGAAGTACCTTCTCTGAAAAAAGTGCATTTTCATAAAAAAGTACATTTTACTAAAAAAAAGTACCTTTTCTTAAAATGTACCTTTTATCAAAAAAGTTCCTTATGCTAAAGAAGTGCTTTTAATTCAACAAGTATATTTTATCTTTAATTAAAAGAAGAAATTTACTTAAAAGTACATTTTCCTGAAAACTAGCTTTTCTACAAAAAACTAGTTCTGAAAAAGTATCACTTTTATAAAAGTACCCTCCCCAAAAAAGTAGATTTGCATAAAAACTAGATTTTTTTAAATTGCCCTTTCTTAAATAAGTACCCTTCCTCACAAAAAAATAATATTTCTTTGAAAGATGCCATTTCTTAAAAAGGAACCTTAAATAAATAATTTTTCCTAAAAAGTATATATTCCTAAAAAGTGCCTTATCATAAAAATAGCCTTTTTTAAAGTACTTTTTTCTTAAATGGTAAATAAAACGAAAGATTTTTAGCTCTAAATATGTGAGCAAAAAGTTCTCTAAGTTCATTTAATTTATAATTTACCTTTGTCAAACAAACAATACGTAAAGTAACGTTTAGTAGTTGCAATCGCCTGTAAAGAAGGGAGTAAATTCTATTATAACTAATTATTAACCCAATAAAGTGTTGAAGTTTTATAAATTAGAAATTTAGTAAAAAGAACAAGTTTAACGATTGGTAAATAAACATCCTAAAAAGTATGTTTCTTAAAAAAATGCTCTTTCTTAGAGAAGGACTTTTTATTTACTTAAAAGGTAAATTAAAAAAAATAACCATTTCTGATAAAGTACCTGCTCTTAAAAAGTACATCTTAAAAAAGTGCCCTTTCTTAATTATAAAATAAAATGTGCCTGTTCTTAAAAAGCAAATTTTCTTAAAAAATGTTTTTTCTTAAAAAAGTACCTTTTATGAAAAAGCACATTTTTTTGAAATAACCCTTTCTTTAAAAAGTTCCTCTAAGATCCTTTTATAAAATAGTATATTTTCCAAAAAAAAAAAACATTTTTTTTTTCTAAGAAGTACATTTTGTTAAAAAACTGACCCTTTCTTAAAAAAAGTACCTTTTCTTAAAAAAGTAAATTTTTTTCTAAATAACTTCTTTCAAAAAGTACCTTTTCTTAAGAAGAACATTTTCTAAAAAAAACCTTTTCTTAAAAAAGCGCCTTTTTTAAGAAAAGTACTTTTTCTTAAAAAATAACCTTTTATAATATAGTACATTTTCTAAAAAAAGCACTTTTGCTAAAAACAATAACCCTTTCTTAAGAAAGAAACTTTTCTTTAATAAACTAACTTTTACTAAAAAATTACCTGTACTTAAAACAAGTACTTCTTCTTAAAACAGGTAGCTTTCTAAAAAAAATACCTGTTCCTAAGAAGTACATTTTCTTAAAAAAGTGCCTTTTCTTAAAAAGGCGTATTTTCGTAAAAATATTCTTTCTAAAGAAGTACCTTTTGTTAAATATATAACACTGTCTTAAAAAGTACCTTTTCTTTAACAAATATCCGTTTCTTAAAAATTACTTGTTCTTAAAAAGTAAATTTTCTTGAAAAAGTGCATTTTCTAAAAAAGTGCCTTTTCTTAAAAAAGTGTCTTTTACCTATATTATAAATGTGAGTGTTCTTAAAAAAAGTACCTTTCCGTAAAAAGAACATTTTATGAGAAAGCAAATTTCTTAAAAAATAACCCTTTCTTTAAAAAGTACCCTTTCTTAGATAAGAGCCTTTTTAATGTAGTACATTTCCAAAAAGAAATTTTTTTTCTTAAGTTCCTTTTCATAAAAAACTGACCCTTTCTTAAAAAAAGTACAATCTCTTCAATATGTAAATTTTTGAAAAAAGTACGTTATCTTAAAAAGTACATTCTCTTTAAAAAAAATACCCTTTTTAAAAAGTACATGCTAGTACATTTTCAAAAAAAATTTTTTTTTCTTAAGAACTTCCTTTCTTAAAAAACTGACCCTTTCTTAAAAAAAGTACCATTTCTTCAATATGTAAATTTTTGAAAAAAGTACGTTGTCTTAAAAAGTACATTTTCTTTAAAAAAAAAATAAATTTTTTTAAGAAGTACATGCTCTTATTTTCTTTAAAAAGTGCCTTTTCTTTTCTTTTGCCGCAAAAATTACCTTTTCTTAGAGAAATACCCTTTTCCTAAAAAATATCTGTTATAAAATAGTACAAATTATACAAAAAAAGTAATTTTCTTAAAAAAATAACCTTTCTGAAAAAAGCATATTTTTATAAGATAACCCTTTCACAAAAAAATTACCTGTTCTTGAGAAGTACATTTTCTTTAAAGAAGTCTTTTCCAAAAAAGATGCCTTTTCTTAAAATGTACTTTTTCTGAAAAAGTACCTTTTCTTAAAAAATAACCATTTTTCAAAAAAATTACTTCTTTTATAAAGTACATTTTCTTAAAAGAGAACCTTTTATAAAATAGTACATTTTTTAGAAAAAATTACATTTTCTTTAAAAAAAATGTTCTTTCTTAAAAAGTACCTTTTCTAAAAATACTAAATTTTTTTTTACAATTTACCTTTTCCTAAAAAACAACTATTTTTTAAGAAAGTACCTGTTGTTAAGAAGTTCATTTCTTAAAAATTTACCTTTACTTAAAAAGTACATTTTCTTAAAAAAGTACCTTTTCTTAAAAAAGTAAATTTTCTTTAAAAAACCTTTTCTTAAAAATAACCCTTTTTTAAAAAATAACCCTGTCTTAAAAAGTACCTTTTCTTAAGAAGTAAATTAAAAAAAAATCACCTTTTCTTAAAATGTCTCTTTTCTTAAAATGGTACCTTTTATAAAATAGTAAATTTTCTAAGAAATCACATTTTCTTAAAAAGTACCTTAGAAAAGGACCTTTCGTTCATTTAAAATGTACATTGTCTTAAAAAAATTAGAGTATCAACGATTTGTCAAAGCGTAATTTAAGTCTCTTACTTGTGTTTTTGGCAGTCTCATTTTTTGATTTCTCCAGCGATATCTTATTCTGTTATTTTAAACTGTAAAAATTAAATTTAATTTCATCCTACGTTTTTTTGTTAATTTTTTTTAGAGGGCAGCTAACGTGCTTTCAATCGATACACAGTTTTTCTTTTGGCAGCTGCCATTTCCAGAAATTTCCCATTACCACACAATTTTTTAAACAAATAATTAACTTTCGATTTATTCCATGGATTTTTTTATAAATAAATTTATTTGAAAGTGCAACGAACGTGCCTGTAACCCATATACCTTTTTTGTTCATTACTTTTTTTTTGACAGTTGCTATTTCCACTACCACCACTGCTTATTATATATTTCGAAAAACGGTTTTAATTTAAGTGAGGTTGTTGTGAATTGTTGGTCGGTTCATGTAAGTTGAAAATAGAATATGGGAACTGGGTCCAAGAATTGTCAGATCAAGACAACTTTAGATAGATTTAAGTGAATATTGGAATCCTGCGTTATATAAGGACTACGTCTAAACTGGTCCTAAACTGTTTAGTTAAATAAATGTTGATTAAATTTGTTCCAGATATATAACGGGTGATTTTTTAAGAGCTTGATAACTTTTTTTTAAAAAAAAACGCATAAAATTTGCAAAATCTCATCGGTTCTTTATTTGAAACGTTAGATTGGTCCATGACATTTACTTTTTGAAGATAATTTCATTTAAATGTTGACCGCGGCTGCGTCTTAGGTGGTCCATTCGGAAAGTCCAATTTTGGGCAACTTTTTCGAGCATTTCGGCCGGAATAGCCCGAATTTCTTCGGAAATGTTGTCTTCCAAAGCTGGAATAGTTGCTGGCTTATTTCTGTAGACTTTAGACTTGACGTAGCCCCACAAAAAATAGTCTAAAGGCGTCAAATCGCATGATCTTGGTGGCCAACTTACCGGTCCATTTCTTGAGATGAATTGTTCTCCGAAGTTTTCCCTCAAAATGGCCATAGAATCGCGAGCTGTGTGGCATGTAGCGCCATCTTGTTGAAACCACATGTCAACCAAGTTCAGTTCTTCCATTTTTGGCAACAAAAAGTTTGTTAGCATCGAACGATAGCGATCGCCATTCACCGTAACGTTGCGTCCAACAGCATCTTTGAAAAAATACGGTCCAATGAGCCTCATCGCTGAACAAAATTTGTCGATAAAAAAGCGGATTTTCTGCCAACTTTTCTAGGGCCCATTCACTGAAAATTAGACGTTGTGGCAGATCGTTCGGCTTCAGTTCTTGCACGAGCTGTATTTTATACGGTTTTACACCAAGATCTTTGCGTAAAATCTTCCATGTGGTCGAATAACACAAACCCAATTGCTGCGAACGGCGACGAATCGACATTTCACGGTCTTCAGTAACACTCTCAGAAACAGACGCAATATTCTCTTCTGTACGCACTGTACGCATTCGTGTGGTTGGTTTAATGTCCAATAAAGTAAACTGAGTGCGAAACTTGGTCACAATCGCATTAATTGTTTGCTCACTTGGTCGATTATGTAGACCATAAATCGGACGTAAAGCGCGAAACACATTTCGAACCGAACACTGATTTTGGTAATAAAATTCAATGATTTGCAAGCGTTGCTCGTTAGTAAGTCTATTCATGATGAAATGTCAAAGCATACTGAGCATCTTTCTCTTTGACACCATGTCTGAAATCCCACGTGATCTGTCAAATACTAATGCATGAAAATCCTAACCTCAAAAAAATCACCCGTTATAATAATTTCGATCTTAGGAGCTCAACTTAATTCATGGTTCATCTCATATGGAATATTTATATGGGGGCAAGGTCGGAACATGCACAGATTATCATCAATTTCAGTTACCATCCATATTATGAGTGGTTCCTTATTAAAGGAAAAATTTCGGATCCCGTTTTGTATACTCTGTTACCAGATATAATTATGTATGGTATAATAAGTTATACGAGTAAAAAAGTTGAACTTAATACATATTCCTACAAAAAAATCTATTAATAATACTTTTTTATACTCCATATATTTTTCTCTTTCCATTAAATTTGTCCTTCTTTAGCGTACTTCCTTGACTGAAATGGAAATAGATATCCGATTATTTACATAGAAAATCAAAAATAATTTTGAAATGGGGGGACTTTGTACACATAAATATTTTGTCCTTTATTCTAGGAAGCAAAAAAAAAAAACACCCACGTTGTAGTTTGACAAACAGATTTGCAAAGATATCAAGATCATCTCCTTAATGCTTGAACATACTTTACATATTTTCAAATAATAAATCACTTTTTAAAAGTCTATAGTTCTTCTGGTACAATCTTCCCCTTTTTCTACACGTCTGAAAAGATGAAAAAATAAAAAAAAAACACGTACTATAACAACTAGAAGAAACAAATCATGGTAGAAAAGAAGCCGCATACAATCGTTTGTCATCATAAGCACCCATAAGTCAAGTGTGTTGTCTGTTTGGCGGTGCATGATACTAAATCATTATGAGTGACAATTGTCGTGTAGGTCCAACGCAATTAGTAATTGTGTCATTACAAGAAAATTAAACCACAAAAGAAAAAAAACCGGCACAGAGACACAAAAGAAGCACCTTAATTATGAATTAAATGTTATGAAAGAAGAGAAGACAAAAAAGAAACATAATTAAAAAAAAAAACACTTTTTTAATGAAAATTATATAGGAATGATTTATCACCTTTATGCTGATGATAGAATGATAAGCAAGTCTAGATTCTAACATAATAATTACGATTACCATATATATTTTTTTCTTCTATTAAGTAAAATTATAATAAAGATTTTAATCAAAATAATTATCACCCATAATGATCATATAAATAATCAATTTTGTAAATTTTTTTTTTTTGGTAGGCATTCAATATTTTTTTTTTTGTATTTTTTGTTCAATCTTTGAATATATTTCTTATAGTTTTGAAATTCCCTTCCCTTTTTAAAATATTTACCAAAACACAAACAAAAATCTCGCCAGGCGCCATTTGGGCTTAATTAAGTCATCAACCAGAAGGCAGGCTAATTGGTGATTCTGTTTTTTTTATTATTCCTTTCTGTTTCTTATAGCTGTATATCGTTGATAGAGTTTTAGCCGTAGTCTCTTCATCGAACAAGTAGTAACACTATCATCTGTACGGTAATACCATAAAACACGCAAGATGTAGTGAAGAGAATTGAATTGAAGAGAACTGAACTGCAAAGAACAGTATCAAAAGCCTCTGTGGCCGACTGCCACAAACTTGTAAGGTGGTCGTCGTCATCGTTCGGTCTATCACACAATATTTGTTTTATTTGTTTTTTTTGGTTTGGTTTTGGATCATATAGGTTGAACTTTATACACCACACAACACTACTTTCTATGCAAGATGTCAGAATTTTGGTTTTGTTTAAACCATTCGGGGGTCAATGGGATTGTTCTAAAAATATTCCATATTAACTTTTACATTTTTGGTTAGAAGTTGAACTTGTTGGAAGCTTCTTCTTTATTACATATGGAAAGGTAACACTTAGCGAAATTTCGATGTATTATGGCTTCCGAATTTCGTTTAATGTGAAAAGTTAAAATTATTTGTTTTCATACAAATTTAGAGTAAATTAAATCGAGTAACCATAATTTGTTAAATAATACATTAATTCATAGTTTCTAGTGAATTCGGATTTGTTATGGTTTTCTCTATGGAAACCACTTTCAGTTGGGAATATTGGACCATATTTTTAATATTTTTGATGTGTAAACATCTATACGCGCAGGGGTGTAAATTTCTATTTCACAATACAATCACAAAAACGCTGTTAGCCGTAAGACAAATTGCTGTGGCTTATGATTGTATTGGTGAAAAAATTATGATATAAAATTGTTTCAGCTAATTCAACAACCCTTTGCTGTAAACGTATAACATATACATAATTCAACAACCCCACAAGTATAACCAAAGTCCCTGCAGTTGTTTGCTATAAGTGATACAAAGATGGCGCTATCTGTTTGATTTTTAAAAAGTGACATAAAAAAATCTTTAATTACTAGATGCTCACACATCTCCCCTGCGATCGGACTCGCACGCTTTTTTATTTTGATTGTCAACCAACTCTCGGGGCATGCAGTGCATTGTGTTAATCTCAGCAAAATAGGTTATGTGAAGGAGGGAACAGGGAGTAGTGTTTGTGAATATTTGACTTAAATTTTATTAGATTGGAACTGCCAGAAAAGACTATTCTCTGTAATGCTTTGTGCGGTCTATTGAACAATAGAGTACAAACGGATGAAACGGGTATTATTGGAGAAGCGGGTATCGAGTACTTGGAACGAAATCACTAATATCATAACATTTCCTATGGCAATATCTATACTACAGTGTTATACAACTCACATCTCGACGATGTTTTGACGAGTGAATTGATTTGGACAGTAGCCATACTGTCATTAATTAGCATCAACGCACTGTGGCTGAAATTTTGATTTCGTTGGCCAAAAGCCCAATTTTTTTTGTCACCGATTTTTAAAATTTTAACGCCATTTTGTAGCTAATATATCAAAATTAACGTAGCCAAAAAATTAGGTTATACAATTGCTGATTGTGGGCGTGGCATGCTGTTAAACTCAACTGTTTTTTAATTTCAGAAAAGAAAAGAGTAGGTAGGATACCTCCGATATGCAAAGCTGGGCATTTAGCTAATAAAGGGGTTTTCAACAGGGACGCTACAAAAGTAGAAAGACAGGGACAGCAAACGACGCCATATTTCTTGCCGCTCTTTTGACATTTCTCTTCAGTAAGGTTTGCCATTTCATGATGGTCGTCCCAGCAGATCAACAATTGAGCGTCTAGTGGAAAAATTTGAATCCACAGGCACAGTACAAAATGTTCCCTTGCCAGTGAGACGAAGAAGTGCCCGTAGTGTAGAGAATATTGCTGCCGCTGAGGCTTCAGTTGAAGAAAGTCCCAATTTGTCTCTCTCACGTCGTTCTCAAGCGTTGGGCATCTCTGTGACGTCGTTGTGGCGAATTTTGCGAAAAGATCTTGGCCTACATCCTTACAAGATCAAATTGACACAGGAACTGAAGCCGCTTGACCACCAGAAGCGTCGTATGTTCGTGAATTGGGCTGAGCAACAACTGGAAAATGATTCGGATTTTCATCGAAAAATCATGAGGCTCATTTCTGGCTGAATGGCTTCGTCAATAAACAAAATATGCGTTATTGGTCAGACAACAATCCACACGTACTCCATGAGTCATCATTGCATCCCGAAAAAATTACGGTTTGGTGCGGTTTATTGGCCGGCGGCGTCATTGGGCCGTACTTCTTCCATGATGATCAAGACGGGCACGTTACTGTGAATGGGAATCGCTACCGTTCAATGATAGCCGAATATTTTTGGCCCCAATTGGATGATATGGACTTGGAGAACATGTGGTTCCAACAGGACGGCGCCACAAGCCACACAGCGAATGTCACAATCAATTTATTGGAAGCCAAGTTTGGAGAACGTGTTATCTCACGAAATGGTCCAGTCGATTGGCCACCTCGGTCGTGCGATTTGACGCCGTTGGACTATTTCCTGTGGGGCTACGTCAAGTCTATGGTCTATGCCAACAAGCCAGCGGCGACTGATGAACTTCGTACGAATATCGAACGTGAAATTGCAGCAGTATCGGCCGATTTATGCTTGAAAACCGTCGAAAATTGGGTTCAGCGTCTGGACTTCTGCAAGCGTGCCCATGCAAAAAAGATCGATTTACATACATAATGGCATCGAGCGTACTTTCAGAGGTATAAAGAATTTCATTGATATCCAAAACCGTTTTTGTTTTATTTAAAAAAACTTTTGTAGCGCTCTTATTGAAAAACCCTTTATATGATCCATGGTTTCAGTCATTTGCATTTTATAAGGGATGTGGTTACAGCTAAAGTATCCCGTGAGTGTCCAAATGGGAGTCTTAGACTGAAGTTGTAGTGCATCTCTTCTCCTTTTGACATTATAGGATAATAATATAATTGAGTATTT
Organism: Cordilura impudica; assembly: GCA_963682025.1. Classification (NCBI taxonomy): domain Eukaryota; kingdom Metazoa; phylum Arthropoda; class Insecta; order Diptera; family Scathophagidae; genus Cordilura; species Cordilura impudica. The sequence continues at coordinate 39,388,402 of OY821521.1, read as the reverse complement.
AAGTACTTCTTGTCCATTTCAATACTCCGCTGATGCTTTCTTTGTTCAGTTATTAATCTGAATTAAATTAAATGGTGTTTTGTCCACTTTTTATTTCCTTCATAGCCACTATGACCTGGTTCCCATATTATGTACTGCCAGCTGATTTATGGGCCATATAGCCTTCGAGTACTGACTGAAAATGCTGAATTTTTTAATCAAGAGTTATAACTCTTTATAATATGATAAAGTAATATTATTCCTAGTATTTTGTTTTGGTAAATAAAACAATAATTTCGATTGAAAAACGAATGCGACGTTGAGACTCCCGATGTTAAGATAGTCGAAGGTTTTTATGTGTGTATTACTTGCAAAGTACTATCAAGGAAATAACAAGTCAACTTTTCTTCAACTAATTGAGTTCCTTTAAATCAAGTCAATTCCAGATTCTGCACCTCTCAATAAATTGGCAGCTAGTGATGACTTCACTTAAAGTATTTTCGGCACCTCTAACATGACTTTGAAATCCTAATTTCTTGCATATTCTGAGCTCGATCATCTTAAATGCCAAACTGTAGGGACAATCACAAGAACTACACCGAAGTTGATATGAAGAACTGCTGTGTATCCAGGTAAATTGTATAATGAGATTTGATGGCATTTGTAAGCTGACTTTTCTGTTTAGCGAATGTTAAATCTTTACTACCATTTTTCTTCTTCCCACAGGCTTATTTTCTTTACTGTATTGGGTATTAGTTTTCTCATTTGCCTTCATTTTGTAATCATCATATAATTCTTGCAGTTAAAGTAGATAATGTAAAAGCGATTTTAAGACTTTGACTACCATTCGAAGTTCAATAATGGTTTTTTGTGGAGATACACGGCTCTAGTATGGCAGCGCAGAATACTGCCATTTTCTTTTTTCCATAACTGACCTTGTGAATCTCTTGTGATGTCTAAAAGCTATTCTAACCTTTTGATAGAGCCTAACATACAAATATCTAAAAATAATTTTCACTTGAAGAAAAAAGTCCGGTGCGTGGACCTCTAGCCGATGTGGGGCCCTAGGTATTTGCCGACATTACCTTATGACTACTCCGGGCCTCTTTGCCGGAAACCCTTTCATTACGAATTTCATGGAGGTTTCTGTTTCCCTTTTGGAATAGTTAAAATCTTCCAAATTTTGGGATATCTTGGAGGATTTGCCTGCCTTGGTATAAGAAACACTAAAGAGCCTTCTCAAAATAGAGATATGATGCAAAATCTGGTCAAAAATGTGTTAGTGCATCTACTTTGCAAGTACTCCTTACTATAAATTCATACTACCGAAATTTATAGTACTTCTTTTGCCGCAACTGCATATTGTTTGTCGTAACATGATTTTTTTTTGGATATTTTGTCCGCTTTTGTGTCCTAAACTTATCTCCGACATTTCCTCGAGCATTTGTAACATAAAAATTCTGACCCAGAACTTGCGAAAAATCTCCTATTACATACAAACGTTTCGTCGCCCATTATGCAGCTGGAGTATGTTTTTATGAAAAATAATATCAATTTCCGTGCGCTGTTATTGGCCTCTAAATTTTTTTTACAGATTATCAGTCTGGAACGTTTTCAAACCAGCTTTGGCTTTAAATTTTCGCCCCCCATAATCCGTGCACTGAGCTAACCGGGCTGCTTTTCTACCAGATGTGTTGGGAGCTCTTTTCAATATGTTTTTTTTTTGCCTAAAAACATCATGTGGACCTTTGTTTTCTTCCCGAACCATATTTCTTATCAATGGTATACTTACCCTGATAATTTCTTAAACTGAACATGTACAATAAACAGGTTCGAGTTCAGTCATATTTTAAGTCGTGTTTAAAATATAACTGAACTCGAACCTGTTTATTGGACATGTTCTGTTTTTTCTTACTACACGAGCCACAACACGACTTAAAATATAACTGAACTCGAACCTGTTTATTGTACATGTTCTGTTTTTTTTTTCAGTACACGTACCAGAACATGAACTTCAAATAAAGCAACACTCAAAAATGTGTGCTTTATGTGTGATTGAAACAAAAAGTACGTGATACAAAAATGTTCGTGTAAATAACGAAATATTAAAACGAACACAGTCATGGTTGTGTTGGGCACCGTAGAAAATTTAGAAACGCACATAATTGGTATGAAAATAAAGATATGCGTTGGCTGCTTTTGAACAGAACATTGTGTGTTTCATGTGTGTATTTTCTGAACCTTGGTTAAAATACTTTCCATTTCACTCCTCAAATAGTAAAAAGCTGTTTTTATAGGGCTGACATTTGCATATTTATTTCCAACAACAAATCCTTAATTACGTGATTCAATGAATTACAGTATGTGACAGAAGAAAATACCCGGGATGCGATACCTTTTTTCTGCTAGGTCTTGTCGAGTACAACAGGACCCTATTCTTGAAATTTTCGAAACACTTCCAAAATCTTGAGTTACGGGTAAAAAACCGGGTTACTGGCCCTTTTGGACATATAAGCCAGTAACTTTGTGGAATGTCAACCGATTTTGAATTTCTCAGCGGCTCTAGAAATAAGAAACTGAGGCCTTTTGAAGAAGTGAGCACGATATTTAAGTAGTATTGTGACATCTGTGTATATTCCTCCAGCAAACTCATTTTGTTTAAAAATATGCTCTATTTTCCAATTTTAGAGATGTTTTTACACATTTTTTTTATTAAGGAACCGTATAATTTATGAACTTATTATAAAAGTATGTTTACTTGTGAATAAAATGCTTGTTTGGTTTAAAAAAATCTGGTAAAATTAACTCAGTTATTAAACTTTTAATAAAAAAAAAAATGGAAAAATGCCTGCACAAACAAGTTTTTTTTGCACAAATAACATTTTTGGTTATTCGACTCAAAAATGTTTGCAGGCTTTTATTCCAATTTTTCTTTATTAAAAGTTTAACTTGGCTAGACGTTGTTTACCACTTTCCTAATAACTCAATGGGTTAACTGATAAAAACAACAACAAAAAAGAAACAAACAAACATGTGAGAATGTTCAAATCATTTCAGTCGATTCCTAAACTCTCACACAATCAATGTGATGCAATAACATTTAACGAACAGATTTTTAAAGTTGACTCTACATCTTCCATACAACACAATCAGTCTGATGACTTCTTATTCGTCTTCTCTAAGGTTAGAGACAGAGAATAAGAAGACCACACGCCGTTGCAAAAAGGGCGTACATAGAAACATTGAAATAAATACTTACTATAAATGACTAAACGAAGGGACCGACAGACAAACAGTCGGTCATTCAGGCCATACAACCGAAAGACAACACATAAAAGCAGACATATGCGAGAATAGTCTGAAATGCACATGAAAATAAATGGATAAATCACAAACTTAGTACTCGATATCATGATATTACACAAGTGTAACTTAACTTACCACAACAACAAAGTAATAAAAAATTAATAAAAATGTAAACGCGGTAACTTATAGCTTGAGCGAGATAAGCTACAATTACATCGACTCGATGCAAACACATCAAGGATTGGGGATAATTTTTGTAAGAAAAGCTTAAATTGGTGGGGTTTTGGGTACAATGGATATTTGTTAGATTATGATTCAGGGAAGTTCAATGTAAATTATAAACGGTTGCCCAGATTCAGTGGTAATTATTCACCAAATAATATACAAAGATCGTCCGGTGGTATATTAACTTTTGTAACTTGCAAATTGTATATCTTTATCGTAGACTATTGTCTGAAAATCTTTGTTATATTTTTACTCATTGGTTTTGTTTTTTTCTTGTGGTTTGTAGTCTATCCCTTTCATTCTATTCGTGTTATACCATGTCTACAAGATTTTCTGTTTCTTCTTGCTGTTTGTAGCCTATCGCCTATATTCTATTCGTGGCAGCCTAAGTCTGGAAGATACCTTTTTACTTCTCAACGAAATGAGTCATTCATTATTTAACTCTTTTGCATAAGAGCGTTTGTTTCTCTCTGGGGATAAACACATTCTTAAGATCCCCTCCCAAAGCATGGTGTATGAGTATGACTCACTAAAAAAGTTTAGCTTGGCTACAGCAGTTTCAAAACGAGTACTTTTACTCGTACTCTAACTTCTCGTATGCTGGCTAGTCAGTGTGTCAAGCTTTTAAGTAAGTCAAGTTTTTTTTGTCGGTTTCTGGCTTTAGTGACGATGACGATGATGATGTTGTTGTTGGTGGTGTGGTGAAAGACCACCAAAGTAGTCGCCATGTATTTGAAATTACATACGTTAGTAGGGTGGTCCACTAAACTCAAATCATTTTCTGCTAATTTTAGTCAACATAGTCAATTATTTAAAAAAAAGGGTTGAGATCAAGTTTTTTTTCAAAGAAATTAACTACAAAACGTCTTAATACGCCTGGGTATAAGAATAATTGATGTTTTATTGAACGACCAATAAATTCACTTAAATTTTAATTTCTTAAGTTAGTATTATGATTTCAACTTAAATTCAACTGTCGCTTTTTAATTTGGCTACATAGCTTTAACTTTAAAATGTTGATGAAACTTTTAGGCTTTCAGACTTACCGTACGTACATAAACAGTATTTCTTAGTTAACTGTGTTATATGCAATTCGTGTTAATATTGCTGTTTGCACAGTCAATACAAAGTTGAACAAAAGAATTTGGTATTTTGGAAAAATTTTTCAATAAAAAAATAACATAACTTTAGTTTGTCCCTTCAAACGAGCTGAATATGGGAGAAATAAAAGCAAAATTTTTTTAAGGTATCTTCAGGTTCCTTCTAGCTTGTAGTAATACTCCTCAATCGATGCGTTACACCTGGCCGGAATTGACAAACTGCTGAAAAAATACCCCAAAAAAGTAAGTATGGGATTTGATAGCACCACATTATCGCTTACAAAAGAAAAAAAAGAAGCTAAAATAATTTTCGAAATATGGCGATTTAAGCGATTTTTCGCGAAGACTTAATAGAAGGCTTAACAATATGTGGTTAGGGTATAATTAATCTGTGCTGATGTTTGTAACTACCAAAAATATTTGAAATAGCCGATCAACTCGGAATCACTTTCTTAGTCAATTTAGCGATGTCCGTCTGTCCGTGTAAACCTTGTAATCAAACTACTAGCCAAAATATATGAATATATTTCGATGAAATTTATTACGCAATTGAATTATCATATAGTTCTGTTCAAATTGGTTTGTATGCGTTAAGATTTTTAGAATTCTCTAAGGTGGGCTTCTAAGGTCATTTGTTTTCAAAATAAATAAAAGACTATTTATTTATTATTCATCCGACATTTCATTGTAGATTCCCAACATCCTCAGGGATAATTTTATTAATATATAGTCTTTTTTGTCAAATTTAATACATTTAATAAACAATATATTCTGATTTACATACACAACATAAAACACAAAATTAATTTAAAGCAAATGTAGAAAATAAATAAAAGTAAATATCACAGCAAAAATGTCTTAAACTAGTATCACAGCTGAAAGTTAGAAACTTTTTGTATGTGTTTATTACGTCCATGAGTCAGTAGTCCCAAAATAAACCCTATAAGACAATTCTTAGCCCCCATTTAAACCCATCAAAAAGAAAAATATTGCGCAGCTTTTTCTCAAATTTGTTTTGCATATGTTTTTGCAAAAACGAAGTGACCTTACTAAATATGGTCAGGATGGGTCCATTTTATGACCTAGTCTGCATAGAAATATAGCATCCGATATGAACTTTTTCATATCCGAAGGCAAAAAATTAATAACATCGCCACTCACATTTGGTTTATGCTTATTTTCTATATCTAATTAGTTGGAGCTAATAGATAAGGTCTCTAAACAATATCAAAAATAAGTTGGGCTTGAAAGTATTCAATAAGCCCCATGGAAAGCAAAAAAAAAATCGTTGGAGTGATTTTCGAGTAACGGCCTTTTTTCAATATTTTGGGCTTGGGCTAAGCCTTGCAAAGTTCAAAGTGTAATAATGCATCGAGGAACTTTTAAGAAACTTTTGAAAGAAATATTTACTTTATTCTGAAGTTTTCATAAAGTTAAACTTTGTTGTACAATCTTGTTTTGGAGAAAAGTTGGATATGAATGCTGCGGAGTATATTCAGCTCTTAAAAAAAAAATCATGTGAGTCCGATCGCATGGGAGATGTGTAAACATCTAGTAATTAAAGATTTTTTTATAGCACTTTCTTAAAATCAAACAGAGAGCGTATCACTTATAGCAATCAACTGCGGGGGCTGTGTTAATATAAAAATATTTATTATTATTTATTATTTTAACCGGTTTTTAATTTTTCGTTTTTATTTTATTTTAAATTTTTCGTTTTTCATTTTTAATTTTTTTTTTTAATTTTTAATTTTTTATTTTTCATTTTTAATTTTTAATTTTTTAATTTTAATTCTTCATTTTTTATTTTCCAATTTTTATTTTTCATTTTTCTTTTTCATTTTTTATTTTTCAATTTTCATTTTTTATTTTTAATTTTTTATTTTTCATTTTTAATTTTTTATTTTTCATTACTCATTTTTAATTTTAGTTTTCATTTTTCATTACTTATTTTTCATGTTTCATTTTTTATTTTTTATTTTTAGTTTTAATTTTTTATTATTCATTTTTTTTTTTAATTTTTTATTTTTCATTTTTAATTTTTAATTTTTCATTTTTCATTTTTTTTTTTATTTTTCATTTTTAATTTTTATACCCTATACCACTATGTGGTTAGGGTATAATGACTTTGTGCTGCTGTTTGTAACAACCAAAAATATTTGACCCAGACCCATCTTTAATTATACCGATCGAATCAGAATCACTTTTTGAGTTGATTTAACAATGTCCGTCCGTCCGTCCGTCCGTCTGTGTGTCCATGTAAACTTTGTAATCAAACTGTAGGTCGCAAATATGAATATGTTTTGATGAAATTTCGCATATAAGCTTTTATCGACCATGGGATTCGGTCCATGTTCAGACCTAGCCCCCATACAAATTACCCCTATGAAATCGACATAAATTGCCATAAGATCCAAATTGTCTTATACATCTTACTCAAATTGGGTTTATATGCGTTCATTACATCCATCAATGAGTAGTCCAAAAATGATCCCTTTGGCCCCATATAGAGCTGCTTCCCGATATTCACTTAAATCTATTAAAATACAAAAATATTGCACTGATTCTTCTCAAATTTTGTTTGTATATGTTTTTGCAAAATACAGGAGACGTTACCAACCATGGTCAGGAGCGGTCCATTTTTGGACCTAGTCCCCATATAGATATAGCACCTGATATGAACTTTTTCATATCTGCAGCCAAAAACATAATAAAAATCCCACTCAAATTTGGTTTTTGCTTATATTCTATGTCCAGTAGTTGGGCCTAAGAGATAGGGTTTCCAAACGCATGGTATAGGGTATCGTATCGTCTAGACCGACTATAATTTTCTTACTTGTTTATTTTTAATTTTTATTCTTAATTTTTTACTTTTCATTTTTAATGTTTTTTTCACTTTTCATTTTTCATTTTTTATTTTTCATTTTTCATTTTTCGTTTTTCATATTTCATTTTTTATTTTTCATTTTCGTTTTTCATTTTTTATTTTTCATTTTTAGTATTTAATTTTTCATCTTTCATTTTTTATTTTTCATTTTTTATTTTTCATTTATTTTTTTCATTTTTTTTTTTATTTTTAATTTTTAGTTTTAATTTTTTATTATTAATTTTTTTTTTAATTTTTTGTTTTTAATTTTTCATCTTTCATTTTTTATTTTTAATTTTTCATTTTTTATTTTTCATTTTTCATTTTTTATTTTTAATTTTTTTTATTTTTCATTTTTCATTTTTTATTTTTAATTTTAAATTTTTAATTTTTAATTTTTAATTTTTAATTTTTCATTTCTCATTATTCGTTTTTAATTTTTCATTTTTCATATTTAATTTTTATTTTTCATGTTTCATTTTTTATTTTTCATTTTTTATTTTCCATTTTTTAATTTAGGTTTAGGTTTAGGTTTAGGTTGGAAGTGGCTGCTGATCCAAGGACCAGCACACTTAGACTCTGGGGTCCGTTGTGATATTTTTTAATTTTCATTTTTTATTTTTTATTTTTAGTTTTTCACGTTTCATTTTCAATTTTTCATTTTTTATTTTTTATTTTTAAATTTTTCATATTTTATTTATATTTTTCATGTTTAATTTTTTATTTTTCATTTTTTATTTTTCATTTTTTATTTTTAAATTTTTATTTTTAATTTTTAATTTTTATTAATTTTTCAATTTTAATTTTTCGTTTTTCATTTTTTTTTTTCATTTTTTATTTTTGATTTTTTTTTTCATTTTTTATTTTTCATTTTTAATTTTCAAACAGGTTATCATAATATCATAATTTTTTCACCAACACATTCACATTTTGTCTTACGACTCACATGTTACGCTCACATGTTACGCTGTTTTTGAAATTTACCCCCTGCGCGTATAGATGTTTACACATCAAAAACAAGTAACAAAATTATAGTCTAGACTGACTATAGGATACCCTATACCATACGTTTAGAGACTCTAACTTTTTGGCCCAACTAATTGGATACGAAAATAAGCATAAACCTAATTTGAGTGAAGTCATTATTAATTTTTTGTCTTTGAATATGAAAAAGTTCATATCGGATGCTATATTTATATGGGGACTAGGTCGAAAAATGGACCGATACAGACCATATTTGCAAGATAGCATATCATTTACTAAGTGGCTTTCAACTAAAATATTAGAATTCAAATCACCACATATGAAAATTTCATCATTTGTTAGTGTAAGGTTTTTAAGATACACAAAGGTTCAAAAAATGCACATATCGTTTTCTTGCACTTGTAGTGCTAAAAAACAGAACATGTTCTTCAACGTGTACATCTAAAAATTTAAACATTATCCACTTGCGTTCGAAAAAAAAACGAAATTAATTAAGTCTTCAACAACTTACAAAGTTTTTCTGTTTTCTATTTTATTACTATCTTTTTATTTTTATTTCTCTAATGGGTATTTTTATTCGACCTTATGTTTTAATTTTAATTAAATAATTTCTACCAGCTCGAGGTCTGTTTTTATTAATTTTATTTTTATTAATTTATTTTTCAATATTTCGCCAACCTCCGGTTGGCATCTTCAGGATCTTAAATTATAAGAATAATAAAACATAGTTACACCACTGTTCAACAGAGACAATAACAAACATAAAAATATATATAAAATATAAAAATTAAACTCACAAAAAAGGCGCGTAACAATAATTAAACATACATGACGTGTCAACGAGTTAACATCTAATATTGCACTAATTGATCTTATTTTATTTTTCTAATTATATGTCTATAGCTATGTGCACAATTTTCTGTGTCCGTTTTATAATTTATTCTCTTTTCCTTTTTATTTAATTAAAATTTTTATTTTTATTTTAATTTTTATTTTTATTATTATCTTTTTATTTTATTTTTTATAACTGCTAATGAATTATTTTAGATTTTTTTAAATAAATTTGGTTGAAACAATTGTTGTCGTTATTATAGGGGTTTTTCAGATTTTGCCAATAGCGAGTGGATAATGTTTTAATTTTAAGATGTACGCGTTAAAGAACATGTTCTGTTTTTTTTAGCAGTACACGTGCAAGAAAACTAACTTATAATAAAGCTACACTCAAATCTGTGTGGGTTATGTGTGTTCGAAACAAAAAATACGCGATAGAAAAATGTTCGTGTAGATAACGACATATTGAAACGAAACACAGTCATGATATTGTTTGGCACCGTACAAAATTTAGAAACACGCATAGTTGATATGAAAATAAAAATATGTGTTTGTAGGTCTGAGCTAGGTTTGTTGACATATATGTACGAGTTTTTTATTCAGTATGTGTTTTTTTTCTGAACTCTGAGATACACACATCCAATTAAAATTTTTTTGCCATTAAATGTGGAGTACATTTTTCAGCAGTTCGTTAATGCCAGCAATGAGAAATCATCAATGGTTCTTGAGTTATGGCTGGAAAACTAAATAAATATGAAAGTTCATAAAAAAGTTTGGCCTGAGAACGCTAAACTCTTTAAAGGTTTTACTATACGGACCTACTACTTTCACCCTGACTACGAATTTCTCACCCCCCCCAGACAATAACCCCGAAAATCTTCCACAGTGAAACTAATGGCTTTAAAAAAGGGTTATTGAGTAAAACTTGTAAACAGAACGTCAATCCAATTTAACTTACTTAACAAATCTCAAACAAATTACTAGAAAGTCTTTTGATGGCAAATTTCAGAGTGCCTGAAAAGTTTAAAAAATTATGAATTTTTGCAGAAAACAAATGATTAAATGCAACTTAATAACTCCAATTATAGCTTAAAATCCATAACTATAGAAAATTTTACGATGAAGTCGAAAAAAATAAATTGCATCTGCCTTAGAGCTTAACTGGCAAATATTATGGTTACTTTTTCAAATCTCATCATAATTACACAAAGTTTATGAGTTTATTTTATCTGCACGCACACACACACACACACACACACTCAAAAGGTGAGGGCGTATTTTATAGATGTTTTGTTAATGGACAATAAAGAATTTAAGGATGTTGCAAATGGGTGATCATTTTAGTTGTTTATTATTTTATTAACTAATCTAAAGTTTCAGTTTTCACACCTTTGAGATGAACCTTTGCAGACCATCAACTCTTCGTAGTGAATCATCAACATCAGCTTCGTGAGATGGTTAATAAAAATACCTCTATTTCCCATTTCGAATATATATGTATAAGTACTTATGGCAAAGACTTGGTCAAAGTAGTTTTCTTTATTGTTTTTTTTTTTATTCTTAGTTTTTATTTTATTTGGTTTATTATCGTTTTTGTTTTGTTTTCTTGAAGTTGGAGTATCATCATGTATGGTGTTTTTTTGTTCTCTTACTGTTGCTCTTGTTGCAAATGTTGTACGACATAAATTAACATCTTGGGTGGTCTCGTTTGACGTTGTCAAAATGTGTGGTCTTTATTAATACGTATCTTTTGGAAGAACACTACCGAACCCAAACAAACAGAAGAGAGGAATAAGGGGTCTGGGAAATTTTCTGAAAGTCTTTAAGGAAATCGCTTTGCTAGTGCGCAAGTTATACTCTCGCTTGTCACACCCATGCTCATGCTGCAATTGATCTTTTAATTCACCCTAATTGTTTGTTTGCAACTCTTTATGCTCTTTGCTAAGGAATTTTGTTATTTTTGCCAATTGCTTTTTGCTTGATATATATTTAGCAGATGTTTATTTCATTGCCTTCTTAAACATTCAGTAGCTTTAGTTTTTCTTAATATGTTTTATTTGACTTGACATGCTTGGTTTACGAATACTTTGTTTTGGAGTCTTCGAGTACTCGTGCATGTTTAAGTAATTGTTGAATAGTTGTTGCTGGAGTATTTTCCCGCGCTTTTTTCATTTGCATATTTTGTGTTTATTTACTCGATGGCTTTTCTGTTGTTACGCTTGACGCTTTGATTATCTACCGGTTGCTAATTAAGTAAATGCAACATTTTAATTACATGCACTAATATTGATTTTACCATTGATGATGAGTGTTCAACGGGCTTTAAAGCATTAGTTGTCAAGAAAATCCAATAAATTGAAAACTTTTCATTTCATTAAATTCTTAAAAGAATTCATTCTAACATTAAACCTTCTTCGGTAGTTACATTGGACAACAATTTAAAAAAAATAATGTTTTATTTCTTTTCTGTCAGTTTTCTATTCAGAGGTAACATCTTTCATTAAATTACGAATATTTAGCCCAATTTAAAATACAATGCATCTTCGACAATCTAGACGCATGTAGTTTTGGACTCGATCATATTATCGAGGTGTCTGGACTATATATGTGAAATTTTTTAAAATAATCTAAGTGTATTAGAAGATGAATTTAGTCTTTTGTTTTAGATATATTTATGAAAGAAACAAAAATAATATTAAATAAAACCCAAGTACAATTCTCTATGGAAGAAGAGAAGGACAAAAACCCATCATATCTAGATTGGTATCTGGGATTGGTATCCACTCTAAACATCCAAGGCGTATATTGGAAATAAGTGATAATGAATTTCACAAGGAAAATATACTTAAATTCACTGAAACTTTAATGATAAATGAATTTCCCATTATTATTTTTATTTTTTTTTTACCATTTTTTATATACGTAACAAATTTTATATATGGGGGATTTCATGTCAAGTGCACCAACTTTTGAAACCGATGTCTTCCGATCGGGATGAAATTTGCACCAAGGTTAGTCCTATTGGATAGTAGTTTAGACACAATTTTTCAACAAGGTCGGTCCAGATCTCTCTGAGTTAGAGGGGATCAAAATTTGACATTTTGGCCAAACAGGTGTTTCTTCTCATCCATGTAACTTATTACCTATTGTTCTCAGAAAATTTTCTCCCAAATAGTTTAGATAGATATTTCTTCAATATTTCGGAAAAAAATACTTAAAAAAAAAAAAAAAACTTTTAGACTTTTTTTTTTTTGCTAAATTAAAGCATTTTTTGCCTTTTTTTCAAAAAGTGCATTTTTTTTTTTTTTTTCATAAGAAAGCTTAGGATTTTTCCTTTAAGAGCTTTTTGATCGCTTAGTGGGATGGGAGTGGGATATCTATCAAAATAAATGTTTTGTAACTCAAGACAACGGTTTTTCAATTTTTCACAAATGCACTATTTTGAATTTTTTCCTATTTGTGTCTAAAACCTTACAAATAAAACTTATACTGAGAAACTAGGCAAACTAAACTTTCCGAAGGTATATAACACACCTAACTAAAATTTTATACCCTCGATACTGTAATACCCAGAATATGTTAACCTCAGGAAAAAAATCGCTTTTTTTCTATAGAAATGTTGAAAAATTATTATTTTTTATTTATTTTTAATAATAATTAAATTAATGTATAATAATAACAATATTAAAAATAAAAAGATAAATAATTTATTAAAATTTAATCTTAATTGCATTAGATCCATTTATATCATAACTATTTTTATACTTAATTTATTGTAGCTGATGAAGTACTTATGTCTTGTAAATTTTTAAATACCCAGTCTTTCATCCAGCTTTTTTGTCGCCTTTATTTACTGCGTTTTTTGTCAATCCTTTCTTGGCGTTACTAGGTTCAGCTGTTGATTTCGCTGCTGGTTTATTTGTTGTCTTTGAAAAGAAATCGCATTGAAAAGAGGCAGAAAACTTTTTAAACTTGAGTCTTCCATCGACAAGCGGAATAAAAGCATGGTATTGAGCGGTGCTTGGATGTTTCAATGTTTCTTTGCTACTAAAAACTATTTTAGTTTCTTTACAATAACTCTTTGCCCAATGGAATAAAGCAGTCGCATCTAAGATGCGATCTTGATGAGAGCACTGGAGGCTATACTTCGCTGAATTTCTTTTAAGGTTTGCTCCAATACCATCACATGCTCCTTTACCATGAGCAGTAGGATGAAAATACCACTCAGCTGGCATTCCAAAATCTTTTTCATGGGCCATAACATTTGCCAAGCTACTTTTGTTTTTAAAATGTTGACGAGCTCCGTCCGAAACGTAGTATACCTTCTTTACTGTAAATTTAGTTTTAGATATTTTAGTATCATCTTCTGGTACTCATAAACTGCAACGGTATCATGTTTTAAATCGTCGGATATGATTGCCATACTTTTGTGGTCCAGTTTTTCATCTTTCATGTAGTAAATAACTACTGTGAATATAGTTGCTTGGTCGTTATTGAAGTGGAATGCTTGGATGGCATCATCCACATTTAAAATGATTGTTTTCAATGTGCATCTGTCAGTCTGAATCCAAGAATCAAATTTGACCTCCTCTATATATTCTCGATCTAAAGAGTTGATTAAATTTTCTTTGATGAATGTGGATTTCGGGCAATTGGTACATTGACCTATGTGGCAAGAAGTTGTCGCATTAGGACACATAGTCAATTTAAGGCAATCGCAGTAATCGTGTTAATCTTCTGCCGAAGCATCTGTTAAATACTTTAAGTTGATTTCCTTCAACATCAATTTAACATTTTCATGGTAAATGCAAACGCATACTGTGTGAGTTCCGCTGCTTTCTGCCAAAACGCAATGTTTTGGCCTCATTTGGGTTAATTTCGTGAAGCCAATTCTAACATCCTCGTGTTCAGATTGAAATGTTGCAAACAACTCTTTCTCTTCTGTTATGTTATGAAGGTATGTTACATACCTTCGGAAAGTTTAGTTTGTCTAGTTTCTCAGTATAAGTTTTATTTGTAAGGTTTTACACACAAATAGGAAAAAATTCAAAATAGTGCATTTGTGAAAAATTGAAAAACCGTTGTCTTGAGTTACAAAACATTTATTTTGATAGGTATCCCACTCCCATCCCACTAAGCGACCAAAAAGCTTTTAAAGGAAAAATCCTAAGCTTTCTTATAAAAAAAAAATGCCCTTTTTGAAAAAAGGCAAAAAATGCTTTAATTTAGCAAAAAAAAAAAAGTCTAAATTTTTTTTTTTTTTTAAGTATTTTTTTCCGAAATATTGAAGAAATAGCTATCTAAACTATTTGGGAGAAAATTTTCTAAGAACAATAGGTAATAAGTTACATGGATGAGAAAAAACACCTGTTTGGCCAAAATGTCAAATTTTGATCCCCCTCTAACTCAGAGAGATCTGGACCGATCTTATTGAAAAATTGTGTCTAAACTACTATCCAATAGGACTAACCTTGGTGCAAATTTCATCTCGATCGGAAGACATCGGTTTCAAAAGTTGGTGCACTTGACATGAAACCCCCCATATTTTTTAGATTTTCTAACACTTGTTGTAAACTTCTTCTTTCTTTATCCTTGCGTTGCTTTTTTAATCCTTCATAATGATTTCAAACGGCGATAGTTTGTCTTTCAGTTCCAAAGACGTAAATTATAATATTACTCGTATTTTATGCAAACACAGATCAGTACCCGTGTTCTGATTTTATGTGAAAAGATCTCAGAAAAAGTATCAAACAAAAAATCCCACTGTTTCTCGACTTGTGAGTAAAAACTGTGTCTATATTTTAATGTGAAAAGTTAAAACACTGGTCACGTTCTTATTGGAATATTCCAAGACAGCTTAAAAAAATAAAAACAGACAAAGCAATTAAATGTAAGCACGAAACTATTCAGAAAAAAATCAATAAAAATTTTAATTTCATTTAACAATAACAGTTTTATTGGCTTAAGTGGAGTTTAGTGGCAATTCTCCGATCGGTTTCAAATTCTCACCACTTATAAAAAATTTTATTGCAGTTCTAGGAAAATAATTTTTTCGGCAGTTGACTCTATTTCCCGAGTTATGGAATTCCGAAGTTTTGACATGGACTTGTATATAACTTTGTTATTTAGTATCGGATTTTAGCAATGCCTTTTATTTGATATTTTTAAATTTAAAATCTATTAATCCGTTAAATATGGAATCTCGTAAACAGACATATATCATGTGTGCTTTTAGGTAAACTGAATAAAAGCTGGGTTCACTAGCTCCATTTTGATATATATTTCGACCTGTTAACCCTTTCAGGACCGGGTCCACTAGCTTTATTTTGATATATATTTCGACCTGTTAACCCCTTCAGGACCGGATATACTATAATTTTTTCGGAATTAGCTAACTACTGTTTTAATAATATTATGAAATTTTTTGATAGTTTTTGATGGCGCGATTTTTTATCAAAAATTTTCATTATATTATGAAAACAGTAGTTAGTGGGTTAATTTCCGAAAAAAATAATAGTATATCCGGTCCTGAAAGGGTTAAGAGGTCGAAATATATATCAAAATGAAGCTAGTGGACCCAGCTTTCATATAGTTGTTGTAAATACCAACATTTGTAATAAATAACATCAAAAAGAAATTGGGGAGTAGCCACTAAACTAGACTTAAGCCTAAGTTGTTTTTTTTTTGTAATATGGAAAATTCTTTATACTTTCTGAATAATTGTAAAAAAATGTATATTAATATAAAAAGTATATGATATATAAAAAATTATCATATTTCTTACCTTTTGTTCAATATTTATATATTTTATGTATATCTATAATATTATTTCTTGTGACAGATGTTTTGTTCTACCGTTTTATACCGATTTTGACCAAACGCATATTATTTGAAAGGCATTTCTTTTTAGCCGTTTTGCAGATTTACTGATTTTTAAAGTTTATCCTTTATTTTGAGTAAATTGCATTTAAAATTGCTACTAACACACATAAAATTATAAAATGCGATGTGTGTGTTTATTAAATTCGTTAATGTGTTTGTAATAAAAATGAGTTTTGTTTTTTGTGTTGATTTGTGAATTGGCTTTAATTGATTAGCATACTTTTAGGGTCCTTATTTAATGAAAAAATAAAATTTTCTAGAATTTGCGCTCGAATTTCGAGGGCTGGAATCTGCTAGTAAAGATTGATTCGCTTAACGAATCTTTTACAAATATGGATATTATACCCACAATAGTGATATTAGTTCAACTTTATCGGAAAACGCTTTTTGTTTTCAATGCGTAAACCAACTGGAAATAATCTTCACATGCCAAGCTGTGAAATCGAATGCTGTTGGTTCTGATAACTTACATCCTAGATTCTTAAAGAAAATTATCCCTAAACTGCTACCGCAAATTACCCATATTTTTAGCACTATTATCCCAATAAGTGTATTTCCTCAAATTTAGAAATATGCTAAAATTTTACCTATTCCTAAATCAAATATAGAATATCGTGCCATTGCTATCCTACCATACTTGTCTAAAGTGCTTGAAAGGTTATTGCATCAGCAAATTGGAAAACATGTCACGAATAAGGGCCCACTCTCTGACAGACAATCGGGCTTTCGCCCTAAACATAGCTGCATAACTGCACTCATTAATGTGTCTGAAGATATTCGCGGGTATATTGATAGTGGTAACATTGCATTTCTAGTGCTCTTAGATCATTCGAAGGCATGAAGCTAAGAACTTTTTTTGGTTTCTCTCCTTCCGCAACTCGTCTTATATCGTCTTATTTAGAAAATCGACAACAACACGTTCACACCAATAATAAAATATCAAATGTGCTTCCAGCAAAAAGGGCGTCCCGCAAGGTTCGATTCTAGGACCACTTCTTTTTATTATATAAATGATTGGCCTAGGCAACTTTCGTATTGTAAAGTTCATATGTATGCTGATGATGTGCAACTTTACGTTTGTAGTCGTTTCGATGAACTAACTAACTGTGTTGCGAACCTAAATGTGGATCTTAAACGAATTCATGTAAGGGCTATGGCAAATGGTCTATGTCTCAATATTTCAAAGTCTAAATGCATCATTATTAATCAAAGATCTGTGCCTCCTCTTGCTATACCAGATATTATTCTTAACCGTCAAATTATTGAAATTACACAAAAAACCAAAAATCTTGGAATTATTTTCAATAAAACTCTCATCTGTTGTGATCATATAACTGACGCTTCGGGATCATATAAATGTCGCTTCATGTTCAATGCTTCGATCACTGTGGAAAACTCAACATCTTACACCAGTCCTTGTACGAGTTCTACTTGCAAAATCCTATCTAATTCCAATTTTGTTGTATGGATGCGAATTATTTGCTAGCTGTGATTCCATTAGCTCTAGGAAATTAGCAACTATGTTTAATTCTATATTAAGATAAGTCTACAATTTGAGGAGAACATCCCACATAACACCGTATGAACGAAAACTTTACGGTGTGAATTTTTGCGATCTTCTGAAGATACGATCATTGATACTGATGCATAAGATTATATTGACATTTGAGCCTACACAACTGTTTAATCGGATATCCTTTTCTAATTCAAGAAGAAATAATTCTATAATTCAAACTAGCAGATTCCAGCGCTCGAATTTCGAGTGCAATTTCTAGGCAGCTTTATTTTTCAACTTAGCCAATTCACTAACCAACAATTTTATAGTTTATTATTATTGTGAATGAAGATAGCAAACTCATTAACAAACACATTAACAAATTTAATAAAACACACATAGCATATGTATAATTTTATGTATGTGTTAGTAACAAATTTAAATTCAATTTTCTCAAAATAAAAGGAAAAAAATTCAAAATCTGTAAATCTGGTGAACAGCTCAAAAAAATGCCTTTCAAATAATATACGTTCGGTCAAAATCGGGATAAAACGGTAGAATAAAACATCGGTCAAAAGGTGGCATAAAAGTTTGGTCTCTGAATCGCAGTTATATATACTATGCATACGTCTTTGCAATATTTAAGCAACGCAGGGCATTTTAGGAAACAACACTTGCATCTGTGTGGTTTATGTATGTTCGAAATAAACAATGCGTGATAGAAAAATGTTCGTGTAGATAACGAAATATTAAAAAGAAACACAGTCATGATTGTGTTCGGCATCGTACAAAATTTAGAAACACACATTGATATGAAAATAAAAATATGTATTTCTTGGTCTGAGCTATGTTTGT
Organism: Cordilura impudica; assembly: GCA_963682025.1. Lineage (NCBI taxonomy): Eukaryota > Metazoa > Arthropoda > Insecta > Diptera > Scathophagidae > Cordilura > Cordilura impudica. The sequence continues at coordinate 39,369,879 of OY821521.1, read as the reverse complement.
TTATATATACATATGTACGAATTTTTTATTCAGTGTGTGTTTTTTCTGAACTCTGGTTTTATGATTTTCGGGGTAGCGATCAAAGCAAGTTATCCAAAAAAATTTATAGAAACTGGCTTATAGCTACACATACTCTTTATTTTATATTATTATCTTGTTCTTTTTTCAATTAAAAACCAATCTAAAATTCCATTGTCCATTTGAGTTTAGCCCACACACATTTAATATTAAGCAAATTAGTAAAAACAAACATTTAGTAAAGGTTTTATTATATCAACATTTAAAATTAAACTAAATTAAGCAATAAATAATTAAATATTTCTAACTAATTAACAATAGATAAATCATTCAAGATAACATAAAGACTGAGTGAAATTCCCCTAGACAAACTATTTAAAGGCATTATAAACAATTTTTTTTTATTAAAGCAAATAAATTTATGAATCTTCAAGATAAATCTACTAAATCAAGAAAAAATAAATATCAAATACACAAACATGTGTTCGTTCAGTTTGTAAGACTAAAGTAACTTTTTTTTTTTGGAAATTCTATGGAAAAGTGTGACAAAAATAATCTGTAAGTAAGATTTTAAATCCGAGATATGCATGATATTCATAAATATACTCATATCTCTTGTTTTTATCATAGATGAGTAAATATTACAGACCGGGCATGGTTGTTTCTTTGGCATACAGTGCATAATATTTTTTTTTTCTTTCTTAATTACTTGAACGCGTGTTTAATAAAACATATGGTGTTTTTGTTGTTCACTGTTTATTTCACTTACATATGTTGACTGCTCCATAAGGTCCAACCATACAGCCAACACTTGTCGTCGTTGCAATTGTGTAGTCCCCCTTCTTCAGTTGTGTGTGTCTTTGCTTTGGTTTTTGTCTCTGATTTTATTCACAACAACAATCTTACATATGTTTTTTGTTCGTTCGATGTGTGTTCAAAATGTTTTTATTTTTTGTTTTGTGGGTATTTAGGTTTCTTTAGCTTAAGGGAGACCCACAACAGCGTTTTTGCTAACACTAATTAACTCATTAACATTGAGTTTTTTTTTCGTTTTGTCTTTTTTCTTCTTTTTCTGTTCTGTTCTAAAGAAAAACTTTGACTTTTAGGGGCTGCCAGCGGTGACTTTTGTCTAACTTGTCGTTTTCTGTTGTTGTTTTTGTTTTCATTTTTACATACCAACATATTCAACATTGAATATGCTAAATTTATATGCACACACATGTTAGTGCATGTATATTTTATGTTTGACTTGCACTTTTTCTTCGATATGCCACAGAAGCCAATGGGACACTGTTTATTTCTTGAGAGATAATTTACAATTGAAGCGACAATACAAATTTGAAGTCACTACGCTATAAAGGATAAATTGCCGCATTTTCCTTAAAATTCTTCAGCTTGTTTCAACAACAATATCAGAGATTTTAAAAAAAGTATAGAAATTTTTAAAAAAAATGTAGAAGTTGGATGAAAATTTCTTAAATTGTGCAATAAAATGGTTAGTGTATGTTATACATGACATACACAGTAGAAATCGTTTGCAAAGTTGTGATATAAACTTAAAAAAATTCTATTATATTTAAAAAACATAAAAAAATATTAAATATTGATAAGGCAATATTTCACAATATTTATTTCCCTAAAACTAAAGAGTGTGTGTTTCTGAGATCTATCAAAGAAATTGGTTTTATATAAAGCAAACATAATAAGTATATTTCAAATATTATTAAGTTGTTATAAAAATATTGTGCAATATCTTATTTGTAAGTATTGTACCAATAATTAAGCTATACGATGAAAACGTTTTTTGTATACTGCTATAAAATAAGTGATATTTTTTATACATGTTTGTATGTTTCTTTAATCACTTTAAATATGAAGTGTGTTTTAAAAATTTTGTGCAATATTTTATTTGTAAGTATTGTACCAATAATTAAGCTAAACGATGAAAACCTTTTTAGTATAGTGCTATAGAATAAGTGATATTTTTTATATATGTTTTTTCATCGCTCTAAATGCAATGTATTGTCTACAATATTGTGCAATATTTTATATTCAAATATTTTTTACTGAAATTGCTATATGTGCATGTTTATTTAATCACTTTAAATATGAAGTGTGTTTTAAAAATATTGTGCAATATTTTCTTTGTAAGTATTGTACCAATTATTAACTTATACGATGTAAAGGGCTATAAAATAAGCAATATTTTTTTTATCTATTTCAATGGTGCGTGGTAGAGAAGAAGAAAGCATATCTGTGGTTTTCTAGAATAACCGCGTATGTCATAAAATCAAAATGTTCAGTGGAGCCAAAAAACGTTATATTTGAAATTAAGGGCTCGATATAAAGTTTTTAGAGATTTTTGTTTAACGGTCCTGTAGATATGGGCAATAAATACTTTATATAAAATTTTGAGTCAAAAATCTTCAGAGGAATAGATCCTAGAGAAGGACGAAAAAACAATATGTAAATTACACTTAAAGTGTATGCAGATAAAACCAAAAAGAAAACTATCAATGCAACCACCCATGTAGACATAAGTTGCTGTTGCTTGAAAAATGGATTTTTTTGAGAATATAACAACGTATCAAGAATAATAGTAACAGAAATAAGCACATAAGTTTTTATAAGTGGTTATAAACTGAAAACTAATCCAAAATTATTTTGCATTTTTTTTTTCATTAATATCAACGTATGTCGCTATGTGTCGTTTTCTGAGAAAATAATTTGTCAGCGATCAAACGTAGGTTGACATACGTCGTTAGTGCTGCAAATTAATTTAATAAATATTTAAGTTACGTCGTTATTTAAAGAAAAAACTCAGAAATGGTCAACATTAAAAAAAAAAATTAACACATGTAAAGAGCGTTAAAAATTAATATATTTGGCATCATTAACTCAAAACTGACAAAAATAGACATACGCGGTTATTCCAGAAAACCACAGATATATTTCTAAAACTCATAACTACACTTTTCTTTCAATCAGACTAGCTTCTGACATTTCAGCCTTCACCAGTGATTTTATTGAGCTTGTGATAATTGTTATATTATAATTGAATAGATCGGTTCTATATAAATTTTTTTACTTAGGGCTTCCTTGAGGTTTGAACCTGCGTCTATTTCATATACACTCGTACTTGCGCTATTTGGTCATGCGCTTTAACACACTCACCTAAAATCAGTCCTAAGAGCAGTGTGGTGAAGAATCAGTTATCATATCATTTTTTTTTATGTTTAGGTTTTATGTTTCTTAATCATTTTAAATGCTGTACATTGCCTATAATATTGTGCAATATTTTGTTTTCAAATCTTGTACCAATAATTAAGCCATATTATGAAAACTATGTTAGGAAAGTGCTATAAATTAATTACTTCAATACAGTACTCGTATGTTGTCCATAATATTGTGAAATATTTTATTTTGAAATATTCTATCAATAATTAAGGTATGCGATGAAAACCTTTTTAGTAAAATATAATCAAATATGCAACATTTTTTTATAAATGTTCTTTTAAATTAATTTAAATAAATATGCCTATAAAATTGTCCAATATTTTTGAAATTTGCACAGGTCTACAAAATTTTATAACATTCCAGATCATGGAACCAGAGTATACTTTTCTAAAGACCTTTAGCATGCTGATTCCGAATATGAACTCATAAAACCATTTTACCCGAAATCTAGACCTAAATTTGTGAAAATGCCATGATTTTTTATACCCCATACCACTATGTGGTTTGGGTATAATGACTTTGTGCTGTTGTTTGTAACTACCAAAATTTTTTGACCTATACCGATCGACTCAGAATCACTTTCTGAGTCGATTTAGCGATGTCAGTGCATCCGTCCGCCCGTCTATGTGTCCATGTAAACCTTGTAATCAAATATGAATATATTTTGATGAAATTTGGTATGTAAGCCTTTATCAGCCATAGTATGAACGCTATTGAAATTGGTCAGAATCGGTCCATGTTCAGACCTAGTCCCCATACAAATGACCCCTTTGAAATCGACATAAATTGCCATAAGATCCAAATTATCATATAGGTCTCGGTCAAATTTTATTTGTGTGTGTTTATTACATCCAATTGCCGGTTGTTCAAAAATAAAGCCAATATGGCAATTCTTTGTCATAGCTCCCATATAAAGCTGCTTCCCGATTGCACAGTTTTTTTTTTTCTCAAATTTGGTTTGTATATATTTTTTCAAAATATAAGTGACTTTAACAAATATGGTCAGGATCGGTCCATTTTTCGACCTTGTCCCCATAAAAATAAAGCTTCCGATATGAACTTTTTCATATCTGCAGCCAAAAAAAATTATAATAATGCCACTCAAATTGGGTTTATGCTTATTTTCTATATCCACTTAGTTGGACCGAAGAGATGTGGTCTCTAAGCCATGGTATAGGGTATCGTATAGTCGGTCTAGACCGACTATAATTTTCTTATTTGTTTTATATATTTAACTTATAAAATTTGTTTTGAGAATTAATCAAAGTTCATGTTTTTAACCTTCCTCAATCTGTACTTTATGTATGTATCTGCATGTTTAAAACTCAACGCCATGAACTCAGATCCCGAGAAGATGGAGCCTTTCTCTACCGAAATATATATTTAATCTTGTACTTGAACCAGTGCTAAGCAGTTTTGGCTTTTGAGCCAGAGCGAATTCCTGGCTCATTCCCGAAAAAGTTCAGATGCATTTGGTAAAAGTGGCTGATCAGCTCTACGTTTAAATAATATTGCGCATTGTGTTTGACAAAAAATAATACTGAATAATATTGCGCTTTAATTTTTACGTCTCTACAAAAATAACTACACATAGAGAACCGATTAATTTGGCTACGGAATTTATTTATTCGTTAATAAACGAATTTCGGGATCATAATAATAAAAATTCGTTGTTAAACTTTAAACTTTAGACAAATTCAGTTGGTGATATTTTTCTGAGTGAAGGAGTGGAAACTCATACAGAAACTTATACGGAAACACCTTGTGGATGTGGTGTTTGGATACCTTTCACTAATTATTTATTTGTGGCAATATCGCATATACTTGTTGCATATTCTTGGTCTTAGAAACAAATTCTCGCCAGAAAACACAATATCATGGCTTGCGTGCCGATGATTTCAAAATTTTTTTTGTTAACATTTCGGTCAAGTCCTTGGCTAATTTTCGTCCAAAAGTTGCACAATTTCTCCTAAGATGCTCAAGTACAGTCTTCACCGGACTAGAGACTCCTATGCTGCATTTTCAGAAATGTGTCTTAGATGTTTTGATACTCACAGTTACCTAGCAGTAAGTGATTTGCACTTCTAGCGATATAAAATTTTGAGTTATTGTTTTGCTTTCCAAAATTAAATAGGTATCTGAACGAACTCAATTTACGTTTCTATTGTTCAAAAAACTTTCAATAATATTTGCGAAATCTTTTAATAAGGTCAGCTGATTTTACAATTAATTTAATGCTTGTTTGGTTTGGCATAGCGAAGCTTTTAAAAAGAACAAACCTTATTATGAGAATCTCTAGAACTTGTTACAAGATTTTATTCTTTTATACCTTTATCGCCATCGCTCCACGCTACAATTGTGTAGTGGTATAGCGTGTGCTTGTTTTTCTTTTCTGACCGTAATGTTTGGTTATCATGTAGATTTCTTTTAGTTGACATTTTTATTAATAAATAGTGGATTGTGATCATCACACTGAAAATCTTATCAATTTTTTAGAGATAAAAAGGAAATTAATTTAAATTGCATTCAGTTGGCAAATATGTTTCGATGGTGCACCTAAGATTGAGATGAATTGCTTAGAACATATTAAGATAAGAAAGATAGTGACCACCTACATTTGAAGGCTTCCAAATTATTTAAATTAATATAATTTAGTTGTTATGTATATACGAGTGTTATTTATATTTTATTTCTAATATTAATTTATAGAATATGGGTTCTGCAGTCAAAAAATTTTTTTTCCAATATTTTTTTTTGCAATATTTTTTCGCAATATTTTTTTCTATCATCGCCACGAGTCTGCCTGCAAAGTTCACAGGAAAAGAGTTAAAAATCCTTCCATAGTTTTCTCGGCATTCAAGCAGACACTACAATGTAAAATAAAGTAAGTAATAAATTTTACTGAAATAAAAACCAATAACTATATATGTAAAAAGAAGTGTACATTTTGATGTCATCACTAAATGCGGAAATGGGTAGACCGATTATGATGATTTCATAATTTGACGTCAATAACCCATTTGGACTTGGCGCTACAATTGACCCCAAGCTAGTATAGGACGATTAAGTCAAAAAATTAAAATATTTTGCAAATAATGCTGAAATTTCGATCATTTTAACCCTAGGAGCACATTTTATTTGCCAACCCATAGTAAGGGTTAATTAAAATTTTACGGTAATCCAGTAAATTTGGGTAACATTGATTATTATTTTGACATTTTGTGGCATGATGTTAACTTTTTCTGCAGTAATGTTTGTTCTTAATGGAAATCCCATACAAAATTTAATCTAGAAATTTTTATCAAAATGATATACTATCACTAAATTGTAAATTAAATCAAAACTTGTTAATCGATTTTAATTAAATATGGCTTTGTTTCATTTGCAACATATCTATGTTTTTAAGCTAAGATTAAAAAAGAGCAATTTTGATGTTTTTGATCTTTTATGAATTTTAAAACAACAAAAATATTTAAATTTTACATCAAAAAAATAGTTTTTTCGAAAAAATTTTATGAATATTGCTGAAACTGTTGCCCTAATTAAAAAATTGTGTTGCAATAACTTGTAGGCAATTTAGCTGTGGATTTTTATATTTTTTATTTAAACAAATCGGACAAACCGTTCTTGAGTTATGCTAAAATATGTAGTGAAGCCTCCTTCATTTTTTAAATAGCGGTTTATCGCGAGAAACAGAGTCAATCCACAGAAAGTGAATCATAGACTTAGATCTTCATCAGCGTATGTAGCAAAATTGACTAACAATCCCTATGCAGCAGAATTAGTGTTGCAAGTGTTATTATTGGAAATCTTTCTGCACAAATTTAAAGATCAGCAACTTATTGGAGCTTATTTCAAGTCCAACAAATGTTATCCCTTAAACATTTGTTAATTTTATCTGATATCTTGGTCACACTTTCGTCCCTTTTTAGTGTGTTAATGTATAAATCTTTGCTTTTATCAAGATACACTTAGTATGCATGACATATTTAAAATTCAATAAAACCAACCATTAGAAGACCCACAAAAACACCAGACATATTTGTCAAAGAGTCTAAAGCCATTAAAATCTCCTGCTCCATATTATGAACTTCCATACAAATACTGAATTTATGTATGTAAAAACAATTTGGTAGAAGTTTGTGTGTCTGCCAGTAAAAACCACCCTCTTAAAAAGCCGCAAAATGCTGTTTATATATTAAACACAGCTTATCTGGTTGTTACACTCTTAAAAATGTTCCCCTGTGTGGGGGGACCATAATGGGTTTTTATTATTTTTGGGAGTTTATTATATTTTGTTATTGTTGGTTTTATATGTTTACAAATGTTAAGCAACAGTTTTCTCTGGTTATGTAGGAAGTGGGTGTAAGTGTTTTTATTTGGCTTTCTGGTGTATTTATTTTGTAGATTAACCTCATCTTAAGGTTGGCTGAAGAGCAATAGTTTGTTTGGATTACCATGAAAAATGTTTTATGAGAATTCTTTAAATTGTTTTTTTTTATTTTTTTTTATTGTTTAACCATTTTGCGATATGAATAAATTTATGGAATTGGGGTGACAGTTATAAATATTTTTAAGGGTTATTCTTCAAGTTTGACAACATTTATCGCTTAAAGGGCTTTGTAATCACTTCGATTACAATATAGAAATAAATAAATCAGAAATTATCATTGTTTAATTAAAATTGGGTTTAGCATTTATTGTCCAAGAACTTCGAAAAGCCAACAACAAAAAAGGAACTGGTTTTTAATTTTGATAAATTTTAAAATATTATTGTAAAATAAAGTCGGGGCAAACTCTGGCCGTAAAAAACATAATGGATGTGCAAAGATGTTTGAACCAATCTGAAATTCGCAAAAAATCAGTTATGTGAATTTCTGGAAAACAGTGGATCAAGAAGTATTTTGTTGTTGCCTAACCTGTCGCACAGAGCTACAAAAGCAAATTCCAACCGTATTATTCAGCTACATCAACCAAATTATATGCTTGTCGTAAAAGAATTTCTGTTGTAATAATACAATAATACAGTTGCTTGAACAAAATTTGATTGCATTGATTTTCGCTATGTAAAAATCAGTAGTTTTTGATCACAGCTCAACTCAGTAGTTACTTAGTAGTTACTTTCCCACGATATTGTCTGGACACAGCGCGTCTTGTTAAATATACTTGCGAGAACAGCTATAAATCAATATATTTTTATTTACAGCTTGGTGGAAAATCTATAAAAATTTATGAGATCAGCATGAGACTCATTTAATATGGTTTTTCTTGAATACAAACAATGTTCTGTTCTTCAACAGGGAGGAGTTTAAAATAATAAAGGAATAAATTTCAAGACTGATATCCAAAGAAGTTTTGATTTTCCAAACTTATTATCCTGTTACAGTTGTATAATAAAATTTATCGGGCAATGAATGGTGAATTCGAAGGAAATTATGTAGTTTAGACCATACTTTTTATTTAGCTTTATTCAAGCAGAAAGAAATCTATGACGATAAATTTCGAAGCTAGCCGTGCTCGTATCGGCCCAAACAAAATGTACGATCAATGCCAGGTCAAAATATTTATCAATGTATCTACCTTTAAACGACAACTACTCCTTCACGATTCGAGCTTAATGAATTAGACCTGCAATTATAGGCATCATTTAAGAAAATTCTCTATGGTAGATAAAAATATTTTTACGTTCTGGAATGTGTACTACTTTGCGCATTTATATGATTAGGTCATGTACGAATCGAATTCTTTAAAGAAATTCCCACTTTATATTTATATTTCAACTACTAACATGATTATTAATTAAACTTAGATACGCAAATGTCCTTATTTCTAATAGGTACTGGTTTAGGAAAAGATACTTTCTAAGTCAAGGTACTTTTTTGGGAAGTCAGTTTTTTTTTATGAAGAGATATTGTGTTAAAAAATTTACTTATTAAGATATGATTAATTTTTAAGATAATGTACTTTTTAAGGACATGTAATTTAGTTTAAGAAAATTTACTTTTTTGAGAAATGAAACGTGTTTCAGAAAAGGTAATTTTTTAAAAATACGATTGTAAAAAAAACTTACTTCTATAAGAAAATTTACTTTTTTAGAAAACGTACTTTTATAAGAAATTTTACTTCTATAAGAAATGGTACTTTTCTAAGTTAAGTTATGCCTTAACAAAAAGGTACTTTTTTCAGAAAAGACAGTTTTATAAAAAAGGTACTTTTTTTAGATAAGGAGCTTTTTTAAGAAAAGGTATTTTTTAAGAAAGCATACTTTTTTAAGAAAAGTTGCTTCTTAAAGAAGAAGTGTTTTTTAAGAAAATGTACTATTTTATAAAAGGTACTTTTTTATAAAAGGTAATTTTTTATAAAATGTACTTTTTTATAAAAGGTACTTTTTTATAAAAGGTAATATTTTATACAAGGTACTTTTTTTTAAAAGGTACTTTTTTATAGAAGGTATTTTTTTATAAAAGGTACTTTTTATAAAAGGTATTTTTTAAAAAAGGTAATTATTTATAAAAGGTACTTTTTTATAAAAGGTACTTTTTTATAAAAGGTACTTTTTTATAAAAGGTACTTTTTTATAAAGGGTACTTTTTTATACAAGGTACTTTTTTATAAAAGGTACTTTTTTATTAAAGGTACTTTTTTATAAAAGGTTCTTTCTTATAAAAGGTATTTTTTTATAAAAGGTACTTTTTTATGTAAGATACTTTTTTTTAAAAGATACTTATTTGTAAAAGATACTTATGTATTAAAGGTTCTTTTTTATAAAAGGTACTTTCTCATAAAGCTGATTTTTTATAAAGTGTACTTTTTTAAGAAAAGTTACTTTTTTTTTTAGAAAAGATGAACATTTTTACGAATACGTAATTTTTTACGAAAAGATCTTTTTTTCAGTAAAGGTACTTTATTTGAAAAAGTAATTTTTTCAGAAAATATATTTTTTAAGAGGAATGTATTGTTTAAAAAAATGTACTTTTTGAAGAAAATTAACTCTTTAAGAAAATATAATTTTTTAGAAAAGGCACTATTTTATAGAAAAATACTTTTTTGAGAAAAGGTAATTTTTTAAGAAAATATAGTTTTAAAAGAAAAGGTACTTCTTTAAGAAAATTTACTCATTTATGGAAAGGTACTTTTTTAAGAAAATAAAATATCTATTCGCGTGGGGGGAAATCTGTTTCACAATACAGCCACAAAAACAGTGTAAGATGTAAGACGTAAGACAAAATCGGTGTGACTTATGATTGTATTGGTGAAAAAATTATGATATGTAATAACCTGTATGAAAATGAAAAACGAAAAATGAAAAATAAAAAATGGAAAATGAAAAGTCAAAAACAAAAAATGAAAAATTAAAAATCAAAAACAAAAAATTAAAAACAAAAAATGAAAAATAAAAAATTAAAAATGAAAAGTAAAAAATGTAAAATCAAAAATGAAGAATTAAAAATAAAAAATTAATAATAAAAAATGAAAAATAAAAAATTAAAAATAAAAAATTAAACATGAAAAATAAAAAATAGAAAATAAAAATTGAAAATGAAAAATAGGAAATGAAAAATGAAAAATTAAAAATAAAAATGAAAAACGAAAAATTAAAAATTAACCAGTTGAAATAATAAATACAAAATAAATATTTTTAGTTTGTTAGATTTATCGTAATTTTTCAGACATATTGCAATTACTACTGTAATTAATATGCCATTTTAATTTTGTTTAAATGGTGCGTGGTAAAGAAGAAGAAAGCATATATTTCGAAAATTCATAACTGCACTGTATTCTTAATCGGACCGGTTTCTGGCATTTCAGCCTTCATCAGCGATTTATTGAACATTGTGATAATTGTTATGTTTTAATTGAATAGATGGTTCCTATATGAAAAAAAAATTTTTTTTTTCTACTTAGGTCGGCCGTGAGGTTTTGAACCATGAACCTTCACATACACTCGTACTTGCACTTTTTGGTCAGCGCTTTTCATATAGAAACAATCTATTCAATTAAAACATAACAATTATCACAATGTTCAATAAATCGCTGATGAAGGCTGAAATGCCAGAAACCGGTCCGATTAGGAATACAGTGCAGTTATGAATTTTTGAAATATTTTTATATTAGCAGAGCTCCTGCAGTTGAATGCTATAAGTGATACATAGATGACGCTATCGGTTTGATTTTAAAAAAGTGCCATAAAAAAATCGTTAATTACAGGATGTTTACACATATCCCCTGTGATCGGACTCACTTGATTTTTTTTAAGGAAAAGTACGAAAAGTGTAAGAAAAAGTTTTGTTAAGAATATTTACTATTTGGGGAAGAGTTACTTTTTTAAGAATAGGTACGTCTTTAAGAAAATGAATTTTTTAAGAATAGGTATTTTTTTTAAAAACATAACTTTTTTAAGAAAATCCACTTTTGTAAGTAAAGGAATTTTTTTAAGAATAAGTACTTTTTTTAATGTCATCTTTATATATGGGCGGAATAGGTATGGAGGAGTCGGATACTCTTGATGTTCTAGGTATGAGAATTCAATGTGATGTTCGTTGGAACGAGCATGTTTTTCAAGTGTCGAAAGAAGCATTCATGTCTTGGTTTTCTAAAACGGTGCAAAAATTACTTCACTCCTTCTGATCTCCTTAAAATCTTTACAACTTACATCCGACCGAAAATGGAATACAACTCCCATATATGGGCAGGAGCTTCAAAGTCTATTTTGGAGCTACTGGACCGTGTGTAAAGGAGGGCGTTGTGGATGCTCATCAATGAAAGTAAGGTATCCAACTCTATTGATTCATTGGGACATCGTCGGAATGTGGGTTGTGTAGCACCGTTCTATAGATATTACCATGGGAAATGTTCTTCTGAGGTTAGCGAACTTATTCCAAGTGCCCGAGTTTCGGTTCGCTCTACCTGATTCTCTAGTAGATCACATCCGTTTGTAGTTTATTGTCCAGTTGACAATAAACAGAGAGAATTCGTTTATCAATCGAACTAGTCGTATGTGGAATAAACTCCCCGCAGAGGTCTTTCCTGACAGTTATAGTGTAATAAAATTTATGTCAAATATTCACAAACACCACTCCCTCTTTCCTCCTTCCCATAACTTATTTTCCTGAGATCAACACAATGCACTGCATCTGTAGGGGGCATCCCCTGAGTGTTGGTTAATAACTAAAAAAAAAAGTAGTTTTTTAAGAAAAGGTATTTTTAATAAAAGTACTTTTTATGGAAAAGATACTTTCTTAAGAAAATTTGCGTTTTTACGAAAACACTCTTTTTAAACAAATTTACTTCTTTAAGAAAAGGTACTGTTTCATGAGAAGGTACTTCTTTGAGAAAATGTACTTTTTTAAGAGAATGTACTTTTTTAACACAAAATACTTTTTTAAGAAATGGTACCTTTCTAAGAAGAGGTATTTTTTTAAGAAAAGATTCATTTATAAGAAAATGTACTTTTACTTCTTTGTCCCTTTTAGACCTGTATAGTAAAACGATTGTAGTCATTCTTAAACCATCAATATGGAAATTCATTTTAGCAAGGTCAAAGTAGACTTTGCTAAAAAGAATATTTTTTTAATTCCCTTTTGTGGAAAAAGCACGCAAGAGGTAAAAAATTAGGAAAAATTGTATTCATTTATATTTTAAGCACCTTAAACCAGATTTCACAATCCATACAGCTGGGGTTAAGAAAAGATACTTGTTTATAAAAATGTACTTTTTTAAAAAAGGGTACTTTTTAAAGAAAAGGTACTTTGTTATGAAAAGGCTATTATTTGAGAAAAGCACTTTTTTAAGAGAAGGCACTTTTTTAAAGAAAATGTACTATTTTAAGGAAAGGTACTACTTAACCAAATATTCTTTTCAACTGAAGGTACTTATTGAAAAAACTAACTTTTTGCAAAAACTTACTTTTTATAAAATTTAGTACTTTAAAAATATACTAGCAGATTGCAGCGCTCGAAATGCGAGTGTAATTTTTAGGCAACTTTATTCTTTCAACTTAGCCAATTCACAAACCAACACATTTATGGTATATTATTATTGTGAATGAGGATAACAAACTCATTAACCAATTTTATAAACACACACATAGCATATGTATAATTTATTTACGTGTTAGTAGCAACTTAAAATGCAATTTACTCCAATGAGGGAAAAAATTTAAAAATCTGTAAATCTGGAGAACAGCTAAAAACAGAAATACCTTTCAAATGATATACGTTTGGTCAAACTCGGGATAAAACGGTAGAACAAAACATCGGTCACAAGAAATCGCCTAGCCTATTAATATTGTAGATACTTTTTTAACGAAATATCTTTTTAAGCCATGGTACTTTTTAAAAAAATCGTACGTTTTGATAACATTCATCCGACATTTACGTCGACAGATATTTTTCAGTCATTCTCACGTCATCCCAGGCAATGACCCCGAAAATCTTCCACACTTTGTCTCTCTGATTCTCTATTAAAACCCAAGTCATAATTTAAAATTTATAGAGAGTCATATGCTATGCCCATATCATCAGCAATTTCGTAAATTTTAACTATCTGATCGCCTAACATCATATCGTGGTGACATATTCGAAGGCAACAACAATTACTTGATGGGAACCCACGTGGTTACTTAATTTCATATCTGTTATTAATTTTAAACAGTATCGTCTTTTCTTGTTTCATTATTGAATTAAATTTTATTTAATATTTGTTGCTGCCTGTTGATATTTAATAATTTTTTATTTTAAATTTATATTAAGATACAATTTGTTTACTTAGTAATAAAACATAAATAATGTTATAATTAAATCTTCGTTTTAACCATAACTAATGGCTCATTTAAGTTGCAACAAACGAATACAACTCTGTTTACAGCAATAAACAATTATTTACTAACATGTTCATGTTTTTCAAAACTAAATGGTGGTATTTAGAGGAGTTGCACTCTTTTCTGTCATAATTTTACGTGTGGATGAGACAATTGTATTAGTGTGTACTTACTTAATAATTTACCATTATATGTGTTTGCATGAATATGTATGAATATGTTTGTATATTGTATAATGCACGCCAAGTAACAACAGCATTTATGTTGGTATGCACGAAGTAGTAGAATTTTTCACAAACCATAAAATATGTTCCCAGGAGCAAAATAACTCAATTTTAAAATGGCAAACGACATTCAACAACAAGAAAAATTGACGCTTGATAAAAACGAATAGCAACAACTGAAACACAAATTACAACCTACTATCAAATTGAACACAACCAGCAGCCATCCAACCATTCCAATCCGAAGCATTCGAAACCAAACCAACCTATAAAAAAAAAACATCAGTCATCAAAAACAACAACAACAACATCATAAACAAAAATATTTAATTCCTATATTAATACGAGTGCAGTACGAGAGTGATGAAGTATTTCTAAAGGTGACCAACTGTATTTGAATAAAAGAAATTTAGAAAATTTTAGTCGGTCTAGACCGATTCCATGCGTTTTGAGAGAGGGTTTTATTGCTGAGGCAATAACTAAATAGAGGTTTTAGTGGCATTGTTATTAATTTACGGCGTACAGGTATGAAAACGTCCATATTTGATATAATTTATATATGTGGACTAGGTCAAAAATGTATCGCTCTTGACCATATTTAGCAAAGTAACTTGCTTTTCTCAAAAACATATTTTAAGCCCAATAGAACTTGCAAACAATAACATAAAAAATTTAATTTGAATCAAAAAAATTTTTTAATCGCAAGAACAGTACACGGTATTTACACTTGAAAATGATATCGGGCATATTGCCACGACTTGACGTCCAATTAAGGGCCACTTTTTCGAGCATTGCTGGCCATATGTCATGAATAACGCGAGCAATGTTGGCCTCCAAGACTTCGATTGCTGCTGGTTTATCAACATAAACCAGAGACTTCACCTAGACTTCAGGAAATAATCAAGAGGTGTTAAATCACATGACCTTAGAGGTCAATTGACAGGTCCATTTCTCGAAATCAACTTACGGCATGTAGGGCCATCCTGTTGAAACCACATCTCGCCGGATCAATATCATCTATCTTTTCAAACAAAAAATCATTTATCATGATGCGGTAAAGATCTCCATTGACTGTAACGCGAGCTTCGGCTTAATTTTTGAAGAAAAAAGGTCCGATGAAACCATAACAAGCGATACATTTGTCTAGATCAAGGTTCAGAAAATACACATATGAAACATACAATGTTCTGTTCTAAAGCAGCCAACACATATTTTTATTATCATATCAATTATGTGTGTTTCTAAATTTTGTACGATGCCCAACACAATCATGACTGTATTTTTTGTTTCGAACACACATAAACCATACAGATTCGAGTGTAGCTTTATTTTAAATTCGTTTTCTTGCACGTGTACTGCTAAAAAAAAAGAACATGTTCTTCAACGCGTACATCTAAAAATTAAAACATTATCCACTCGCGATCGGAAAAAAACGAAATTTAGTCATAAGCAACATAAAAAAATTTCTCTGTTTCCTACTTTATTACTATCTTTTTATTTTTATTTTTTATTTTTATTATAATCTTTTTCTTTTTATTCCTTTACAACTGCTAATGATTTAGTTTAGATTTTTTTAAATAAATTTGGTTGAAACAATTGTTATCGTTATTATAGGGGTGTTTCAGATTTTTCCGATCGCGAGTGGATAATGTTTTAATTTTTAGATGTGCGCGTTGAAGAACATATTCTGCTTTTTTAGCAGTACACGTGCAAGAAAACGAACTTAAAATAAAGCTACATTTGTTTACATATATGTACGAGTTTTTATTCAGTGTGTGTTTTTTTTTCTGAACTCTGGTCTAGATGTAATGAATCATGTAGGGCCTTGTGGATTGGTCTTACTCTCTATGCGGCAATTTTGTTTATTAAAAAACCCTTAACCCTTCGCTTAACACGATTTTGCGAAAAACATCTGACGGTTTTCAACTGCTTTAAAGCCTCATCGGTGAAAGAGCTATGCATATGAAGGTCTCGTGGATTTAATTCCTGCACCAGCTGTATCTTACACGGGTGTGTGCCAAGATTTTTGTCCAAAATTTTCCACGCTGTTAATGGACAGAGCCGACGAATCTATAAATTTGGATCTTCTTCCAAACTTTCATGTACTGCAGCGATATTCTCTTCAGTCCGCACATTCCTTTCACGTGCTGGTGTTATTGCATCATTTCGAGAGTATGTGGTATGAAATTTATCCACAGTTCGATGGATGGATTGCTCATATGGACGATTATGTGCACCATAAAAATCACAAAATCGACTCTAAAAGTATTTCAAGGTCAATCATTATTATCAAAAAAAGTGGGTCTGATTTAAATGTTTCTGGTATAAGGCATAAAAAGGATGCATGAGGGATCAAAAAGGAGATTGGATGCAAAAATGAATACCGGTGACCTGGATTAAACATGCAAAGTTGACGTGGACACACCGGTAGAAGAATGAGAAAGGTTTTGAGTATAATAAAAGCTGTGATTTTGGTCTTGGCAGACTTCAGCACAAGCTCATAGAAAGTGAATGGTATTGCAGATATAAAATACCACAAAGAGATATTCTAGTTTAAACAAGTAAGTGTGTCAAATTCGGCTCTGGCGAATCTTTGGTATCCACCATATCGGTTTTAGGTTTACATCTGGACTTATTGAAGCTTATTGCACTATTTATAACAAATGTAAACAAAATATTTTATATAGCAACATTTTGGTAATTTGATAAACTTAATACTAAAATATTACGACGAACACACTGAATTTTTAAATTTTTTTAGATTTGCCTTCATCTTTTCGGACATATCTCGGCACTGTTATCCCCGATTTAGCCCATTTTCAATACCAACCTGCTCCAAATAATGGCGAACAATACTGTTGTAACCCTACCCAGGTAGATGGTTTATTTTGTGAATGAGCGTAATTTCAACAGACGGACAGACGGACATCGCTATATCGACTCGAGTTGTTAGAAAGATCAAGAATATATATACTTTATGGGGCTGCAAATATATTTTTTGAAGTGTTGCAAACCAAATGACAAACCTATGTATAAATACCCTCTGCTCAGTGGTTTGAAGGGTATAAAAACGGGTTATTCCCGCCATATGTGCACGATAGTTGGTTAGATTAAGCATAGTTTATACTTGCATATTGCCGCCATATCGAGTGCTGTTGTCATAAATGTTGTTTCTTCTACGTGTAATATGTTGAATGCCTAGTGTCATGCCACATAATATGCCATGTTTGGCACATTCGTCAAAAAACAAAACAACAACAAAAAATATTCCATTTATACTTGCGAGTACAGAGTACAGAAGAAACAATGTTTACGATGCATTTTGGTTTCACTTCACTACTGACGTGTTATAATTTTAGTCATAGTTGTTGCTGCTGATGTCGCTTTTATTAAAATGTTTTACGATTACATGGAAGGTGTCTGCAGGTCTTGTAAGATATCAGCAGTTGTTATAACTACAACCATCTAGTCATTCATCCATACGTATGCATGCTTTGATTTCATTAAAACCTTAAGGGTTTTATATGTACTAACATACACTAGAATTATAACATGAACATTAATAGCCCCAGGTCTGGATTTCTATGACTTATTTTATACAAGACTACTGAATTTTTAATTAATATTATGTAGGCATACATATTATGTCCAAAATGGTTTTTGTAATATTTGTAATCGTCTTGCAAGGCAACAGTGATTACACTCAATTACATACACACACACTCCTAGTAGTTCGAAGTAATAAATATCGCATAATGAATTTCACTTCCTTTGTAACTTTTTGCTAAATAGTTAAAGAAAATATTTAAAAAATATATCTACGAATTTCTTTCATTAAATCATTGAATAATTCATTAAAACCGCGAAATTGAAATTCTTCATATAGGGAACATAAAAACTCTTCTATTTACCAATTTGGCAGAATTAAATAATAATGAAAAAAAGAAAAAAAAAAGTACTTTAAATAAATTCTTCCTAGAATTTAAAGGCTTAATATCAGAGTTAAGAAAAAAACACACACTGAATAAAAAAATCATATCAACAAACACATATTTTTATTTTCATATCAATTATGTGTGTTTCTAAATTTTGCACGGTGCCCAACACAATCATGACTGTGTTTCGTTTTAATTTTTCGTTATCTACACGAACATTTTTCTATCACGTATCTTTTGTTTCGACACAGATTCGAGTGTAGTTTTATTTTAAGTTAGTTTTCTTGCACGTATACTATTAAAAAAAAACAGAACATGTTCCTCAACGCGTACATCTAAAAATTAAAACATTATCCACTCGCGATCGGAAAAATCTGAAACACCCCTATAATAACGACAACAATTGTTTCAACCAAATTTATTAAAAAAAAAAAATCTAAAATAATTCATTAGCAGTTATAAAAAAAAAAAAATAAAAAGACAATAATAAAAAAAAAAATAAATAAAAAGATAGTAATAAAATAGGACACAGAAAAATTTTTATGTTGTTTATGACTTAGTTGCGTTTTTTTTTTTCAAATCGCGAGTGGGTAATGTTTTAGTTTTTAGATGTACGCGTTGATGAACATGTTCTGTTTTTTTTTAGCAGTACACGTGCAAGAAAACAAAATTAAAATAAAGGCACACTCGAAACAAAATATACGTGATTGATAAATTTTTGTGTAGATAACGAAATATTAAAACGAAACACAGTCATGATTGTGTTTGGCACCGTACAAAATTTAGAAACACACATAATTGATACGAAAATAAAAATATGTGTTGGCTGCTCTAGAACAGAACATTGTGCGTTTCGTGTGTGTATTTTCTGACCTTGCTTTATATGAGTATTTTAAAAGAGTATTACTTTTAGAATTCATTATTGTACTACCGTCCACATCAAAAGAAGTAAGAGCGTTAGATAAGGCTATGGCGAATCTTTGATATCCTCCACATGAGTCTTAAACTCAATATTATAACCAATGTTGAGTATGGTTACCATTTTAAAACAATTGCCTATATTTAACCTTTAAGTTATTATACGATTTCAATTTAAAGTTAATTGTTTTTCTTTTTTGACCAGTAGCTATTATAATTAATAGGAAAGGCGATTTCTTGTGACATATTCTACACCTTCAATTACCAACTGATTTTGACAAAAAATATACCATTTGAAAGGCATTTGTTTGTAGATGGGCACCATATTTATAGATGTACACTATCTGGCACATTTTTGGATAAATTTCATTTAAAGTTGCTACTAACACATATTAAGCTTCAAATAAAAAAACTGTACAATGCTGTATTTATGTTTATTAAATTTGTGTGGAATTGAGAATTGGCTATAACTGATTAGTTTAGGCTCTTATAAAAATATTTATTATGTGTATTCAACAAATATCTATAATGAAATTTAGTGTATTTAATTTAAAAATTCACAATTTAGCGAATAATTTTTTAATTATTTACAAATTTTATTTTATGATGTTTTTTTTTTATACAAAGAATTTACTTTTGTCAGAAAAACACCATTGTTTTCCTGTAACTCCTACTAAATTAAAAACACACAGATATTCATCTATGACAATTTTAAGTTGGTTGAACCTTAACAAGCTTCGGAAAAAACGCAGTATTTTTATACCCTATACCACTATGTGGTTTGGGTATAATGACTTTGTGCTGCTGTTTGTAACAACCAAAAATATTTGACCCAGACCCATCTTTAATTATACCGATCGAATCAGAATCACTTTTTGAGTTGATATAACAATGTCCGTCCGTCCGTCTGTGTGTCCATGTAAACCTTGTAATCAAATTGCAGGTCGCAAATATGAATATATTTTGATGAAATTTGGTATATATGCTTCTATCGGCCATGGGATGAACGCTATTGAAATTGGTGAGAATCGGTCCATGTTCAGACCTAGCGCCCATACAAATTACCCTTATGAAATCGACATAAATTGCCATAAGATCCAAATTGTCATATATATCTTACTTAAATTGGGTTTGTATGCGTTCATTACATCCAATAATGAGTAGTCCAAAAATGCTCCCTTTGGCCTCATATAGAGCTGCTTCCCGATATTCACTTAAATCTATTAAAAACCAAAAATATTGCACTGATTCTTCTCAAATTTTGTTTGTATATGTTTTTGCAAAATACAAGAGACGTTACCAACCATGGTCAGGATCGGTCCATTTTTGGACCTAGTCCCCATATGATATAGCATCCGATATGAACTTTTTCAAAATTTTTTCAAATTTGGTTTTTGCTTATTTTCTATGTCCACTTAGTTGGGCCTACGAGATAGGGTTTCTAAACGCATGGTGTAAGGTATCTAGACCGACTATAATTTTCTTACTTGTTAATTTCAATGCTTTAGTTAAATAAATTTTTGTTGAGACGTGGATTATAACTAAACATACACACTAATGAAGTAAATGCTACAAAACCATCACCACAAAAATAAGAATAATTACAGCTATCACATACACAAGAAACAAAATTTATAATAACAGCAATAACAAGCACAACATAGAAAAATCATTTTTCTTTCAAGAGTTTTTATATTTCCATTGAAATCTGGGGACACATTGAACCGCTTTTAATCATTATATATAGCAACCTGCTCAGGATGTCAGTGGGTAATTTAATGAGAAATCCATCTGATCTATTGAGGGCGTGATCGCGATTTTCATAGACGGACAGACGGACATCACTATATCAACTCTCCTTGTATTAAGAATCAGTAATATATAGGTATATTTTTATTGGATTCCAGATTCGGAATGGTAAATTTATGTACACTGGTGTTGAGGGTATACAAACGCAAGGTACAAATTAAAAACACAGACAACGGATAAATTCAAATAACTTTTCAACTAATAAGAAAAATAGGGTTTATTAGCAGAAATCTGATTCATGTTTACATTTAGTAGAAAAATAATGTAAAGTAGGGTGAATGCGCTTAATGAGGCGTCCGTATACTCTTTTTGAAGACATGCACCAAATTGTAAAATTATAATGCATAATTTACGTATTGAGATTTTATTTCTTCCTTATTTAATCGAGTATTCGTATTTAAGGGGAAATAATTACGTATTTATACTTAAAACAATAATATACCAAAAAGCTTAGGTAATTGGAGCGTACTGTGGATTACACTAGGATATAAATTCTGGAAAGTGGCTTAAGCCACTTAGGCGTCCAACCACTTGCATTCGAAAACAATTTTGGAATCCGTAGTTCTGGGAATATGAAATTATTTTTCTGTCGTCTTAAAATTCCATTTAAAATGTTTAATAGATTTATTGTTGATCGCATATTTTCTGAACCCCATTCTGAAATTTGCTTCTTTTTTGTCGTGATATGTAGTGACGTATTAAATTATTGGCACAGTAAGCACTTTCAACTTAATGATTGATCTAATGGCCTTTTCAAAGCGATTTTTAATAAATAAATATTTTTATTTAATAAAATGAAAAGTATTCAACAAAATTCACTTTATTTAATTTCAAAATTATTATTATATTATTTATTTAAAATAACAACAAAATTATTGGCAGACTTTACTAAAACTATAAAATATTGATTATTTGTGAAAATCTATAATATTAATAGGCTAGGTGATTTTTTGTTACCGATATTTTGTTCTACCGTTTTATCCCGATTTTGACCAGACATATATTATTTGAAACGTATTTCTTTTTAGCTGTTCACCAGATTTACAGATTTCAAAATTTTTTTCCTTATTTGGAGTAAATTGCATTTAAAGTTGTTACTAACACATACATAAAATTATCCATATGCTATGTGTGTGTTAAATTTGTTAATGTTTTTGTTAATGAGTTCGTTAACTTCATTCACAATAATAATAAACCAAAAAAGTGTTGGTTTGTGAATTAGCTAAGTTGAGAAATAAAGTTGCCTAGAAATTGCACTCGAATTTCGAGTGCTGGAATCTGCTAAAATTCGCACAAATTTTTCGAAACCTCTGTTCTAATATTTTGCCATACTTCTAACCGTGCTCAGCTCAGCTCATCTTCTTCGTTATTGCCCCCTTTTACACTCGCCTATCTAACTATGCAACTTCCCATATACGTTCTATCGGGTTGTGATCTGGCGATTGTGGCAGATGTGGTACAATAAGTGAAACATTGTATACAAGCTTCATGCGTACAACATGAGCCGAATGCTTCGCGCTATTGTCATGTTGGAAAGTGAACGAGATTGGAAAATTAAATTTTTCGTCATTTTTTTTAGGCTTTCTTTTAGTATATTCATATACAGTTTGTCCATATTGTCGAAAATGAATATCAGCTCATTTAGCCCTGCAGCGGAAATACATCTCCACGCAATCACTCCTTCACCACTATGTTTTACATTTGCAGCAATGTTTCGTTTTCCTAGCTTTCCAAATATCATTTGGCTAACGTAAATATATAGAAAATACTAAATGCTTCTTTTAGTTCACTAAAAAAATAAGAGTTAGCCCAGGGGGTCTAATTGTAGCAGTCGTAAGCGAACGTATTTTTTATTCAGACATGCGAATTTTTGTACATCTGGAATTTTCTTATACGATAACGAATATATGTAACGAAGTTTCTGATTTTGGGATTCGATAACGAGTGATCAAATCGTTTGCAAAATAGCAAGCGAAAAGACATTTTTCTCCAATGAAGAGACAAAAATAGAAAAATGTTAGTGCAAAATATATACAATATATTTGAGAAAACATTGATTTTAGTAATTTTAGGTTAAAAATAAATAAATAAATAATAAATTTTTCTTAATTTACATAAGTTTGCAATGAGAGTTAATAAAGTGTATATGCGTAGAAAACATTTTGTCAATTTTTCAGTATTTTTTCCAATGAAATGAATACCCCGAAAGAAATTGATCATGTGGCTTTAAGCATTTGTCGGATATTAACCAAACCGATCCCTCGGTGCCAAAGAAAATTTGGGAGATTTTGCTTATAAACACAACGAACTACCGCACCGAATTTTGTGGCCACATAAAATAAAGCACCATACTAATCAACCATTATATCTCTGGTGAGACCTAGCGAAAAGCTTAATAATAACATACTAGCAGATCCCAGCCCTTGATATCCAAGTACAAATTCTAGGAAATTTTATTTTATTTTTTTTAATTAGTTATTTATTGTTCGGTTTAAGATCATGTATATATTTTTCTAATGAAAGAAAGATAATAATTTTTGTAATGTAAGAGAAATATTGGAAAAAAATTGAAGACAGCGCTAGATGGAGTAGCTACTTTTTCATTAAATACAGTTTTTTATAAGAGCCTAAAGATATGCTAACCAATTTAAGCCATTTCACAGTTCAACACTTTTTAAATATCGATTTTGAATGGTTTATGTCCAAAATTATTTTTCAATTCAACACAATTATTATTGTGATAGAAGAATACAAACTCACAAACACATTAAAAAAAAAATTTAATAAACACACATTGTATTATTTTATGTATGTGTTGGTAGCAACTTTAAATGCATTTTACTCCAAAAAAATTAAAAAATTTAAAAATCTGTAATTCTGGTGAACAGCTAAAAAGAAATATCTTTCAAATAAGATACGTTTGGTCAAAATCGGAAGAAAACTGTGGAACAAATCAATGGTCACAATAAACCGCTCTTACCTATTAATATTATAAATTTATGCTTGGCGTTTCGAGATGTGTTATCTCCATTACCATTCGAGATAAGAATCTCTCCTTTACGACCGTGTCGGAAGATGATGAATAAAAAAAAAAAACAAAAATTAAATCAATTTATTAATATTTTACTTCCTTCTAATGTCACTTTTATAATAAACATATGTTTTTATACCCTATACCACTATGTGGTTTGGGTATAATGACTTTGTGCTGCTGTTTGTAACAACCAAAAATATTTGACCTACACCCATCTTTAATTATACCGATCGAATCAGAATCAATATCTGAGTCGATTTAACGATGTCCGTCCGTCCGTCCGTCCGTCTGTGTGTCCATGTAAAGCTTTTAATCAAACTGCAGGTCGCAAATATGAATATATTTTGATGAAATTTGGTATTTGATCTTTTATCGGCCATGGGATGAACGCTATTGAAATTGGTGAGAATCGGTCCATGTTTAGACCTAGCCCCCATACAATGACCCCTATGAAATCAACATAAATTGCCATAAGATCCAAATTATCATACAAATCTTAGTCAAGTTGGGTTTGTATGTATATTTTATATCCATTAATCAACTCTTAGTCCTAGGCCCCATGAACTTTTTCATATCTGCAGCCGAAAAAATTAATAAAAATCCCACTCAAATTTGCTTTATGCTTATTTTCTGTATCCAGTTGGTTGGGCCTGAGAGATAGGGTGTCTAAACGCATGGTATAGGGTATCGGATAGTCCGTCTAGACCGACTATAATTTTCTTACTTGTTTTGTTTACATTTTGTGTTTAATCTGTTACATTTATGTAGTATTGTAAAACATATTTATTTCGGACTTTTACAATACTGAAACAACAAAGAGTTTCGTTTCGTAACGACAGTTTTAACCTATTGAGACCTGCCTATGTGTTATTTTGAATTAACCACTTGTGAATTACGAAACAAAAAATGTTATTGGAACATGAAGAATTTATTATTTAAATAACGTATTTTAAATAATAAAAATATTTACTCAATATCTTGTAAAGTTACAAAGATACTGAAAAATGTTATTTTAAAAAATAAAGTTGATTCTCATTAAGTTTAAATCTACTTTTTTATAGTTTCACTCCCACCATAAATTTGTCACTCAATAATCGTATTAATTGTGAAAAAAAACTATATCCTTCCAGCTAAAAGTGTTTTATATCAAAAGCGTTATTGTTTTTTGTGTTTTTATTTTTAATTACCAAATCTAACATTGATACTTTTTGTTTTCCATTTTGTTGTAAAATTCGATTTGGATTCTGAGAAAAGGGATGCTAATGAAAGTGCGTTTAAAATTTGTGTTGGCATGGTGAAGTTAATAAAAAAAAATATATATATATACATATATATCGTACACCAACAACAACATGTCATGTGAAGTAGAATTTTAATTAAATCCTTGATGTCACAATACTGTCTGTTATAAAATAAAATAACAACAAAAAAAAAACATAATAGACACAAATATTAGTTTTTGTGCTGACTGTTTGAAGCCATTTCATTTACACTTGATTTCATGGTTGTTTTAGTATAATTGTAATTGTATTTCTGTTTTTGCAACTTTGTTAAAAACAAGTTTAATTCTTTATTTCTTTAGATTTGAAACGTATAAAGCATCATTTCTTGGTAAATTAATTGTAGTTACCATTTTCTGTTTAATTCGTTTCATTTTCTGATATTTTTTATAAAACACTGTAACATCATCTTATTCTTGTACTAATTACTTAATTAACTCATTTAGTGAAATAAGAGTTTTTCGTTATCAACCCATATAAGAGCTGGGTCACAAGAATGCTTTTGTTCTGTTATTTTAAATTACGAGTTGTTTGTTGTTCTTTGGATACACAGGCAGTGCTACATTGTTGCAAATATTTCTTATTTTTTTGTTTTAATGAAATGTGAGAATTACCGAAGGTCGTTGTTTTAATTTTTATACCCTATACCACTATGTGGTTTGGGTATAATGACTTTGTGCTGCTGTTTGTAACAACCAAAAATATTTGACCTACACCCATCTTTAATTATACCGATCGAATCCGAATCACTATCTGATTCGATTTAACGATGTCCGTCCGTGTGTCCGTCCGTCTGTGTGTCCATGTAAAGCTTGTAATCAAACTGCAGGTCGCAAATATGAATATATGTTGACGAAATTTGGTATATAAGCTTTTATCAGCCATGGGATGAACACTATTGAAATTGGTGAGAATCGGTCCATGTTCAGACCTAGCCCCCATACAAATAACCCATATGAAATCGACATAAATTGCCTTAAGATCCAAATTGTCATATAGATCTTACTCAAATTGGGTTTGTATGCGTTCATTACATCCACTAATGAGTAGTCCAAAAATGATCCCTTTGACCCCATATAGAGCTGCTTCCCGATCTTCACTTAAATCTATTAAAAAACAAAAATATTGCACTGATTCTTCTCAAATTTTGTTTGTACATATTTTTGCAAAATACAAGAGACTTTACCAAACATGATCAGGATCGGTCCATTTTTGGACCTAGTCCCTTTATACATATAGCATCCGATATGAACTTTTTCATATCTGCAGCGAAAAAAATTAATAAAAATCCCACTCAAATTTGGTTTTTGCTTATTTTCAATGTCCAGTTAGTTGGGCCTAAGATAGGGTTTCTAAACGCATGGTATAGGGTATCGTATAGTCGGTCTAGACCGACTATAATTTTCTTACTTGTTTTTTATACCCTATACCACTATGTGGTTTGGGTATTATGACTTTGTGCTGCTGTTTGTAACTACCAAAAATATTTGACCTAGACCCATCTTTTATTATACCGATCGAATCAGAATCACTTTCTGAGTTGATTTAACAATGTCCGTCCGTCCGACCATCCGTCCGTCCGTCTGTGTGTCCATGTAAAGCTTGTAATCGAACTGCAGGTCGCAAATATGAATATATTTTGATGGAATTTGGTATATAAGCTTCTATCGGCCATGGGATGAACGCTGTTGATATTGGTGACAATCGGTCCATGTTCAGACCTAGCCCCCATACAAATTACCCATATGAAATCGACATAAATTGCCATAAGATCCAAATTGTCACATAGATCTTAGTCAAATTGGGTTTATATGCGTTTATTACATCCATTAATGAGTAGTCCAAAAATGATTCCTATGGGACAACTCTTAGTCATAGGCCCCATATAAAGTTGCTTCCCGATCTTAACTTAAATTTATCAAAAAACAAAAATTTTGCACTGATTCTTCTCAAATTTTGTTTGTATATATTTCTGCAAAATACAAGAGACTTTACCAAACATGGTCAGGATCGGTCCATTTTTGGGCCTAGTCCCCATATAGATATAGCATCCGATATGAACTTTTTCATATCTGCAGCCAAAAAAAATTAATAAAAATCCCACTCTAATTTGATTTATGCTTATTTTCTATATCCAGTTGGTTGGGTCTAAGAGAGAGGGTCTCGAAACGCATGGTATAGGGTATCGTATAGTCGGTCTAGACCGAATATAATTTTCTTACTTGTTTTTTTTTTTTTTTTTGTTTAAATGGAGATTTCGAAATACACCCAACTCTGTTTTTACACAGTCTTTTTTACATGATTTTAAAATAAAACGGAACACAAAAAAGAACAAGCACTCCTTTTTCGCACAAATAATTGGTTCCAACAAGAATCTCGAAATAATTTTTTTATATAAATAATTCGCTCAAATTTACAGCCATACAATTGACAAATCTATAATATTAATAGGCTAGGCAATTTCTTGTGACCGAGGTTTTGTTCTACCGCTTTATCCCGATTTTGACCAAACGCATATTATTTGAGAGGTATTTTCTTTTAGCCGTTTTGCAGATTTACAGATTTTTAAATTTTTTCCTTTATATTGAGTAAATTGCATTTAAAGTTGCTATGTGTGTGTTTATTAAATTTGTTAATGTGTTTGTAATAAAAATGAATTTGTTTTTTGTGTTGATTTGTGAAATGGCTATAATTGATTAGCATACCTTTAGGGTCTTTATTTAATGAAAAAATAAGATTTCCTAGAATTTGCACTCGAATTTCGAGGTCTGGAATCTGTTAGTATAGATTAAAATCAAACACGAAGTGACAATAGACCACCCTGAAGATGATCGAAGATATCGATCTAAATCTGTGGTCACAAGCATTAACCGAAAAGCATAAGTCGAAAACCATGCTTTCGAGAAAAATAACTTTTATATAAATGTAATAGGGCTTCATTAATATTTCACCATCCTATATGGAGAAGATAAGGGTATTTGAAAGAAAATGCTTAAGGGCATGTACTAAACTTTATAGAACGTCACAAAGTGAATATGTAAAGCACGTATCTAATAAAAAACTCTACAGTGTTACAAACATAATAAGAATAGATAATTTTATAATACATTTAATAAGAAATAACATTGTAAGATGTACATCTTGTAAAGAAAATAATTTAATATTGGCACCATACTACACAAATGAGGATTATATAATTAATTCCTTACAAAAAGGGTACGTTTCACCTGAGGCTTTTTTATACCTCGATAAAATGAGGATGATCCAAAATGAAAATGGCACCCCAGTATTCTATCACATATATAGACGTGCCAATATCAAAGCAGTTAATTGCAATAATACATCAAATATTGATTTCAGATACAGCACCAGTACATCTAATAAAGATCTTTACATTTCGCAAAGATCAAAAACCAAAAAGTATTGGTGGCTATGTTAGTAACTTCTACATCTTTCTATTTTAACCCTTGACTTTTTATACCCTTTTGCTATTTATGTAATGTTTTTATCAAAATTTTTCATTACGAACAAAATATATAAAATAGTCTTCATTTGAAGTACGGAAAACATAAATTATTTTTTAAAAGAAAATATATTATTAATACTAATAATACTAGAGAGCTCGGGTTAGGGACTATGTCTATATTTAATTAATATTATTATTGTTCACTATTGTTTATTATAGTTAAGAATTAAAATAGAAAAAAAAAATAATAGGGCTTCATTACGAGTTAGGTCAGTATGTTTTCATTAATAACTTTTTAATAAACAGTGTTGGAGAAATGGGGATTTCACATAAAATTAAAGCGTTTTTAGCAGAACATGACAGCAAAGATAACCCAAATCGTCAAATACCATGCTTTCGAGAAAAATTACCTTTTATATAGATGTAATGGGGTTTCATTACGACTTAGGTCAGTATGTTTTCATTAATAACTTTTTATTAAACAGTGTTAGAGAAATGGGGATTTCACGTAAATATAAAGCGTTTTTAGTAGAATGTGATAGCATACAAAACTCAAATCGTTCTTAAGTCGACTTAGGCGGTTATTGCTTCTGACCACAGAGATATTGGGTTTTAAATAAACAAAAATTAATAATAATATTTAAAACAAGTCTGTTTTATTTTATTAAAATTTATGACCTCAAACCGAACTAAAATTAAAATTATTTAAAAAAATTTATAATAAAATTTTAAAGTTCCTAGCCATTGGATTTCGTTTAAGAGCAACGTACGATGGCGGTCCCAGCCCGACCTGACGTATAGATGGCGGCAGTAGTTTGTAAAAAGTTACTTCGTTGAAAAGTTTTGAGTTTCAAGGCGCCACGGTTTTTAGTATTTTTTTTTTTTTTTTTTTTGAGACATCAGAAGTAAACGATCTCAGTGAATTTGTAAACGTGGATAAAATTTGTCAATATTCAATATTGTCATTTGAATATTAAAGCTGAGCTAGATTCTACTAAATATTGGGTGGCAGAATTTAAACAAGGCCGTGCGAGCTGCAACGCGAACACCGTAGTGTTCGACCAATTGAGGTGGCCACGCCTGAAATAGTTAAGAACATCCACAAAATGGTATTAGATGATCTTCGGCTGAAGGTGCGTCAGCTAGCTGAAACTATAGACATTTCAAAAAGTGCTATAAATTGCATATTGACCGAAGATTTTGAGATGCGTAAGCTGTCCGCAAGATGGCGTTGTGGCGTTTACGCACAATAGAACAAAAAAAGAGCAGTGAAGATGTTTCAATAGTGTTTGGCGATGTTTCACCACAATAAACCCGAGTTTTTGCATCGATTCATAACCAAGGATTAGACATGGGTCCACCACTTCACACCCGAGGTAAACAGCAAAAACAGTGGATTGATATGGGAGACTCGTGCATAAAGAAGACAGTTCTATCTGCAGACAAGTTTATGAGGTCTGTTTTTCAGGATGCATGTGGGATAATTTTTATTGATTGTCTTCAAAAGGGAACAAAAATCAACGGCGGGTATTCTTCTAACTTATTGCAGCGTTTATATGATGAAATTAGGGAACAAAGGCCGAATTTTGCGAAAAAGAAAGTGTTGTTTCATCAAGACAATGCACCAGTTCACACTAGGGCTTGCAATACCGGACCAAATATTCAAAACCGGTATTTCGGTATTTCATTATATTAATACCGGGATCCCGGTATTAATACCGGTATTAAAAAAAAAAAACAAAAAAAAAAGCGAAACTACACTGCAAAAAAAAAATAGAAAAAAATTAAAAACAAAATAAAATATTTAATTCAATAAACTTTTTTTAAAGTGGCACAAAAGAGAAGAAAATATAAAATAAAATAGAGTAATAAAATAATTAATAGTGCGTAATTATAACAAGTCCTATATCTTATTGTGGTCGTAATTGCCTTTAAAATATGCCCTCAAAAATATTAAATTGTCAACAGTGTTTTCGCTTAAGCTGGATCGAATTTTTGTGCACAATAGCCCTGCTGCTAAAAAGGCTCTTTCTGACTCGACTCTAGTTCGTGGTATGGACATAAGGCAGTCTTATACTAGTTGAAAATATTTTCCTCTTATAATTTCTACTTCGAAGTATGCTAGTTCCTGTTTCATAACTTTATAAAGTTCTTTAGAATTCATCGTTTTTGAAATTTCACTCGCAGTCTTCATCACATTAACTTTCTTAGAAATTGTCATTTCTTGTTTTTCTTTCATTGTGATCGAAATTAGAATTTCTAACTCAGAATCAGCAGATGACTCGCAAACGTCGAAGGAAGAGGCTGCTATGTTTTCAATATCGTCATCGTAGATATTATGTAGGCGTTCCAATAATTTTATATTATTTTTATAATTGTTAACAAAGCAATTAAAAATTTCATATCGTAGTAATCTTCTCATTCAGTACGATTCTGCAGGTATTGCAGTAGACTCGATAAATCAGTACGCCTTTAGACGAATAATTAGCTCTGCTTTGAATTCATTACTTAAAGCAGTATACTGTTCTGTCAATTGATAAAACATAAATTGTAAAGCTGCATATGCGCTAGGAAGAGTAGCATCTTGACGACAACAAACTTCAACATTTAATTTGATCGGAAGAAATGAAATAACTGATGATGCTAAAGAAAAATCAATTTCCGAAATTGATATTTCGACATTTAAATTTAAATCAATCGAAGTCTTTTTTATGCAGGTCTTGAACTGGACAAAGCATTCTAGAATGGCAAGTAAGCTATTCCAACGTGTTTTAGAATGTAAAATGGTTCTGCAAAGCTTTATCATTTTTCATT
Organism: Cordilura impudica; assembly: GCA_963682025.1. Lineage (NCBI taxonomy): Eukaryota > Metazoa > Arthropoda > Insecta > Diptera > Scathophagidae > Cordilura > Cordilura impudica. Next base: position 39,338,325 of record OY821521.1, on the reverse strand, counting down.
GGCGAACGTCTGAAAAGCTTAACAACTTTTCTTATTGTTTTTATCTGTTCGTGAGTAATTACACAGTCAATTGTGCTGCTTTGTTGAAGTATGACCAAACAATTATCATCAAGATCACTATCATTTTTATCACTTGTATACAGGCTACCATCTTCATTAGAATTTGAATATTCTGCATCAGACTTATCTGTGGTGTTAAGTTCATCTTCATTTTCTAAATGTTGATGTATTGAATTCCGTGAACTAAGCAACGTTGTTGCCTTGCACAAATCAACATCGGCTGTAATGTTAAGGAAACTTGGAATAATTTATTTCCAGGCACTCATCCTTGCACGTGAATTAATCCTAGGTTCTAGAATTTCTTGACGCCAGCATGAATATTTATATTTAAATAACGTCGGTATTTGACCGATGTCCATTCATCAAATGTGAGACTAAATCTTTGTCCTAAAAGAATTTGAGATTCTAATTCTTTAATCATATTTGCACGAATTTTTTCACTGTGCTGCACAACTAAATTTTTTATAGAGTTTATAGTTTTTTTTGCATATTTTCATACCCTCTGGCAGCTAAACCTTTTCTGATATCCATGGAAGTGCAAAATATGCTCATTATTTATAAAAAATAAAGTAGTTAAATAAAAATGATATGAATGCAAAAAAATGTAATACCGGATACCGGTATTAAGTGGTCATTAATACCGGTACTGAACGGTATTAAAAAATGTCGGTAATACCGGGATCACGGAAACCGGGATCCCGGTATTGCAAGCCCTAGTTCACACATCCACTATTGCGATGGCCAAAATCCATGATTCATCTTGTTCGCCAGATTATTTTCTATTGCCAAACTTGAAAAATGGCTCGATGGTAAAAGATTTGCCAACAATAAAAAGGTGGAGTCTACGGTTGATGGCTATTTTAAGGAACTAAACAGTTCTAACTATAAACAGGGTAGAGAAGCTATTGGATATCCCTGGAAAAGGGGATCGAGCTAAAAGGAGATTATGTGGAGAAATCAAGAAAAATTTTCCCAAATTTTTTGTTTTTTCCTTGTCACGTCCTACTGTTCTGGAACCGCCTTCGTATATTACATAAAATAACTATTTCTATACATTTGGGATTTATTCGACGAAGGAAACTTACCGGTCGTGAAAAAATAAAAGCTATATGATCAGGGATTGGAAACTCTATAACAGAAAAAACAAATGTGTTTTTAAGCTATACCACTATTCCACACGTTTGACGGTGATGAATATGAAAATTTTTGGTATTGCTGATTAGATGATTGAGAAATCTTAGGAAAAGGAAAATCTGGTCAATCTTATAACAGTTAATTTATGCAATTAAAACCATTGCGAAGAAAATGTAAATCATCTTACAGCTAATTCGCAATGGCTTAAAATTTTGCTACAAGTATGACGTATCATTTTTCTCATAAGGCGAATTAAATTTTTAGCTTTATCTTCCGATTTGTTAAAACGGATACCAATAACTGAAAAAGTAAGTCGAGAAACCAAAAACTCTAAGATTAAATCAATTTTAGTGTACGGTATTAATAAACTTAAATATCCAATGGATTCAAATTCGTAAGATCTGTTGGACATATCTTTTTCAATATAATATAAACTTTCTATGATTTATGTTTTAATTATGAAAAATAATCTTAGTAGTGCCCATTATTTACATTAATGCAAAATTGGGATCTCAAACGGTCGTTTTCCATAGATTATGGGGTTTACGAATTTTCCATATATCTATAACAAATGCTGATTCTCACTGATAAAAAAAAGGACTGAAAAATGCAAAGTTATTAAGATTTGTTCTATGGTAAAGATTGTTAAATTATACTCAAAGCTGTAATGAGAAAGAAGTCAAATATATTCTTGAGAATTGACGGATTCCCAGATGTTTTAAGCAAGGTTCAGAAAATACACACATGAAACACACAATGTTCTGTTCAAAAGCAGCCAACACATATCTTTATTTTCATATCAATTATGTGCGTTTCTAAATTTTCTACGGTGCCGAACATAACCATGACTCTGTTCGTTTTAATATTTCTTTATTTACACGAACATTTTTGTATCACATACTTTTTGTTTCAATCACACATAAAGCACACATTTTTGAGTGTTGCTTTATTTGAAGTTCATGTTCTGGTACGTGTACTGAAAAAAAACACAGAACATGTACAATAAACAGGTTCGAGTTCAGTTATATTTTAAGTCGTGTTGTGGCTAGTGTAGTGAGAAAAAACAGAACATGTACAATAAACAGGTTCGAGTTCAGTTATATTTTAAACACGACTTAAACACGACTTAAAATATAACTGAACTCGAACCTGTTTATTGTACATGTTCTGTTTTTTCTTACTACACGAGCCACAACACGACTTAAAATATAACTGAACTCGAACATGTTTATTGTACACGTTCTGTGTTTTTTTTCAGTACACGTACCAGAACATGAACTTCAAATAAAGCAACACTCAAAAATGTGTGCTTTATGTGTGATTGAAACAAAAAGTATGTGATACAAAAATGTTCGTGTAAATAACGAAATATTAAAACGAACACAGTCATGGTTGTGTTGGGCACCGAAGAAAATTTAAAAACAAACATAATTGGTATGAAAATAAAAATATGTGTGTGTTGGTCTAAGTTATGTTTGTTTACATATATGTACGAGTTTTTTATTCAGTGTGTGTTTTTTTCTGAACTCTGGTTTTAATTAAAACATTTGAAAAAATTGTAATAAATATAACTAAATAGGGATTACAAAGAATAGACACAGCCGAATTTAACAATCTTATATTATAGAATGACATTTTTACCATTGCTTTTTAAATATATTTTTTTAAAATGACAAATATATTTGATAATTCGATTGGGCTTCTCATTTCATTATCATTTTTGGTACTTGCCAAATATTTGATTCATGTAATTTTTTTCATTTTCTGTTTTTTGTCTAGTAGTAGTTCCTCCAAACTTCAAGAATATATTGCTATAAGGAATATAATTTTTATAACCCACACCACTCTCAAAAAAAAATATTTAACCTGGACCCACTTTTTTTTATTATACCAATCGACACAGAATCATTTTCTAAGTCGATTTAGCTATGTCCGTCTGTCCGTCTAATAGTTGATTGCATGCCAGATATAAACAGTTTCTACATACCGAAAAACAAATGTTAATTCTTAGTGTATAATGCATTCATAATTTTTGGCTATTAATTGTACCAGCATACCTAACAGGTGTAACCTGGCCGCAACTGACCAACAGCTACCGCATTATTGAAAGTATTTTGTCACATGTGTCCCTTATTGATGAAAATAAAACCAATCGTTTACAGGTAGCTAATAAAATTCGAAAGGACCATGGGCAAAGATAGCAGAAGAAACAGCAGCGCATGATACCCCCAAGATGCTTAAGTGATGTTTTGTGTTTACAAATTAATGTTCAGCTTCCGAAATGTCATAAGGTACACATGCACCACATTCCCAACTTACTACACTATCGTTATTTATATACAAAAATGTCAAAAACAACAATAACATCGTCATCAACATCATGATCATGATCAGCTGAAACTCATTAATGAGAACATTTAATTTCATTGGCGCCTACTTGGATTTAACAGCAACAAAAACAAAACTAAAAAATAAATAAATAACGAAATAAATCGAATTAAACCAAGATTTCTTCTTTAGCAACAAAACCCAACAAAGGACCACCAAAATATTTTTTTTATTTTTTTCTTTCTTTCATTGTGATCACACGCATCATTTAGCTAATTGATCGATCGATCGATCGATTCAACAATTCTGTATAAACTTAAAGAGAAATAAAGATCATTTAATTTTTGCAGTAAATTTAGGTGATAATAGATACAAAAGGAAAACGTTTAAGAAATTTTAAAGAAACGTAAAGAAATTGTATTGATTTTCGGTAGCAACACTTTTTTAAAGGTTTTGTTTGCACTCTGGAAATCCAAGTAAAATTTTAGTTCTTTTAAGCGGCTCGTTTTTTTTTTTATTTATTTTTAATACGGTTTTTAATATCAAAAACAAAAACAAAAAAAAAAAATAAACCAAAATCGTAAAAATATTTGATAACTTAATTAACTCTAACAGCATTTTAATGTGTTTATGTTGTTTTTTCTTAGTTTGATATCACCAGTCTTTAATGAATGATCGCATGAATGAATGACCATCAATAAAATGATGTTTGAAATATGCAGTTGCAAGACCTATAAAAGACGTTTTTTAAATAGTTTTTTTTATAGAAAGGGATGTTTATTGAACAAATACAAGTAATAAATAAGTTAGACAGTGTTTACTTAGATCATGAAAAAATATTAAAGTATAGAGCTACTGTAGACGATTTCAGAAAGATCCTTCAAAAAAAGGCGTTTGGTGGTGCTTATGATATCACTGGTTTGGATTATCTGAAATAAAAGAACGTAAGAAAATTATAGTCGGTCTAGACCAGCCATGCACAACCCGCGGCCCGATTTAACATTCCCTGCCGCCCGATTTAACATAATTTTTTTTTTATACATACATTTTTTATATTAAATTATTTACTATACTAAGAAAAAAAAATATGTATTTCAAATAACATAAAAGAATAAGTGTAAATATAATTAATTATGAAATTATGCAAATACAATCCTTTCATTCTCATATTAACAGCTATTTTTGAATTCATTGTGAATGAAATACAAAAGAAAATAATCTAATAGAAAATGAAACGATACTAAAAAATCATGTGAGTCCGATCACAAGGGAGATGTGTAAACATCTAATAATTAAAGAAAACATCAACATCATATTTTCCAGTGCATAAAAAATAAGTCGATTATGCTGTTTTCTGAAATTCAATAGATGTTTTCTGAAATGCAATTGATGTTTTCTGAAATTCAATTGATGTTTTCTGAAATACAATTAATGTTCTCAGCAATCCAAATAATGCTTTTTGAAATTCAATTGATGTTTTCTGAAATTCTATTTATGTTTTCTGAAATTCAAATGATGTTTTCTAAAATACAATTGATGTTTTCTGAAATACAATTGATGTTTTCTGAAATTCTATTGATGTTTTCTTAAATTCAATTGAAGTTTTCTGAACCTCGAATAATGTTTTCTGAAATTATATTGATGTTTTCTGAAATTCTATTTATATTTTCTGAAATTCAAATAATGTTTTCTGAAACTCGAATGTTTTCTGAAATTATATTGATGTTTTCTGAAATTCTTTTTATGTTTTCTGAAATTCAATTGATGTTTTCTGAAATACAATTGATGTTTTCTGAAATACAATTGATGTTTTCTGAAATTCTATTGATGTTTTCTGAAATTCTATTTATGTTTTCTGAAATTCAAATGATGTTTTCTGAAATACAATTGATGTTTTCTGAAATACAATTGATGTTTTCTGAAATTCTATTGATGTTTTCTGAAATTCAATTGATGTTTTCTGAAACTCGAATGATGTTTTCTGAAATTATATTGATGTTTTCTGAAATTCTATTTACGTTTTCTGAAATTCAAATGATGTTTTCTGAAACTCGAATGATGTTTTCTGAAATTGTATTAATGTTTTCTGAAATTCTATTGATGTTTTCTGAAATTCAATTGATGTTTTCTTAAACTCGAATGATGTTTTCTGAAATTCTATTGATGTTTTCTGAAATTCTATTTATGTTTTCTGAAATTCAAATGATGCTATCTGAAATTATATTGATGGTTTCTGAAATACAATTGATGTTTTCTGAAATTCTATTGATGCTTTCTGAAATGCAAATGATGTTTTCTGAAATACTGTTAATGTTTTCTGAGGTAAATTGATGTTTTATGAAATTCTATTAATGTTGTCGAAATTCAAATGATGTTTTCTGAATTTCTGTAGATGTTTTCTGAAATTGTATTGATGTTTTCTGAAATTTAATTGATGTTTTCTGAAGTATAATTTAAGTTTTCTGAAATTCTTTTGATGTTTTCTGAAATACAATTGATGTTTCTGAAATGCTATTGATGTTTTCTGAAATTTTATTGATGTGTTCTGGAAAACATTTTTTTTTCTGAAATTCTATTGATGTTTTCTGAAATACAATTAATGTTTTCTGAAATTCTATTGATGTTTTCTGAAACTTGAATGATGTTTTCTGAAATTCTATTGATGTTTTCTGAAATTCAAAAGATGTTTTCTGAAATTATATAGATGATTACTGAAATAGAATTGATGTTTTCTGAAATACAATTGATGTTTTCTGGAAGACAATTGAAAAATGTTTAGTTGTTTTATAAGGTTTTGAGTTATTTTCTTAATGAGACTTTTTTATGCGGTCCCAATTCTCCGCATTAAACAAATAATTTTTAGTTGCGTCGCGAAAGCTATTTTTTATAACTACTCGTGAAGTTTTTTTTTATGATTTTTTTGTATGAGTTTTTTTAATGCGGTCCCTATCCCTCGCACAAAAACAGGTTTGAGTGTATTTTTTTATGATACGATTTTCCTACGCTTTTCCTTACTTGGATGACGGTATTATATATTGCATTTTATATTAAGATGTCGTCATGTGTTAAATTGATTTATGATGTACAATGGAACTTAAAGCTATTATTAACTAATTAAATTTAATTAAAATTTCAACTAACAAAATTTATTTATATTATATCCTAGTTATTGGAAAATATTCCAAATTTATATCAATTTAATGATTAGTAAGAATCAATTTAATGCTTAATAGTAATTATTACTAAAAATGTTTATTAATGAAAGTTGTTAACATATAATTGTTTATATGGTCTGAGGCGTTGCCAACTAACTATATTGAAAAAAGTACGAACAAAGACAACCATGTCAGTTAACACTGCTTTTGCATTATCTTTACTTGCATTCTATTATTACATCGTCATTCGTACGTAATAAAAACAGAAAAAAAGATTTCTTTAGAACTCAAATAAAACTTAAGAAAATACAGAAATATTTTGGTGGAATTCTACAAATCGTTGTGGTTTGTGAATAAAAACTTAATTATAGTTTATTGAGGAATAAAGTATTTATAAAAATACACATCAAAAATTCCACAAAATGCAGTCGGCTAGTAAAATAAATAATGTGTACACTATTTGACAAATAGTTGGTCAGGTAGTGTTCAAGAAAAGGTTAAAAAGAAAAAATGGTATCAAATATTTGGTCTATGGAGCTAATTTGAAAATTAAAAAGAGTGTTAAAAACACGAGTTACTTAGGTTTGTCTCTCCTACCACAATTCCAATTTCGAATGCATTGGGTAATTGCCCATGAACAGTTTCTCTTGAAAATATTTTTTTACTAATACAATCATAAGTCACACATCGTTATCTCCTTCAGCTCACACCGATATAAGTTACGCTGTTTTTGTGATTGTATTGTGAAATAGAAATTTACCCACCCTGCGCGTATAGATGTTTACACATCAAAAAGTAATTCCATTATTTGTTGAGCATGAAAATATATATTTACGAATGAATGTCAATTATTCGTACAGTACATTAATTTATTATGTCCCATATAGTGATTTTTATTTACTTCCACATATATTAAATATGAATCTAAATTAATTTTATATTATTTACTTGTTAAAATTTGAATCTCAGTGTGCCATGATTTTTATTTACTTCCACATATATTAAAAATTAATCTAAATTAATTTTATATTATTTAAATTTGAATCTCAGTGTGCCATGAACCCACAACATTTTTTACATGAGCGATAGAGATTTGAAATTTACAGTAAGTTATTTTTACTTTTCAGTTTGAGTTTGTACCTTGTAGTTTGTAGTTTGTATAGTTATACTCAGTTTTTTCTAATTTGTGTGCTTAAAAAATAATATGTTGGTATCAAAACAACTTAAGAAACGGAAATTAGAAGATGAAAAACGAGGGTTCCAGGAGCAATGGACTGAAAAGTTTTGTTTCATCGAACATAAAGGTAGCATTATATGTTTAATTTGTATAGCAACAATAACTTAAAAAGACATTTTCAAAGTAAGCATTCTGATTTTAATGAAACGTATTCTGGTGCTTTAAGAACACAACAAATTACTTCAATGGTCAAATTATTACAAGCACAACAAGATATATTTAAAAAGTGCAATGAATGTGCAGAGCAAGCAGTTGAAATAAGTTTTGATATTGCCAATTTAATAGCAAAATCGTCTCGACCGTATACCAATGGTAGTTTTGTAGAAAACTGCTTAATCGTAGCATCAAAAAAATTATGTTGTACAAAATGCAACTCGAAATTTGAAGCACTAGGTTTAAACCGAATGACAATACAACGACGTATCACCGATATTTCTGCTGATATCGTGACTAAATTTTCAAGAATATTAAAAATTTTTATAAATTTTTCGTTAGCTGTTGATGAATCTACCGATGTAACTTCCATTGCTCGATTGTGTATATATGCCCGTTGTATAACATCAGATTATGAGATTTTTGAAGAACTTGTCGAACTCTATCCAATGAAAGACCAAACAAGAGGATCGGATTTATTGCAGGCATTATTATCTAGCATGCAGAAGCATAATTTGGATTTATCAAAGCTTTCTGGTATATTGACTGACGGTGCTCCTTCAATGATTCGTCCTAAAATCGGTATGACTACTCTTTTATCCGAACATATGAAACAAAAAGGAATACATACATATTTAATGAATTATCACTGCATTATACACCAACAAAATTTAATTGGCAAAAATCTGGGTTTCGACCATGTTATGAAAAAAGTTGTGAAAGCTGTAAATTTCATCCGATCATCTGGATTAAATCACAGACAATTTAAGGAATTTCTTAATGAAATTGAATGCGAATATGGTGATGTTTTGTACTATAGTGAAGTTCGTTGGTTAAGTAGAGACAAAGTTCTGCAACGTTTCGTTAGCCTTATTGAAGAAATTAAATTGTTTTTAAATGAAAAAAGTCAGCCAGTGGATTATTTGGAAGATCCAAAATTGATATGTGATCTCGCATTTTTAACAGATATATGCGGCCATTTAAATGATCTGAACCTAAAACTTCAAGGAAAATGTCAATTAATCACGAAACGTGTCAGGTTTTTGAATCAAGTTATCATTGTTCCATTCCCAAATAGCCAATAATAATACCTGTCACTTTTCGAACTGGATGAAATATTTAAAAAGTACAAGATGAACAGTAATCAATATGTTATTTATATTGAACAACTGCAGCAATCTTTTAATAAACGATTTGAAGACTCTGACCGTTACAAAATACGGTTCAGCACATTTGCTAATCCTTTCGAAGCATCACATGAAAATTCTGAATCAAAACTCCAACTTGAGCTTATTGACATTCAGTCCAACGAAGAATTGAAGTCCAAATTTAAGGAAGGAGACTTAATGAACTTCTACAGATGTCTTCCTACAGAAAACTTTCCAAATTTACGAGAAAATGCTGCGCTTTGTGGAAGTTTATTTGGAAGTACATACATACATTTGTGAGCAAACTTTTTCAATAATGAAGTTGAATAAATCAATTCAAAGAAACCGACTTACAAATGGAAATCTAACCGCCGTGGTAAAGGTAGCTACTACAAATATTATTCCGGATGTAAAAAAGTTAGCATCTAATAAGCAACCACAAAAATCACATTAAAATTAGGTTGTTTTTGATTAAGTTACTAATATATTTTGAATTATTTTGAATGTGAATTTCCTTGTTTTTGTAATAAAGTACATATGTAATAATAACTGTTTCTAGTTTTTGTGATTGTCTAACAATAATTTTCTAATGCGGCCCACATTCAATTATTAATTTTCTAATGCGGCCCACAACGTTGAAAAGGTTGTGCATGACTGGTCTAGACCGACTATCCATACCCCATATCATGCTTTTAGACACCCTATCTCTTATGTCCAACTAATAAGCTATATAAAATAAGCATAAACCAAAGTTGAGTTTCATTGTTTTAAATTTTTTTGCCCTCGGATATGGGGATTAGGTAAAAAAATCGACCGAACCTGACCATATTTGGTAAGGTCACTTATTTTTTGCATATATATAATCCAAATTTGAGAGAAATCTGTGCAATATTTTTGTTTTTTTTTTATAGATTTAATTGAAGATCGGAAATTATAGGGGCTATGACTAAGAATTGGCCTGTAGGGTTTACTTTTGGACTACTCTTAAATGGATGTAATAAACATACATACCCCAATTTAAACGAGATCTTAATAATAATTTTGATATTGCAAATTTAAGTTGATCTCATAGCGGTCATTTGTAAGGAGACTAGGTCTGAGCATGCACCGACTTTCATCAATTTCAATTGCGTTCATCCTTGGGCCTATAAAAGTTTATATATTAAATTTCATCAAAACAAATTCATATTTTCGACTTGTAAATTGATTAAAATATTTACATGGACACACAGACGGACGGACATCTGTAAATCGACTCAGGCAGTTATTCTAAGTCGATTCGTATAATAAAAGTTGGGTCTAGATCAAATATTTTTGGTAGTTACAAACATTAGCACAAAGTCATTATACCCTGACCACATAGTGGTATAGTATATAAATAGGTCAGATTATTTAATTGAATAGATGAATCTTGAGATTGACCGAAGTAATAGTCACATTTTAAAATTTTTGATAAAATGGCGACTATGTAAAAAAAATTTGAATTTTCGGTCAAAAAATTCCCAAAATTTTGTTATAAAAACAGAAATAATTATCGGAAATCTTATTCATACGATCAATCCCTGAGGTATATATCTGAGAAAACGCTACAAAGTGTCCTTAGATATATGGGTATATCTCCAAAAATATTTAGCGGATCGGTTTCAAATACATGTACATTCCGCAAATGTAAAAAAATCATTTTCTGAAATTTCTAACGTGTAAATAAAAACTGAATACATGTCGCAGAACCGAATTTGAAGAGAAGTATTTTAAGGAACCAAAGCAGGTTTAATCTTTATTATTGAGAAAAATTTTCATAATATTTTCCCGTTAATACAGTTTTGACACAAAATGTGTTTAGATCCAAAATTTTTTTGCCAATTGCCATAAATTGGATCAGCTCAACTAAAATCTGCTTAAAATTTATAGTCCAATTATGTTTAGAAGAAAACCGGGCTTTTTAAACTTAAATATTTTGTGGTAGGTTAATGACATTACCCTCATCACTAAATCATTGATTTGTAACGCTATATGATTAATATCACTAGCCAACAAGATTTTGGATTGGAGCAACCAAATATCTTTCTTAGCGTAATTTGGTGAATTCGAATCTGTAATTGGTTTTTCTCTGTCACATCAGGTTTTCGAGATACAGAAAAAATGTTTTTATTCGTTTTTTACATGAAAAATTATTAGTATATATAAAACCCAATGATTTTTCAAAAGTGAATGGCGTTATTTGAACGTTGATAGTATTTTGTTGGTTCGGTTTCACGTATTAGAGTCCAGCAATAGTCTCCCAGCATACTTTTCTCCCAAAATCGTTGATAATTTCTTTCAATTTCATTAGATCTTGGTGAGCACGCTCTCCCTGTTGGTCTCTCACCGCACCTGGGTTTTGTGGAAAAAAATCTGAATGCGAATGAAGAAAATGCATTTTGAGTGACATTCGTGCTCCTAATTCGTGATAATTTCTTAATAATTCAGCAACAATTTGTCTGCAGTTTTCACTCTTATTGTGAACGATGTCCACGATGCTCTTGAAGGTTTCCAGGCTGCATATTCATTCTCCAATAAACATTGTGAAAAATTGTCATCATTCAATAGCTTCCTGACAAATATTTAATCCTCTACCAAAGCTTTGACAAAGTTCTTAAAAAGACCCAATTTTATGTGCAGCGGCAGCGGTCACTTGGATCAATTAGTGGTTTATTGAAATGTTTTCTTTTCCTGGTGAATAATCAGTTCTTTTTAGCCACTCTGTTCTGATGTAGTAATGACATGTAGCGCAACTATCCCGTAGGCAAAAGAAACAACAATATTTTGTGAAACCTCCTTGAATACCAGTCAACAAACCAACGACCTGAAACAGATAAATTTACAGTTATTTACGATGGTCTATACCAGCGGTCGGCAACAGGCGGACCGGCATACATCGTTAAAATTACCTACAGATTCAGTTCAATTCCAACGTCATTCTTCAAAAGATAAAATATTTTAATAAAAATCGCAAAAAAAACTGATGTTTGTTCTTTATTTTAGAGGCCTCATGAGGTCATTTATATTATCGTTGTTGTTGGTTTCTATAAAAGTTTTTTCAATACATTTCACAACAGTTTTTCTCGTTTACTGTTGTTGTTGTCGTTGGTGTTATTGTAATGCTCTCTTAGTTGAAGTGGTTGTTTAATCAACAGTGTAACCAGAGGGGAGGGATTTGGGGATTTCTCGAAATATTGGGGATTTTACCCTTTATTTAGGTATTATTGATTTTTGTGTTATTTTTTTAAATTAAGTTTACAGTTTTGTGAAACAAAATTTCGAAAAATTTTTATTGAAATTTTGTTAAAGTTTTGTAGATAAACTATTTGTAAATATATAGATTCTACTTCATTTGCAAATTTGGATAGGTTTTATTTTAAACCGAAAATCGAAGAATTTTGCTAAATTAATCACGTATTAGTTTATTAGGCCTATTTTTTTCTTTAAAAATGTGTTTATAATAAAATTTTATTAGAAATTTAATTGGAGTCAAATTTGGGGATTTAAAATTTTTTTGGGGATTTCAACTTGCAAAATCGGGACATGAGCTAAAACTTTTCTTGCAACACTGTTAATCAGTTTAATATAGTGGTAAGCATAAAGAGGGAATGTACAAGATTTAAAAAACAATATTTTTATTTTTTTTATTTTGAAGATGTTGTTGTTGTTTTAATATGGTTTGAATATAAAAAACGAAAATTGACTGCGATTTTCCACTTATTTTACATTATGGTTGTCAGTCATTCGTTTGATCTTGTGCGGTGCATTGTTAATTTGTGTTGTAATTTGTCGTGTGCTTAAATTCGTACCTACATCAATATGGATCCTAAGAAGCGAAAAGTTGACAGTGAAAATAGGAAGTTTCTGCCTGAGTGGACAGAACAATATTGTTTTACGTTGCCTGATAGGCCTAAAGCAGTTCCAGTTTGCCTTTTGTGCAACAAAACTGTAGGTATTGTTAAAAGTGGCAATTTAAAGCGGCACTACGAAACAACTCATCAGCAGTTCCACAAAAACTTTCCGCTTGGCAGTATAGCTCGTAAAGAAAAACTCCAGGCATACCTAACTTCTTATAAAAAAAGCACGGCCTTACTATTTCGCTCCCTGAGCGAGCAAGAAAAATCCACAGAAGCTGCGCTGCGTGTGTGTTGGACGCTTAATAAACACCAGAAGCCATTTTCAGACTCTGAGATAGTAAAAGAATGTATGTTGGAAGTGGCCACGGCACTTTTTGCAGAGAAAAAGGATCTTGTTGCTGCAATTCACGGTATTCCATTGTCCTCAAGAAGTAATACAAGAATAACCGAAATTTTAGCTACTGACAACAAAAGCAGCTTGCTCGAACTACTGCAGAAGGCACCTTGCTATGCTATAGCACTTGATGAATCATGTGACATTGTTGATGATGAACAAATGTCTATTTTCGTGAGGTTTTTTGACATTGAAAGTAAAACGTTCAGGGAAGAATTGCTAGCATTATTGACGTTTAAAGGTAAGACTCGCGGAGAAGATTTATTCAAGACTTTTGATGAATTTATTACGAAATCGAACATTAGTTATGATAAAATTGTATCCCTTTCAACTGACGGGGCCCCAGCGATGATTGGCAAAGAAAACGGATTAGTAAAGAGAATCAGGGATAAGAATGCAGGTCTAATATCTTATCAGTGCATAATTCATCAGGCAGCACTTTGTGGAAAACTTAGTGCTACTCTGAAAGATGTAATGGGCAGCTTGGTGACGTTGATAAATTTTATGAGGTCTCGTTCTGCTCTTCAGCACCGACAGTTCAAGGATTTTCTCTCTGAATGTGATTCGGCGTATTCTGACTTACTGCAACATAACAATATACGTTGGCTAAGTAATGGTCAAGTTGTTGAACGTTTCTGGCAAATAAAAGAACAAGTAACCTCCTTTTTGCAAAACTTGGACACACAGGAAGCAAGGAAGCATCTGGACTTCCTAACAAACAAGCGTAATATGCTAGCTGTGGCTTTCCTGAAAGACATACTGAAATATTTGAATGCGCTCAACACCGAGTTACAAGGAAATGGAAAATTAATATGTGATCTGATACAAAGTGTGTCTGCTTTCCGTCGCAAGCTGGATATCTTTGAAAAAGATATTGCAAGTCAAGAATTTATTCATTTCCCAACAATGCTTGAGTATAAAAAGATTTCCGAAGAAGACATTGCAGTGTTTGTAAGGTTTGTATCTGATCTTGAGAAGGATTTTGCTGCAAAATTCCAAGACTTTGCAGAGATAGGGAAGCTGTCTCAATTTCTTAAATTTCCTTATGAAGTTGCTGCGGTGGCAGAATGGACTGACGTGGCTGCGAAGTTATTCAGTCTATCAAAGCCTTTACTGCAAATGGAGGTAATTGACTTGCAAGAAGATATTTCCTTGCAAATGTATAAAACTGCATCCACTAAAGAATTTTGGGGTAAACATGTTACAGAAAAATATGAAAATTGCAAAAAACTAGCTATCAACTTGGCTACTATGTTTGGCTCTACATTTGTATGTGAATCATCTTTCTCAAAAATGAATTTTTTGAAAAACAAATATCGTTCGAGATTGACAGACGCCCACCTTGAAGACACTCTTCGCATAAGCTGTTCTCCGCGTGAACCAAACTTTAAAAAACTGGCTCAAGACCACAGATGTAATTTTTCGCATTAGTTTTGAAGAATACCTACATACATATGTATTGTATTGCATATATAAGTCAAAATAAAAATTTTAAACTAAATAGTATGTATTATGAGTTTTTTTTTCTGGACCTCGACAAAAAATTTCAACATAATCCGGACTCTACTTAAAATTACTTGCCGACCCCTGGTCTATACTATATATACAAAGAAATTTAAATCACACACCTGAAGGTCACCCCAGATCTTCCACTTATGATCGTTGTATTTAAGTAATGTCAAAACTTCAGTCATTGATTCGTGATTTTCCTTTGTATTAATGGCATGAGCAATTGGTATGGATTATTTTCCATTCCCATTATGCAAAAGAAGAGCCTTTAAACTGTACTTAGAGCCATCAATAAATAATCTCCATTCAGTTTTTTTTTAACCTCCAAGAGGCTTGGTCTACAGTTAAAGGAAAATGAATGACAAATGCTGCTGACATCTGCGAAAGAGTATATAGAATTGAAAGTTTTGATCCTTCAGCTCAGCTTGAATCACTAAATGGCGTTAATCATCAGCCTCATACAAACTACCACTGCTGGTGAAAGATGTTTCGGACTCACTAGCAATGGATCATTTGGTGGACGTTGAACTGGTTTGGAAACCGATGGGACATTCGCGTAAGTAATATTTTTTCGGTTTTTCATATTGAATCCAGCAACTTTTGTTAAACAGAAATAACAATCGGTTTGGTAGTTACTGACTCTCTCCAAAGTACTGGAATTGAAAAACCGAAATTGATTTAACCACTTGTATAAAACAGATTTGTAACTATTGCAAAACATTGTCGGTGTCCAAGGTTTGTCCAAGTTTCTGACAGCAAAACCAAACTAATGTAAATGTGCAAATTTTAGTGATTTTGATATTGCGTATCCTTTTTTTTTCAACCAAATATTCACCACACACAAAGCAAAGATAGCTTGAATCAGTAACACACGATCTCCCTGACATGCTTACACGCTACTATTATGAAGATTTAGAATGAATGTGGGCTTCTGTCAAATTAATAATTGTGAAATTGTAGTGTCAGTATTGACTGTTTTACAGTTTTTTGCCAGCATGCGATAAAAAATGAACAAGACGTGATAGTCCAATTTTTATGCCAAAATTCGAATTCGAGTTCTTCAGTCAATTTTTTTTTTTTTAATTTGTAGACCAGTGTAAGTATCTTTACCTAAAAATAACATTTTTAAAAAATGCCTTTCCTACAAAAATTCTTCTTCTTAAAGTAACTTTTCTTAAAAATTGAGAAAAGTCCCATTTCTACACAAGTAATTTTCGTCAAAAGTACCCCGTGTTAAAAAAGCTACTTTTTTACTTTTTAAAAAAGCTACTGTTATTAACCTACTTTTTTATAAAAATGCACTTTTCTCACGAAACATGCTTCTTAAGAAAGTAGCTTTTGTCAAAAAACTGACCTTTGTGAAAAAAGTAGCTTTTGTTAAACAAAGTATCTTTTCTTAAAAGGTACAGAAAGTACGCTCAATTTAATCCTTTCAAGAAAATTGCTTTCTTAGAATAATTACATTTCTTAAAAAAATCCTTTTTGTCAATCTTTTGTTAAAGAAGTATATTTTGATAAAAAATGTAAATATGCTTGAAAAAATAGTTCTTGTTGAAAAATATCTTTTGTTAAAAAAAATACTTTTTGCTAAAAAGTCCATTTTGTTTTATTGAAACGTACCTTTCCTTAAAGGTTCATTTTCATCTTAAGAAAATACGTATTTATAAAAAATTCAGTTTTTTAGAAAAGTTGCCTGTCTTTTTATTACAAAGTACCTTGTCCTTAAAAATTATATTTTCTTAAAAAAGCATCTTTTTTGATAGCTTATATTACCTTTAAAAAAGGACCCATTTATGAAAAAGTATTTTTTCTTAAAAATTTCCATTTCTTAAAAGTCCCCTTCCTTAAGAAATCGCATTTTCTTAAAAAGTGATTTTCTTAATAAAGTATTATTACTTACAAAATTATAAAAAGTACTTATAAAAAGTACATTTTCATAAAAGTACTTTTTCATAAAAGTACTTTTTCATAAAAGTACTTTTTTGTTGAAAAATTTACTTTTCTTAAATAAGTACCTTTTGTTAAAAAGTGCTTTTCGTTAAACACTACTTTTGTTAAAAGTTACCTTTAGAGTATTTTTTGTTAAAAAGTACTTTTGTTAAAAAAATGTGCATTTCGTTTAATAAGAAGCTTTAGTTAAAAAGTATGATATCTTTTGTTACAAAGAGCCTTTTCTAAAACAATTACTTTTCTTAAAAAAAGTAACTTTTTATAACAAGTTTTTCCTAAAAAATGCATTTCCTTAAAAAAAAAATGAATTTTCTTAAAAAAGTGCCTAAAGTGCCTTTCCTTAAAAACTGACTTTTCCTAAAAAAACCTTTTCTTAAAAAAATGTCTCTTCGTAAAAAAAAAAGTTTTCTTCAACTATTAATTGTTTTTATAGAATTCCAAAAAACACTGATTGATATTTTCTTACTGCATGTATGCAGAACTTAAAGAGCTTTTAACGTATTTTCATTGTCCAAAGATCTTGCTGATGAACATCAAACAAATCATCATCATCGCCAGTAGTAAAAGCTGATCATGATGATGATGCGATGGTTGATGGTCTTCTTCTTCTATGGAAATGTTTATGAATATCGATCTTTAATTGTATTGTGTGTATGTCAACGTGTGTGGTCTCCCACAGAAGAGCCTACACAAAAACAACAAAAATACAAAAAAGCACAAAAAACAACAGCCTCTAGTGATCAGTAGTACAACGAGTGGCAGTTCTGGTAATTCAATGAAAAAGTGTGTATGGATCGCGTGTATTTTTTTTTTTTTTGTATTTTTCCTTCATTTCATTTTTTTGTTGCTTTACACAATATTTTGTATTGTTTGATGTAGAGTCAATCAATATTAAAACGATTTTTATTAAAACAGACAAGTCAAACAGTTTTGATCAGATGGCTTTTAATATCGATATACTTGATTTTATTTAATTTATTTTTTTTTTAACAAATGATGATCTTTTGTTGTCCTCCCAACAATCATACAAAAACCACACAATTATTTCTGCAAGACCATGAACAGTTAAACAAATTTAAACAGAAGTCAAAAATAACAATTTTATAACAATGTTTATGATCAAGTTAATTATTATTATTATTATTGTGATCAAGGTGATCTTTGGCAATGTTTATGATATTTCTTTTCTCTATTAAATTATTTTCAAAATAACACAATAATTGCTTTTAATGTTTAACATTAGTTGAAATATTTTTGTTGTCTTACATTAAGTTTTGTTATTTGTTTTAAATACACAGCTGCAAATGGGTTTACGTTTTATTATCCCTATTTGCTTTAAGTTCATTTCTAATTGCCCTATAGCGGTTGAAATATAATTTAATATTTCAACTTATGGCTTAAGTTTGGGGTTTATGTATATATATTTTCTAAAAATGTTTATTAAAATTGTGTGCTTGACTTATTGTTGCTGTTTTACTTTTAAAGGGTTCGGAAATAAGTTCGAATGAAATTGTTGTAGAACTGCAAATGTAAAAATTGTAAACTATTTCCATAAAAATTGTGGCGTTGCACAGTGGCGCCATTTGAGTTTTTTTGTTGCAAAAATCATAACTTTTGACCCAAATAAGATAATCAACAAATTTAAAAGGCATATGATAAATAATTGATCAACCTATGATATGAGTGTTTCAGGTGCCTACTTATGGGTTAGCAGAAAAGATTTACAAAACTTTTGTTAAGCTTATTTTTAAATTTTTTGTAAAATATTGCTCACAATCCGTAAAAGAAGGTATATCTAAAAGACTAATAATTTCTGAACTATAATTATTTTCTAAATCTTTTCATGACTTCACCGAAGATGCTGCTAAGATGTCGAAGAGGTCCTCATTTTGTCTCACCCTTGATGTTTTGAAAGTGTTCAGCAATCTATATTTTTTACATTTGTTTATGGACTCTTGTGCTTCTTCAGAAAGCTCTCGAATTGGCAAAGACTGATATTCAATTATATCTTTGACATGCGTCAATATTTTACGAACTGTCGGTGTCAACTTTTTCTGTGGATATAATTCTGCTAAAAGTGACAAGTTTTCGAAGCATATTTTCCATATTTTTAAGAATCTACTTTTTCCTTGAAGTTTACAACAATCTCTTAACGATTTGATTGTTTATTCCAGTGATTCGAATTACAGCCTCATCAATTTCAAAAAATCTTCTCGAAGTGTTTCCATCGTTTGAGTTTCCGTATATGTACTTGGGGAATAACAATAAGAATGGGTTTTCACGGTTGTATGTCATAAATTGTATCTGAACCTGATGCAGAATTTGACAGAGGGTCTCAAGTAAGCATTACAGAATGAAAATCAAAAATCATATATTTTAACGAACGAAAAAATAACAATAAGAATGGGTTTTCACGGTTATATGTATGTCATAAATTGCGCAATAATGCATGCAGCACATTTCTGGAACCAAGTCTTTTTTCAAAATTTTACCTCTAGCAAAAAATGAGGCAAGGACGGGAAATTTTTGAATTAGGTAAAGGAATAATTAGAGAAATTATTTTGGACATACGGCAAATATAGAAATTTATAGCTCTTTTATTTTCCGTCAAAATGGAGAAAAATTGAAAAAATTGATAGTTGGTAAATATCGATTTACTTGGACAAACACTAAACCAACAGTACAATTTTTTTATTCTTTTCCTAATAAATAGATCTATCAACAAAATCAAAAATGACGATCCGTTACCTAGTTTTCGAGATACTGTCTCTGAAAGCGGAGTAAATTACCTAAAAATGATCTGGTTTTTTGAACACTGAAAATCAACTTTGAAAGGCTATATCTTCTGAACCAAAAATCTGATTGTAATAAGAGTAGCATATTTGCTATCCTTGGACAATATCCCGTAAAATAGTTTTTTTTAATATTTTTTAGGGGCACATGAAATTTTTGATTTTTGCAACCTCACTTTTCATATATTTTTATGGAAACTGACTGATATTTTCCCATTAGTAGTTCCAATATAAAATTTTAAAACACTTTATTTTTTCTTAATTGTTTATCTTTTTCGACTATTAGTTCGCCAACTCTACAACTTTCTTCCGATTGTGTCAACATTTTAGAAAAAAAATTGTTGATATGACGGACTACAATTTATGTTAAAAGTCGTCGAGCTCTTTTAAATAGTAGTTCGTCCACCCCACAATTATTGTTGGAAGGGTTTGAAATTTAATGGAAATACTATCCTTGCATTTTCAACTCTAAATAATGTAACTTTTGGCTATGAAAACTTTTCTGTAAAATTATCTCAAACATGAAATAAGACCAAATTTTCATTATTTTCATAATTTTCATTATTTGTAGTAATTCGTCAACAGCACAATTACTATCTAAAATAGTTTGAAATTTAAAATAATTACTGTCCTTTCATATGCAACTCTAACAAAAATATAACTTTTGACTAATACCCTGTTTCCATAACACAATTCGTCACAGACCAACGAAAACTTGTATGAAGAACAAAAACAAAATATACACAAATTTTCGTTCCTCTGTAACGAATTGTGTTATGGAAATAGGGTATAAGTCATTATTAAAAATTTTCTGTAAAATTATCTCAGACATGAAATAAAACCAAATGTTTATTCATTAGTATGGAAAGTCCGATCTTTTTCGCATAGTAGTTCGTCCCAGCCAAAAATTTAAACAGATTAGTTTGAAATTAGAAGTACGTAATGTTTAAAAATGATAAATTTGTACATGTATTCATCCATTTAGTTTAAATCGTTGGCAAGTTTCAATGGAGTGCATATTTTCCACATTTGTACGGAAAGTTGTCGAGCTTTTTCGAGGAGTAGTTCGCCAACAGCACAATTATTGTCGGAATACTTTGAAATTTTAAGAAGATTATTTCGATGTATTTGCAACAAATTTTAGCAAGTCGTGATTTGAGTAGTTGTTCGCCCAGAGCTCAATTTTAATCTTAATTTTATAAATTTCTTATATGTGATCAAGGTCAACTACGGGCAGTGAAAAAAATTTTCTGGTTTTTGTCGAGTAGTAGTTCATCTAAAATTCCATTTCTGGCAGAATGCTTTGAATCTTGAAGGAAGCGTTCGTTTTGTATATATAGGCGCTAAGGAATATAACGTTTTGGTTAACTTATTATGAAAAATTTGCTGCAAAATATAATCAAACTTCAAACAAGAGCACATTTTCACACATTTGTGTGCCGACGCTACAATGATATAAAGTTTTTGATACACATTTTATTGCAAACACTGTTTTATATTTCTTTTTTAGAGTTTTTGCAAGATTTCTGATCTTTTTCGAGTAGTTGTTGCCAGACGCCATCATTTTTTTCGGAATGGTTTGTATATTTGAAAACATATTCTCTACATACACTTGTGGACACACAATCAAGTAATTAATACAGTAATAGTAGTCTTTTTTAGAAACCAAACAGTTTTAATAAAAATTGGGACAAAAACAACTTCCATTTATTTAATTTAAATACCTGACAGATAATTACAAAAACTTAACAAAAATTTTCATTGCAAATGCTCTCTTTTGTACAAAGCAAGTGGCAGTGCTATATTTTTTGTGGACATATAATTAGGTTACCGGAAAATAAATTATTAAAATTTGTTGAAGTTTTTTTACTTTTAATTCAAACCATTTTGAACCTTTATTATATTGTTGGGTACCCTTTTTGGAGGATTAATTCGGCACATGTTTGGCATTGATTTAGGTAAAGTGTAATACTGCTGAGATGTAATATTGTTCCTTCTGACTGTATAATATCCCAGTGTGCATTTTTATTTGTAGGTTTTCTGGTCCCAACTGTTCGTTTTACGATCCTTAATAGCTTCCTTAAATTGGGACTTGGAGGTGGCCACTCAAAAACCTTTATGTTGTTTTCACCAAACCAACTTTTATACTTCGGGTCATTATCCTGCTGCAATATCCATGCTAGTGGTAAATCATCAGCATAAACATTGTCCAGATAATTCTGCTGGATATCTTAATACCTTTCCCCAGTCATTTTCCGATCGATTTTAACTACGGGCCCAACCCCGGACGAGGTAGAACCTTCCAAGACCATTAGTGATGACCCTTCGTTGTTTACGGTTTCTTTTGGTATACTTTGGGTCCAACCATTTGTCATACATCCGTTTCCGAACACGTTGAACTTTAATGCATCACTCCACGTTACTAATTTACAAAAATTTTGATCCTTACGAGGTGGGGTTTTGTAAACCGCAAACGCTGCTGAATATTTTTATGTGACACATTTGGATTTTTTCTCGACATGCGGCAATGAAGATTATTTTTCAGTCTGACGCCTTCTTATGGTCCTTGCTGATGACATGTTCCGACTACGTGCACGATCTTATTTGCGTTGATGTGCCATAAGCTGGCCATAAGCGTGTGTCGTTTTGCGTTTTTTTATGTTTTTACAAATTATCAAGAGTCTTACATTTTTGAAAATGTGTAATAGCCTTGACAACATTTTCCCGTGATAACAATAATATTTTCAACACTTTGGAAGCCATTTCAAATAATTTCTCTTCCAGTGGGAGTGGAGCTCTCATTTTTACCCATAATTTAACAACGTCAAATGGAACTACAGCAAAAGATGCTAAAATAAACCCTTTTGGTTACCATAACTTCGGTGATGTGTTAAGAAATGATTGATTGTTTACAAAACTAAACACTGAAATGCTATAAATTTTTTTTATATTTTTAAAGAATTATAACGGTACTGCATATTTGGAAAAGTTTTATTAAATCAACAAATAACATACGATTATATTTTAACTCAGAAAAATATATCGCATGAGTAACTTAATATACCTGGATCGAAAACATGTAAAATCTTCCCATGTGTTTTTGGAAAATTTTTTGTAAAATGATGCCAAAGTACATATTTTCTTGTATTTATAGGGTCGACCTGTTTCGAATAGTAGTTTGTCCACGCCAGTAGTACGGTCCGTTCAAATGAAATTTAAGGTTGATATTCCTGGTACCTGTACGATTCCAAAAAGTATTTACATATCTTTCTACATGCTTTCAAATATTAAAAATTAAAGTTTTTACTACTCGAGCTACTCGTTTGGCTCGAGTAGCTCATTTAGTACTCGAGTAGCTCGAGCAGCTCATGTAGTTGGGAGCTCGGAAAATTATATTATTTCTAATAGCTTTAACAAATATTATACTTGAAGTGTATGTGTAGTTGAAATTCGATCTTACTTTCAAAGTGTATGTATGTCAATGCCACAGTCGTACTTTCAGTTTTAAATGTTTAAATTAAATGTTTTGTCATAAAATTTATTATCAATTTTTTCTTACTTCTATTATAACCTACAAAAAGTTAATAATGTTAGCCGAACCCTGACTTTAATATGCAAAAACCATCAAACGGCATATATTAAAAACAAAAAGAAACAACAACAAATACATAATTTTTTGTTGCTT
Source organism: Cordilura impudica (assembly GCA_963682025.1). Lineage (NCBI taxonomy): Eukaryota > Metazoa > Arthropoda > Insecta > Diptera > Scathophagidae > Cordilura > Cordilura impudica. The sequence goes on along the minus strand of OY821521.1, from coordinate 39,314,902 downwards.
GCTGCCTTTAAACTTGAACACATCGTAAAGAACTTTAGTTTGCAAGTGTTTTGATCCATGGAAGATTGATGTTAATATTTTATTTTTAATATTCTTTTTTTTTTTTGTGGTAATTTTTGCTCTGTGTTAAAAGGGGCATGGTGTGAACATTATGTTCACATATGTGTTGTTCTGTTTTTGAGTTGTTTGTTCTTTTCAATGCAGTTACAAATTTCTTTCTTCAAAAAAAAAAAAAAAAAAAAAAAAAAAAACGACCAGAATTTAAATGCAAAGCAATGAAAAGGCATCCTTTTATAGAGTTGTTGTTTTCTTTTTATTGTTTGTTGTTTGCTTTTAACGGCAGCTTGTGTCCATTAAACAAATATTTGCTTTAAGGCGTTATATTTAAAATTCACTTTACCACACACGACGTTGTCTTCATCATCAATAGCTATGCGGCCAAGCGAAATGATTCAAATTGACCATAGAATGACTGAAAGACTGACATCAAACAAAATAACAATTAAATGAATTTTATACTTCTGTTGCAGTAAAGTGATCAATTTCATTTATTGATTACATTTTACATAAGATCACAATTAATTGAATGTTCTTGTTTTTAAGAGTGAAGTGAGGTTAGCAAATGTTCAATTTTGAATTAACTCAGTAAAGTGGAATGGGTATTTAGTACCCATAAAAGGAGCAATTAAAAAAATCTCAGGATAGAGATATATCCATCTAGTTTATACCCTTCACACCAGTATGCAGAGGGTATATATAAATTCGTCATTCAGTTTGTAATAATTAGAAAAAAAATATCTGGACCCCATAAGATACAGTGGCGAACTAAATTATGGGCACAGCACATAAAACTTCACGACTGATTTAAAAGCGAAATTTATGAGAGCGATTTTTAATAAACAAATATTTTTATTATATCTCTATATATAAAAATTACGTGTATGTTCGTGATCGCTAAACTCAGGAACTACTGCACCGATTTTGAACTTTATGTACATGCTCTATGGGGCGTGAGGAGTGTTTCTGTGTAGTTTGAAGTTCATCCGACAGATGGCGCAATATTTAGTTTTTTTGTGTTTTGCCCGATAGAGATTAGCGCGATAAACGGCCAGCAACGCGGACCGGGCCCAGCTATCAAAAATAAATAAATCCATTATTTCTGCTTCAGTAAACGGTATTTGAACAATAATTGCTATGTCGATTTAGTGCACCTTTCATTCTTCTTCGAAATTTAAATCTCCCATGACTTTGCAACGGAACCAGACTTGCAGTGAAAATAAAATTTGAAGGCAAAACAACGTTTGCCCGGGTCAGCTAGTTATTTATAAAAAAAAAAAAATAATAAATACAAAAACCAAATACCCAATTCCGTTGATCAAAATTATTGGCACACTTCATTAAAAACTATAAAATATTGGCTATTTGAGAAAATTAAGATACAGTTGTTAATCCTTTTTGTTTTATAACTGGCTCAATTCATTTTGGCATAGAATTCAACCATTTATTTCGGAGCCTCTGTCCCAATAGTTTTCCATTCTTTCACCAGTGCCTGCTTTGGCTCATTTTTTTTCTTTATTACTCGCTATTTCACTCGCCAACTCTTCCCATAAATGCTCTATCGTATTGACATCTGGCGATTGCGGTGGATGTCAAAGAGCATGTGTAACATTGTAAGCAAGCCACATACACACAACATAAACCGAATGCTTCAGGTAATTATGGTGTTGGAAAGTAAACGAGGCGGGTGAATTCAACTTTTCGGCACTGTTTTCGTAGTTTTCTTTTAGTATATTCATATAAACCACTTTGTCCATGATGTCGTCAATTAATACACTTCGGACATATGTATATCCCCACACAATCACTCCTCCACCACGATGTTTTACAGTTGAAGCAAGGATTCGTTTTTTAGCTCTGTATTGGGCTTTCTCCACACCGTTTGCCAGCCATCAGGTTGAAAGGTATTGGACTTGCTTTCATCCAAGAATAGCACTTGGTCCCAAAAATCATTTGGCTTACGTAAATTCTCCTTGCTAAACGCTCCTTTTGGTTCACTAATGAAATAAGAGGCTTACGTCTAGTTCGCCTCATGCTCTCCGGACCATAATGGCATGAAAATCTTTTCCAAACTCTTGTTTAATATCAGCAGCGATAAGTGTTGAGAATATTTTGGGACTCACTTTAACTTTTTTGAGTATCTGGCTGCATTCACGGCTATCCATCATTTCTCTAATCTCAGCATAAGATTTGTTTGATTGTACATATATATAATATTTTTGCGCTGAAATTCGAAAATTTAAATCACATCGACTTTGACATGTGAAAACTATTCAACTAAGATAAAATTTTAGGAATGTGTCTAAGTGTGCCAAAATTTTGTTCAGAGAAATTGGGTTTTTTATTTATTTATTTTTTTTAAATAAAACGATTACAAAATTTTTTAAATGAAACAAAGTGTATTTTGTTGAAAATTCTTAATTCTAGATTCAATATTGCAATGTGTAAACGTTGTGACGTACATGTATTAAGTTAATTATTGTTACTCGTAGATTCCTGAAGATGCTGTGTAATTGATAGCGAAATATTGGATGAAATAAAGAATTGAAATATAAGAAACAACAATGGCCTCAAGCTTAATTATTTTTATCTAAAAATTACAACAAAAAGGTCGAAATAACAATCAAGTTTATTCTTAATTCTATCTAGTAAAAATATTTGTTTATTAAGCCTCGCTTTAACAAGGCCATTAAATCAATCGTGAAGTTGAAAGTGATTACTGTGCTAATAATTTAGATTATCACTGTGTATCCTTGACCCTTATAACAAGCGGAGTTTATATAGCGATGTCTGTCTGTCTGCACGTCTGTGAAAATTAAGACCACGACCTCAATAGGCCACTTGCTCATGATTAGTGAGAACGATTCTTTGGTAGCCTGAGAAAGTTGCTATTTAAAATCATCAATATCGGTTCAATACCTTCCGAGATTTTAATGAAAATGTAAAAAACTCTTAGAAATAAATGTTTTTTCTATGTTGTTCTTGTTATTGTTGTTATATGTCTATTTTTATATTTTTTAGGAAAGCATTTTAAACGTGATATTATTTCAATTGCAATGTAGCGTTGGACCAAGATATGCTTTGAGACTTGCCTAATATCCTATTAACTTCACAGGAAAATTATTTATCACCAAAATTGTATACAAGATACATAGGAAGATCTATTGTTCATTTCTCGAGTTATGCTGTTTTGCCTTAAGGCCAAAGAATTGTTGTTGCTGCGGCTGTTGTATGTGTAACATTTGCTTCATAAGCGTATTTATTTGGTTATACTCCACGTATACAGAGGGCCAAGTCTTGCAGCTTAAAGCCGGCTTAGCGCCGTCGCCGACTGTATATTTAGTGCAGGAGTGGTAGAAGCCAGATATATTCTAATATTTACTCGCCGAATACGTTTAAAACAAAAAAAAAATATTTAAATTAAAAATACTGTATACTGTATTAATTTTTAGCAGTACGCATTCAGGAACATGAACTGAAAATAAAGCTACACTCGAACTTATGTATTGCTTATATTTTGCTTTCTTTTGAGAACTAAAATATAGCTACACTCGAAACTGTGTGGTTTATGTGTGTTCGAAGAAAACAATACGTGACAGAAACATGTTCGTGCTCATAATCAAGTAGTAAAATGAAACACATTCATGATTGTGTTCGGCAAAGTACAAAATTTATAAACACACATAATTGACATGAAATTAATAATATGTACGTGTTGGTTGTTTTAAAACAGAACATTGTGTGTTTGATGTGTGTATTTTCTGAACCCTGGTTTTAACTCAATTATAGAATAAGTGTGTGTATAATAATGTGTGTAGAATAAAAAGTGTGTATTTCATAAGGGGTCAAGTCATGAGGGCAAAAATCAGTAAAATTTTAATTTTGGAAGAATGGGGGACTGAAAAAATTCGAAACCCTTTTGGTGCGTCAATTATGCTCTACCGAAAAAAAAATCACATGCTGGAACACTCACCAGGGCTGTAGCCGAATTCTCTAGCCATGGCTATTTGAATGACCAGTTTAAACTTAGGGTGTTCTAAAAACAGTAAAATTATAAAATTTTGTGCTGGTAATGAAAAAAAAAAAAATAAAACTATATTTTTATGCTATACATATCCAAATAACAACTCTATGAAGTAGCAAAAGGAAAATAAATTTGGAAAAGGCAAGCGGCAGTCAGGCTTTAAAGGGTTAATATAGGACAATTGTTCCTGCTCAACTCACATGTATTCTTACGCTTTTGCACTTAGTCGTCAATGAAACAGCGACGAATGAAGACGCGTATGGATATACGCTGATTTTTTTTAATGCACTGAAAAAAATTAATAGTGATATACGAAAAATATTTTATGAGTATAAATGTATTTGGTAATTTGTTATAAAGGAAAATAATTTAAATGAAAAAGAAAAGCTGTTTGATTAAAAAAAATTTTTTTTTGAAAAATTCAAAGAATCGTTGATCAAATTGGAAACCAAGATCAACAAATAAAAATTGTGAAAATTTTTTTTCAGATTTAAAATTAATTAGTTCAAAACAACGTAATGCATTAAATTCTGTAAATTTAAAAAATGTTTTATTAATACGCAATGTCGCGAAAGAATAAATATTGAAAAATTTATAATACAAGATCTATAAAAGTCTTTAATAGAATTATTAAAAAAACGGATTTATTTATTATAAAAGTTGAAATGATTTTAAAAATTTGAGTCTGATCGTTCATTCATTTATTCATTGAATGTGTTTTTGATGTGTAAACATATACATATAGGCGCAGGGGAGTAAATTTCTATTTCACAATACAATCACAATCACAAAAAATGTGAGCTCACATGTTACGCTGTGACCGTAAGACAAATCGGTGTGACTTATGAATGTATTGGTGAAAAAATTATAATGTAAAATTGTTTCAGCTAATTCAACAACCCTTTGCTGTAAAACGACAAAAATTTCACAATATAAACGTATAACATATACATAATCCAACAACCCTACAAGTGTAACCAGAGTCCCTGCAGTTGTTTGCTATAAGTGATACATAGATGACGCTTTCTGTTTGATTTTAAAAAAGTGACATAAAAAATCTTTAATTACTAGATGTTTTCACATCTCCCCTGTGATCGGACTCACATGACTTTTTTTCCTTTCCAAAAGTGTATTTTTTAATTTTTTTGCAGGATAACATACGAAAGATATTATTTTAATATGTAAATACAATGATTGAAAAAATCTACAACTTTTTTTCCTTTCAAATATTGAATTTTTGTTTAGTTTTTATTTCTTTAAAACAGTTTTACACACAACATTAACAGTTTCATATTTTCAATAAAAAATAAATTTATATAGAGCCTTACACTGTTATTAACCCATTGAACATTTCTTACGGTGCAATTCTCATTTTCTCACCAACACAATTACACTTATATTTTTGAACAACACTGCATTAGATCGAAAAATATAATGAAATTCTCATTGCTAATGAATTACTTTTATACTTAAGTTGGCATAAATCTTATTAAATTTTCCATAATCCTTATAATTTATTTAAAATCATCTGAAAGATAATCAGCCCTGTTCTTGAAACGTTGTTATTTGAATAAGAGTGAATTTAAAATCACATGAAATTGAAATTTTGGGTTTCTTGAAACCACTTTTTTTTTATTTATTTAATGGAAACATATGTTTGAGTTAAGAACATATGTTATCTAGAAACCGAGGTGCCATATGGCACCATGTTTTTTTTTAAGTTTATAGAAAAAGTATAAAGAAAAATATTTTCTTTTAAAATAACTTATTTGTTCATTTAATTGTTTGTGTTCTTCAATTTCATTCAATTAAAAATGACTTTTCTATTTTTGAAAAGTTAGGCATCACCAAAAAAAATTTCGATATTCAAATAAATTGGATTTGACAGGCATCACTACTGTTTCGAACATATCAAAAAAATAATAATATGTGATTTGATGAAAATATTTTTTTTTAAATTCCTTTATTTGCAATAATTAGTGCATAAAGAATCTATGTTATAATTGAAAAAATTATAATGGAAAATAGATTGTGTAAATAAAAAGTTTTTATTATAGTTATAGAACAGCATCATCGCAAAAAGTGTGTTTTATTAACATCGACCACTTATTACGAGTTTTTTTTTTTAATCAGCGCAAAATGTAGACGTTTTTTAAAATCGTTTTTTTTCATAAAATTAATGTCTAATATTTAAAAATAATGACAAAGTTCAATTAAAAACATGTTAGAGTTTAAATATCAATTAGTTTTTGTATCTCTTAAGAACTGCTTAGTAGAAAAAAAGGGCATTTGTTTTGATTTCACAAAGCCTTTTCTATGTGAATTAAAACGAGAAAAAATATTCTTATTGAAATTAGAGAACAGCAAAAAACTCGTAGATTTAAGAATTTTTTCATTTACGAGTTTTTTTTTTGTGATAGTGGTTTCAAGAACAGGGGTGAGTGATTTAAACTTATATTTATTAAACTTTATTTTGTTAGATTAAGGCAAACTTCACTTGTATAGCCTCTTCTTGCAACTTAAATTAAATTCCGAAAAAAATATTCTCTAACCTCTAAATGCCATGCTATTTTTCTTTCCACTTATGTGGCTTCTTTGCTGTTGGTTTTGTCGCAGTTATTGTTGGAGTTTTAATATGGATAATGATTTAATAATATGAATCGAATAATTGTTCTTCTTAATACTTATATTTATGCATATATGCTAGCATAAATCGTTTGTCGGTAAATATATATATACATATATATATATATATATATATATATATATATATATATATATAGTATATTGAAAGAACACAAAAGCGGCTCACCAATTTAATCATTTGCTGGTTGCTGTGGCCAGTCGCCGCCTAGTTCGATGGTTTAATTTAACTAAAAATTACCACCAACCTTGTCAACGGCGACATAATCCAAACATAATGAGTCCCTAATATAGTCATAAACACGACTGTTATTGATCAACAAATTATATCGAAATGCTGTGACTGACTGAATTTTGTTATTGTTGTTGTTGCTGTTGTTCTAAATGAAGCTGATAATGATTATCATTGTGTTTTTTTTTTGTTCGCCCATAAGCTTTAAACATCTGCTGGTTTATTTTCTTCTACTTCTTTCTTTTTTGTTGTTCTTGTTGTTGTTAATGATCATCATTAACTTCATTATTCTGGCAATAATCTGTTAATATTCATAAGCTACTACCACTAATACTCTACTGATTTTCATTTGTTTTTCGGTTCATTCCTACATACGGTGGCACTTGGTTGTTGTTCAATGTTGGTTTTAAAAGTCTTTTATCTTTTTTTTTTAGTTTTAGTTTTTTTTTTTTAAGATGGATGTAGTTTTTTTGAAATCATTTTCTCCTTTCGTTTTCATTATGATCTTATGAGATGAAAAAAAAACAACAACAAATAAATTTGTAAGCTCATCTCATCTATTTGGGTGGTCTTCTCTTCTTAAGCATTTTTTTCATATGGTACATTTTTCTTTTGGTAGTGGACGGACGAACGACTGAATGTATGTCGGTGGGTTTAAACACAGAGAGCTCAGAATACGCAAAACCTTAAGGCATCTTCCTCAAAGTAGCATAAAGTCATAAAAACATTTAATATGTTCATTAAGACATCAAAGTTTAAGAATATAGCATTCGTTTTTTGTTTGTTTTTTTTTTTTTTTTTTGTTTGCTTTCCATGTTGGAGAAGATGGGAATTTTTGGTATGTGTATTTGAAGTTTAAGCTGAATAAAAGAAATAAAAACAGAGAGATTAGTTAATTGATCGGTATTTAAGGCTTAATATGGGAACATTTTTAAAAAACTCCAAAATGAGCAACATAATGTCTATGACTTTATGATCTAGATTCTAGATATACTTGTGTAAGGTGGAAGAATGTGTTTGATTCATCAAAGATTTGATTTAACTAGTAAGGCGCCTAAGTCACTCGTTGAATATTGATGAAAACAGTTTTTTAAGAACAAGTACTTATTGATGAAATGATACCTTTTAAAAAAAAGTAATTTTTAAGAATAAGAACTTTTTTTTTATAAAAAACTGCCTTTTTAAGAAAATATACTTTTTTAAGAAAAGGTACCTATAGAGAAAAATTTACTCTTTGAGAAAAAATTACTCTTTGAGAAAAAATTACTTTTTGAGAAAAAGGTACTTTTTGAGAAAAAGGTACTTTTTGAGACAAAGGTACTTTTTGAGAAAAATGTACTTTTTGAGAAAAAGGTACTTTTGAGAAAAAGGTACTTTTTGAGAAAAAGGTACTTTTTGATAAATAAGTACTTTTTGAAGAAAAAGGTACTTTTGGATGAAAGGGTAATTTTTAAGGAGAACTGTCTTTTCAAGAAAATGTACTTTTTGAAGAAAATATACTTGCTAAAAAAGTACTTTTAAGAATAAATTTTTTTTAAAGTGCGTTTTTAAGAAAATATACTTTTTTAAGAAAAGGTACCTATTGAAAAAAAGGTACTTTTTAAGAAAAATTAACCCTTTGAGAAAAAATTACTTTTCGAGATAAAGGTACTTTTTGAGAAAACGGTACTTTTTGAAGGAAAGGAAATTTTACGAAAAAGATACTTTTGGATGAAAGGGTAATTTTTAAGGAGAGATATCTTTTCAAGAAAATGTACTTTTTGAAGAAAATATATATTTTGAAAAAAGTACTTTTTAAGAATAAGAACTTTTTTTTTATAAAAAAGTGCGTTTTTAAGAAAATGTACTTTTCTAAGAAAATGTACTTTTTGAGAAAAATGTACTCTGTGAAAAAAAAATACTTTTTGAGAGAAAGATACTTTTTGAAGAAAGGGAACTTTTAGAGAAAAAGGAACTTGTGGATGAAAACGTAATTTTCAAGAAAATACATTTTTTGAAGAAAATGTACTTTAAAAGGTAATTTTTTAGAAAAAATACTTTTTTAAGAAAATTCAATTTTTTAAGAAAATGTATTTTTAGAAAAGGAATTTTTTTAAAAGAAATTTTACATTTTTATCAAAAGGCAAATTTTAAGAAAATGTAATTTTTTAAGAAAATGCAATTTTTTAAGACAATGCAATTTTTTAAGAAAAGTTACTTTGTTAATAAAGGGTAATATGTTAAGAAAAGGTATTTTTTGAAAAAGTGCAGTTTTTTAAGAAAAGGTACTTTTTGAAGAAAATGTACGTTTTGAAGAAATGGTGCTATTTGAAGAAAAGGTACTTTTTAAGAAAATGTACCTTTTGAAGAAAAGGTACTTTTTTAAGAAAAGTTACTTTTTCAAGAAAAAGTTATTTTTCAAGAAGACGAACTTGTTAAGAAGAGGTGCTTTTTTAAGAAAATTTACATTTTAAAAAAGTACTTTTTAAGAAAAGGTACTCGATAAGATGTTATACTTCTTCAGGTAAGGTAATTTTTAAAAACGGTACTTTTTGAGTATAGATAGTTTTGGAAAAAAGTACTAATTAAGAGAGCGTATTTTTTTAAAGTACTTGTTTTAAGAAAAGTCACTTCTACAAGGAAACGTATTTTTTTAAGAAGAGGTAGTTGTTGAAAATGTGTCGTTTTTTAAGAAAAGGTACTTTTTGAAGAAAATGTACTTTTTTAAGAAATGGTACTATTTGAAGAAAAGGTACTTATTGAAAAAAAGATAATTTTTAAGAAATGTACTTTCTTAAGAAAAGGTACTTTTTTTAAGAAAAAGTACTTTTTAAGAAAAGGTGTTATTTAAGAAAATTTAAATTTTAAAAAAGTTATTTTTAAGATAGTGTGCTCGATAAGAAGAAATACTTTTTCAGGGAAGGTGTTTTTAAGAAAAATTACTTCTTGAGTATAAATACTTTTGAAAAAAGGTACTGTTTAAGTAAGCGTCTTTTTTTAAAGTACTTCTTTTAAGAAAAGTCACTTATTTAAGGAAACGTTTTTTTTAAGAAAAGGTAGTTTTTAATGCAAAATTAAATGTTTAAGAACAGGTAGATCATGTAATAATAATAGAAAAGTTAATAATTTTGTAATATAAGAGAAATATGGAAAAAATTTAAGACAGCGCTAGATGCAAATAAATTTTTTAGAAGAGCTGCGTGTTCATGTAAATTTATGAAGTAGGTGTAATAATTTTATGAAATTCCACAGTTTTAGTAATAAAGGTTTTTTTTTCTTAGATGGAACTTACGAAATGGTTAACTATCGAACGAACTGTCATACTGTGCTCCGTTTTTGATATTTCATTATCATTATATTCTGCCAAATCGTTATGAATAGACTCAAGCTTGGACAGTTAAAGTTCTGTGATACTTGCGTTATGATTAAATTGTGATATCTGTGTACTGTGTTGTCATGATTTGTTTCTGTGTCATGAATCCCAGTTTTTTTTTTTAAAGATAAATAAGAGATTGCGAAAAAGATCCTGAGCAATACTCGTATAAGATCCAGCTGGTGCAGGAATTAAAGCAATGAGACCATCAAACGCGTAGTTTTTTCGCCAATGGTGCTATGGAGCAGTTGGAAATTGATCCGATATATTATCGCAATATTGTGTTCAGCGACCAGGCTCATTTTGGCTTAACGGTCTTATTAATAAACAAAATTTTCTCATATCAGAAAATTTTCGAAGATCCTAAAGACTCTACCGTTTGTTGCAGTTTACACGCTGGTGGCATCATCGGACCTTATTTCTTCAAACATGAAGCCGGAGCTCGCGTTACGTTCAATGGAGATCGTTAACAATATTTTTTGTTTGAAAATATAGATGACATTGTTGGCGACCGCAACCATCCAGTTATCAAATTTGGAGATAAGTCGATTTCGAGAATCGGCCCTGTTAGTTGGCCTCCAAGGTCGCGCAATTTGAAAACTTCCGATTATTTCCTGTGGGGTTCTGTGAAGTCACCGGTTTATGCTTATAAACCAACAACGTCTTGGGGACCAACATTTTTTATGTTATTCGTAAGATAAAGCCAGCAATGCATGAAAAGTGGCCCAAAATTAGACGCCCCGAATGCCCTTCGTCAAGAACAGCCATTTTTAAATATTATTGCCATGTACTGATCCTTCGATTAAAAAATTATTTTGATTATAATTTAATTTTTGTTTGTTATATTTTACAATTTCAAATTCTATCGTGCTTAAAAAGACACCATTGATTATGATTAAGCTTAAGCTCTAGTCTCAACAGCCAGTTTTCAGTAAAAATTTCCGACAAACATATTCCATTATTACAATTTTTATGGTTTTTATAATCTTTGTTAAATACAATTAATAAAAAATATAATTTTTTCTCAGTGCACCCTTATTAGATAAAAAAAACTAAAAACCTCAGCTCAATGAATCGTTGCAATCTAAATAAGGTGTGAATTGCTGGTAACAAGATCACACTTGACAAATTATTGCGTTATTTTTATTTATCCGAACATACGATTACTGCTATCATCTACTTATTGCTATGGTGGCATAGAATTTGATGCCATTCATTCAATCATTATTTTTTAATTCACACACTGCACAGCCAACCCAGCCATCTCTAGCTCACCAGCCATTCACTTAGACAGTCAGAGTCATAGAGTAACATAATAATAGATCGATCGTTAGCAGACCTTTGTAAGCAGATATCAATGACAATATTTAATAAAATTGTTTGTTTTTTCAACTGAAAAAATGTGGTTTTGAATATAATATTACTTGAGGTAATTTTTTTTTTTAATTTTTCAATACGATTTTTATAAATTCAATATATAAAGCCATTACTCGTAGTAATATTGAAAGCAATTAAAATTGTATAACTAGATAATTTTCAATTAGGGTTTATTTTTCATAATATTATCTATAAGTTTTGAATTCACTTCGAACTATATTATTGAATTAAATAATTTACTTGCTGTAAAAAAAAGACGCAAACTTAGAATAAAATGTAAAGAAATATTATTGTGTCAAAGATACTAAGACTACATGAGATGAGCAAAAAATCGAAAATTTGTATAGCTAACCAGAAACGTTGATGAATCAAAAAACATTAACCAAAATATAACGAGTCAAGCCTTATATATAAGCACAATTGAACTGCACAAAACCAAGTCTGGTATATCATATCGTATGGTTATGCATTTGTCCATGGATGAAAAGATGAAAAATCATTTAAGATATTAATTGATCTTTGGACGCAGAATAACATCCCGGATGAATGGAGAAAATGCATATCAAACACATGCCAAAGAAAAATAAATATGTAACGTTAGTCGAAAGTTATCGGCCGATATGTTTTTTCTCTATAATTCTCAAGAAGGTCTAATTAAAGAAGAAATTAACAAAACATTAGAGGAACGTTGTATCATACCAAAGAGAACAAAGGGATTCAGGATAAATCTCAATGTATAAATGATTTAATTAACACAATTTACCACAACAGGGACAAGGACTATTTTTCCATGGGAGCGTGTGTTGATTTAGAGAAGTCGATATAGACATTCTGAGAAAACGGTTATATCAAATTGGGATCAATTTCTACATACACAGCAGACTTCAGAACAGAACATTAACTTTGGAATCACAATCAACATTAATGACGAGGGGATTGATGCAGGGCAGCGTACTTAGCCCAACACTTTTCAACACTTTTTACACTGCGGATCTTTACAGGATAACTGGGGACAATTGGATATTGTTTCAATTTGTTGATGATTGTTCCATAGTGGTTTTCGCACTGGAACATTTTGCCACTAACCTATTACTTCAGTAGAAAATAAGTACCTTTTTGAGAATTTAAATTTTATTTTTAATTTTTAATTATTAATTTTTTTAGTTTTTAATTTTTAATTTTTAATTTTTAATTTTTAATTTTTAATTTTTAATTTTTAATTTTTAATTTTTAATTTTTAATTTTTAATTTTTAATTTTTAATTTTTAATTTTTAATTTTTAATTTTTAATTTTTAATTTTTAATTTTTAATTTTTAATTTTTAATTTTTAATTTTTAATTTTTAATTTTTAATTTTTAATTTTTAATTTTTAATTTTTAATTTTTAATTTTTAATTTTTAATTTTTAATTTTTAATTTTTAATTTTTAATTTTTAATTTTTAATTTTTAATTTTTAATTTTTAATTTTTAATTTTTAATTTTTAATTTTTAAATTTTAATTTTCAATTTTTAATTTTTAGTTTTTAATTTTTAATTTTTAATTTTTAATTTTTAATTTTTAATTTTTAATTTTTAATTTTTAATTTTTAATTTTTAATTTTTAATTTTTAATTTTTAATTTTTAATTTTTAATTTTTAATTTTTAATTTTTAATTTTTAATTTTTAATTTTTAATTTTTAATTTTTAATTTTTAATTTTTAATTTTTAATTTTTAATTTTTAATTTTTAATTTTTAATTTTTAATTTTTAATTTTTAATTTTTAATTTTTAATTTTTAATTTTTAATTTTTAATTTTTAATTTTTAATTTTTAATTTTTAATTTTTAATTTTTAATTTTTAATTTTTAATTTTTAATTTTTAATTTTTAATTTTTAATTTTTAATTTTTAATTTTTAATTTTTAATTTTTAATTTTTAATTTTTAATTTTTAATTTTTAATTTTTAATTTTTAATTTTTAATTTTTAATTTTTAATTTTTAATTTTTAATTTTTAATTTTTAATTTTTAATTTTTAATTTTTAATTTTTAATTTTTAATTTTTAATTTTTAATTTTTAATTTTTAATTTTTAATTTTTAATTTTTAATTTTTAATTTTTAATTTTTAATTTTTAATTTTTAATTTTTAATTTTTAATTTTTAATTTTTAATTTTTAATTTTTAATTTTTAATTTTTAATTTTTAATTTTTAATTTTTAATTTTTAATTTTTAATTTTTAATTTTTAATTTTTAATTTTTAATTTTTAATTTTTAATTTTTAATTTTTAATTTTTAATTTTTAATTTTTAATTTTTAATTTTTAATTTTTAATTTTTAATTTTTAATTTTTAATTTTTAATTTTTAATTTTTAATTTTTAATTTTTAATTTTTAATTTTTAATTTTTAATTTTTAATTTTTAATTTTTAATTTTTAATTTTTAATTTTTAATTTTTAATTTTTAATTTTTAATTTTTAATTTTTAATTTTTAATTTTTAATTTTTAATTTTTAATTTTAATTTTTAATTTTTAATTTTTAATTTTTAATTTTTAATTTTTAATTTTTAATTTTTAATTTTTAATTTTTAATTTTTAATTTTTAATTTTTAATTTTTAATTTTTAATTTTTAATTTTTAATTTTTAATTTTTAATTTTTAATTTTTAATTTTTAATTTTTAATTTTTAATTTTTAATTTTTAATTTTTAATTTTTAATTTTTAATTTTTAATTTTTAATTTTTAATTTTTAATTTTTAATTTTTAATTTTTAATTTTTAATTTTTAATTTTTAATTTTTAATTTTTAATTTTTAATTTTTAATTTTTAATTTTTAATTTTTAATTTTTAATTTTAATTTTTAATTTTTAATTTTTAATTTTTAATTTTTAATTTTTAATTTTTAATTTTTAATTTTTAATTTTTAATTTTTAATTTTTAATTTTTAATTTTTAATTTTTAATTTTTAATTTTTAATTTTTAATTTTTAATTTTTAATTTTTAATTTTTAATTTTTAATTTTTAATTTTTAATTTTTAATTTTTAATTTTTAATTTTTAATTTTTAATTTTTAATTTTTAATTTTTAATTTTTAATTTTTAATTTTTAATTTTTAATTTTTAATTTTTAATTTTTAATTTTTAATTTTTAATTTTTAATTTTTAATTTTTAATTTTTAATTTTTAATTTTTAATTTTTAATTTTTAATTTTTAATTTTTAATTTTTAATTTTTAATTTTTAATTTTTAATTTTTAATTTTTAATTTTTAATTTTTAATTTTTAATTTTTAATTTTTAATTTTTAATTTTTAATTTTTAATTTTTAATTTTTAATTTTTAATTTTTAATTTTTAATTTTTAATTTTTAATTTTTAATTTTTAATTTTTAATTTTTAATTTTTAATTTTTAATTTTTAATTTTTAATTTTTAATTTTTAATTTTTAATTTTTAATTTTTAATTTTTAATTTTTAATTTTTAATTTTTAATTTTTAATTTTTAATTTTTAATTTTTAATTTTTAATTTTTAATTTTTAATTTTTAATTTTTAATTTTTAATTTTTAATTTTTAATTTTTAATTTTTAATTTTTAATTTTTAATTTTTAATTTTTAATTTTTAATTTTTAATTTTTAATTTTTAATTTTTAATTTTTAATTTTTAATTTTTAATTTTTAATTTTTAATTTTTAATTTTTAATTTTTAATTTTTAATTTTTAATTTTTAATTTTTAATTTTTAATTTTTAATTTTTAATTTTTAATTTTTAATTTTTAATTTTTAATTTTTAATTTTTAATTTTTAATTTTTAATTTTTAATTTTTAATTTTTAATTTTTAATTTTTAATTTTTAATTTTTAATTTTTAATTTTTAATTTTTAATTTTCAATTTTTAATTTTTAATTTTTAATTTTTAATTTTTAATTTTTAATTTTTAATTTTTAATTTTTAATTTTTAATTTTTAATTTTTAATTTTTAATTTTTAATTTTTAATTTTTAATTTTTAATTTTTAATTTTTAATTTTTAATTTTTAATTTTTAATTTTTAATTTTTAATTTTTAATTTTTAATTTTTAATTTTTAATTTTTAATTTTTAATTTTTAATTTTTAATTTTTAATTTTTAATTTTTAATTTTTAATTTTTAATTTTTAATTTTTAATTTTTAATTTTTAATTTTTAATTTTTAATTTTTAATTTTTAATTTTTAATTTTTAATTTTTAATTTTTAATTTTTAATTTTTAATTTTTAATTTTTAATTTTTAATTTTTAATTTTTAATTTTTAATTTTTAATTTTTAATTTTTAATTTTTAATTTTTTAATTTTTAATTTTTAATTTTTAATTTTTAATTTTTAATTTTTAATTTTTAATTTTTAATTTTTAATTTTTAATTTTTAATTTTTAATTTTTAATTTTTAATTTTTAATTTTTAATTTTTAATTTTTAATTTTTAATTTTTAATTTTTAATTTTTAATTTTTAATTTTTAATTTTTAATTTTTAATTTTTAATTTTTAATTTTTAATTTTTAATTTTTAATTTTTAATTTTTAATTTTTAATTTTTAATTTTTAATTTTTAATTTTTAATTTTTAATTTTTAATTTTTAATTTTTAATTTTTAATTTTTAATTTTTAATTTTTAATTTTTAATTTTTAATTTTTAATTTTTAATTTTTAATTTTTAATTTTTAATTTTTAATTTT